>JARYHS010013631.1:95301398-95344898 GCA_031002005.1 Vandiemenella viatica
CGCCACACACCAATGTTTGTGTTTGATCGCTTGTTATTCTAAATGTGTTTCGTGCGGTTCAGAGCGTTTAGAGGTCAAATATGTCGCTTGTTAGCCTGATGTAGGAGGTAGGGTGACCAGTTCCTTTCCTAAAACTAACCCGGTAATCCTACCAGTAAAGGGGACCACCAGGTTAACGTTGAATCCGAAACTCGGAAGTGTTCTGGCGGAGTTCACATTACACTTGCAAATTATGCCACAGGTGAAGGTCACGTTAAGGGATTTCTGAAAATACCAACGGAAACGGGAATTCGAACCGTTACCTTCCGATCTCCAGACAGACGCTTTAACCACATTTTTTTTTTATTTCCTCTGCTGTAACCTCAAATTCCGGTTGTCTGTTTGACTCAGGCTAAATTTAAATCTAATCAAACTTTCGCTAACACTGCCGCTCTAAAATTAAATCTCTTTTAACTAACTTAGTCCACTACTCAAAGGTTGGTAGTCTCCTCCCGAAAGAGGCATACTAAGCCAATGTACAGAGATAGGACGGTCAGTTATTTTCCTTTGGGATCTACAGTTTAACTTGGAATCCAAACCGCAGAACGTTCCGGCATAGCTCATTTTATTAAACACAAACTCTTAACAATTCCTGGCTCCGCCGAGATTTGAGCTCTACTAGTTTCCGTACTTTTGAAAGCAAGCTCCTTGATCATTTTTTTATTCTTCTTTATTGAGGTTAAGAAATTAAATTTATTACTCTTAATAAACCAAAATCGTCTTCTTTTTTATCATAACGTTATGAGCACCAAACGTAGTAAAAATCGAATTAAAATAAACATTTATTCTATTCGTTTTCTTTGAATAGTGACGTAGGTGAAAATAGTAATTATAATAATAATGTTTCTGATTTGCAGGCTGTGAAAGTGTCGATCTTACTCTTCTGTCAATCATTGTCTTGAAAAACACTATTTGCACTTACTAGGGCATTAAGACAAGCAGAAAGCGCTCGACGTTTTTCTTATATATTTTCCATTGAGTTATTTTGCTACGTTCATTTCTTAAACTGTACCAGTAGTCTTCGATAGACGTCTCTCCCCTTTTTATGTACCACATAATGAGTCAACAGCCAGAAGTGGGCCCTTCTCTTAGTAGTAGGACATATTGTTGAATTGGGGTTAATATATCCTCTGGTGTGAAATTATTTGGGGTGGTTCAATTTATTATTGCCAGATTGCTTTTTGTCTTTTTGTCCGCCTCCGTATATTAGGTGCTTCACATCGTAAGAGTCGGTGTTGTACTGTATCTTGCAGGTTGCATCGTAAGCACATGAAAGTAGGACAGAGGCGATGGGCGAAAAGTTTCTTGTTGATATGTATCTTTCTTTGTACAACTCTGTGCCACGTGGAACGGGCATTGCTGCTAATTGTATATTTACTGTGGATATTCTCACATATTTTATCCCAGTCATTTCTATCATAAGTGAGCCCTAATTTATTTTTGATCTCTCTTTGTTCATGGCACCGGTTCTGTGTTTTTTATTTTTAAGTAGCTATTTTCAATGTAGAATGAGTGAAAAATGACTTAGGGTCGCGTTTGTGCGACTGCGCTGTGTTGCTATGCGGTTCTAGTACATTTTTTTATGTCCTGTAAGGCATATTTCTGTTGCTCTACATTGACTGTACGTATTTCTCATGAAAATTGCAGTACATTTAATAGTTTTATTCCTCCTTTTTGATACGGCATATGCAAAACTTTATGTTCGAACTTCCGTATCTGTCCCCACTGTTTATACCAACTAAGTCCTGTTTCCATTTTTCTAGCTATTACTATAGTTATTGGAAATATGTGGGCCATGTACCATATTTTTGGGAGTGCTATAGCATTTATCAACTGTACATCTTTTATTTGGTTTAGCTTTCTGTAGGAGAAATCGTGTACAGGTGATTAATTTGGAATAGCTGCTAGTAAAGTTCTTACAGATGCTTTCTGCAGCACGTTATTAAATTCTACACCTAAAATCTTTAATTTGTCATATAGCTTCATCCATATTGTGTTGTTTAATTCTATACCAACCCTATGTTTAACTTTGTGTATGAGTTTACCAACTATCGAGTGTTTTCTAGATCTTCGAAGCTGGTAATGATGATGATATCATTTGCATACGCACTCACCACTGATTTTGTTCCTCGGTACTTCAAGCCAATAGGTATATTTTGAACTGCCGCTAAATATAGGTCAACTGCAAACGCAAAAAGTAACATGTATAAAGGGCATCCTTGTCTAATTAATTTGGTTACTTTTATTCAATTGGTTGTAGATTCGTTTGTAGATATTCCCAGTGTTGCTTGGTGTAGTAGCATATACATCAAAATATCATATTCTCTGACAGATACCAATCATTTCCATCGTCAGTTTTAAATTAGAATGATTAAAGCGATCGAATGCTTTGTGAAAATCTATGGATAAAACAGCCATTTTTACGTTTGCTGCTCATATATTTCGGATATTTGTTAACGTTTGCATCATATTTCCACCACTACCGATACATGTCTGATGTTCTCCAACCACCTTTCTGAGTGGTCTAGTGGCTCAGTGGTTATGGTGTCTGACTTGGGATCCAAAGGTTACCCGTTCGAATCCCTGTCTCAGCGGGGATTTTGCTAGGCCCTTAACCCGACCTTCACCTCTAGTACAACCTGCTGCGTAATGTGTAGAATGCCAGAACGTTTCCGTGGTTAGGATTTAATGTTAAACTGTAGGTCTCCTGTACCCGGCAGGATTGCCGGGTTAGGTTAAGATAGCTATGACAGGGGCGGAATGCGCAGCCAATAAAACGCTCTCACCAGGTCATTACGACCACACGGAATTATCATTATTATCACCTTTTTAACTACATTCCCAAGTCTAGTCGCAATAATTCGTCCGAATATTTTATAGTCTGAATTTAGCAGGGTTAGCAGTCTGATATTTTCAACTTTTTCATTATCTAACTTTTCAGAGATTAATATAACTAAGCCCTCCAATATTTCAGTTGGAGCTGATTGCATAGGTAGAATCTCATCATACATTCTCGTAAATTCGTCTTTTAGCAGGTCCCAATCTATATATATATATATATATATATATAAAGATGAATGTATGTATGTTTGTTTGTTTGTTCTTCATACAAATCCACAGTTTTAATCCGATTTCGATGAAAGTTTGCACACTTATCCTTTGAAATAAGGAGAAAAATACTGTCTACATTTGGTTGAAAAATTTTCTGTATAAATAATACATGTTGTCTTATAATTTAGAATAATTACTGACGGCAATAAACAGATGCGTAGGATAAGTAGGTCTCTGTACCGCCTTTCTATAAAGCGGTCTGGTAGCTCCTTGGTTAAAACGCTTGTTTACTGCAGTTTGGATCGTGGTGTCATGTTCAAATCTCCGTGGAGGCAAAGATTTTTTAAAATTGTTTTTGATCGTAAGAGTCACATCTGGACCGTCGGTTATTCGGATTGAATGTTAAACTGTAGATATCACAAATTTAGGGGTTCAATGCGAGGCAAATCGTTGGTAGTCTTTCAATGCTCTAGGTGTACAATTTTTTACGTTATAATGATCCCTAAGGGGTTGTTCCCAGTCAGTGTGTGTGTGTGTGTGTGTGTGTGTGTATGTGATCTGCAGTAATAATACTATAAATGCGGAAGTAAGTCTCTGTCTTCTTGTTATGTTTTGATGACTAATTGGCTATACCGATATTGATAGAATTTGACAAGAAAATCTGTAGGAAAGGTATGATTAACAGTTGTAGTCTCGAAATTTTAAGAACTTATCGAATGGTGACAGAAATATGTTGGAAACTGATTCTCTTCAAGAGATAGGTTCGACGGTAGAGTGATATAGTGATAGCTTTCCTGTCATTTTATGCCGACTCGGTGTTGTTTGTGATCAATCCTTCGCTACCAACAACTTTCTACATTCAATTCTGGCAAAGAAATTCTTAATTCACGCCTACTAAGTCGCGGGTATCAGCTAGTATGTTACATAAAACTCTATCGGAAGTCCGTCAATACCACGTGATTTCATTCCAAGACTCCTTTTAATTGCGTTTTTATTTCTTCCTCTGAGATTTCCTCATTCAGAATTTCTTCTTCCTGTTCTGTTATTACCGGGTTTATGTGACAACTAAGCCAGCAAATCACTCCTTTATAAACAGAATTTTATATATAAAAAAAAGTTGCAGTGGTTACAGAAGGGGTCTGATCGGCTCACCTCAACCACATCAATATGCGATGTGTATCTAAAATTCAATTCTATCCTGCTAAAGCAATGCTGAAATGATAATATCCTTGTAACGGCGCAAGACACCAGTTTAATACTCCATTATGTCACAAAGTCTGGCCACCATTTTCTAGTTATAATGTTATTATTAACCTGTCTTTAACATCACAACAACAACAACAAAACACACACACACACACACACACACACACATACACACACACACACACACACACCACCACCACCACCACAACAACAACAACAACAACCACCACAACAACAACATCAACCACAACAACAACAACAACAACAACAACAACAACAACAACAACAACAACAACAACAACAACAACAACAACATTTTTTGGGTACATGAATGTTTTACAGTTCGTTCTAGAGTTTTGTTGCTGTTTAGCAAGGCCAGCAACTAATTTTTCCTTTTACCATATAGCTTTTCGCAACGTATGTAGCTAGATGAGAGGATTTAAATGTCACCATTTTTGTTTGAAGCGCTTAATTTGTGTAAGTGTGGATTTTGTTTTAGACTTATGGAATTAATGAGGCTGGATCAGCATTCAACTAAATGAACATGTAATGCTGCCTAAATAATCAGGCGGGTTAATACTTCATGCCTAAGGTTTAAAACTAAACCATCAGATTTTACCGTTGCTGAATGACAGCGCGCAAAGACAATTTGGTGAGTGAACGCTTCAGTTCATTGAAATTTCTAAATAACTTCTCTCGAGTTACTGAACTTTTGGTATACAATTATGCTAAAAAAGCTGGGCTGAAAATAAAAGCGAATTAATGCTTGTCAGTTATAAAGTTTGTGGCGGTGCGGGGCGCAGAGTCGGGTCGGGTATTAAAGTTGTTTCAGAACGGCTGACGTCCAATGTGTCAGCAGGCCCAACACTTGTCACATCTGCTGCCAGCCTGACTCGGCATATAAAAACGCCTTTATACAATACGTGCCTTACGGGACACACAATTAGTCATCTTCCCCACAACAAATTTGGTAAAGTTATTCCTATAAGTAAACCCACTTCTTGCTTCAGACTGGTATACTTATTCCTGGTTGCGTAGGAAAATTGTAATCAGTTTGCAGTTGGTAAGCTTGTTAAAACTCATGGTTGCGTGCAATTCCTAAACACCAGCCAAAATATTTAGGAGCCACTATAGATAGAAGTCTTACTTATAAAGAACACTGCCATATAACTGCAGCTAAAATACACACGAGAAACAATATCCCAAAAACGTCATGTTGCAGTTAATGGAGAGCGAATCCAGTGGTCTTGCGCAAATCTTCTGAAGCACTTTGCTTTTCCACTGCAGAGTATGCTAGCCCGGTTTGGAACCAATCCGCACATTCAAAGGAAGTATATATAGTCTTCATTGAAACTTGTTGTGTGGTGACTGGCTGCATGAAACCTACCCCAATACACCTACTCTACAAAGCAGCTAGATTTGCTGAACCAGAAATATGCCTTAACTCACATGAGTACACAGACTGATTTAAACAAACGTTCGATGAGAGGTACGTAACGTTTGGGTTTCCAAGCCCTCCACCTAGAAGGTGCACTGCTTTCCTAAATCGCACAAATGTCGATCCTCCAAACTTGAATCCAACCTCTGAGGAAGAACTTTCTCCCGTAAAATTCGACTGGGTAAAATGGAGAACCCTCAACCGTATAAGATCAGGAATGGCTCAAGTAAAAGCTATCATGTATAAATGGAGACTGACAACAGACGATTAATGTAAATGTGGACAACAGCAGAAAATGGATCATCTCTATGCTTGCAAGCAGTGCCAGGTTTCAACAGTACTCGAAGACCTAAGGACAGGAAGAGAGATTGGAAACTTCGTTCAATATTGGACAAAACGTTTATGATGCTTGGACACGAAAAAGTAAAGTAAGTAAGTAACATGAGTATTGTATAGAGTTCTGTCTTAAATCCAAAAGAAATCAGGGATCTGGTCTGGTGACTCAGTAGTAAATTTTTCCCGAATAGCGATCGACAACTCACCGGTCCTATTCAGGATCTCTGCATCAGTGTTTATGGACCCTTAAAAGTTTTTGATGTTTAGCAATGTTTTGTTTTATTCCTGTGACGTACAATAAGAAGCTTAGTAGTTCGCAAGCTGAAGACGCCCTCTCAGGCTTAGGAATACTGGACTATACCCTGTCCACTTCAGAATGGCGGCTCAAGGTCACGTTCCCCTGGTCCCGCTCCCTATCTTACCACCCCCTCCCTCCCTAACTCTCCGGCTTGAGCGCTGTGACCAGTTAGCCGGTGCCATATTTCCCCTTCGCACGTATGGGTAAAAACAGTGGAGTGGGGATAGAGCAGACTGGCCTTGAGCCGCTTAAGGTTAGGTCACAAGAGACATAGTTTGCGTATTAAATTGAAACACTTCTCAACGGAACTGACCTTCTGTGTCTCCCCTGATGCTAAGCCTACCGGTCTATTTTCAGAACAATTGCACTTTAAGCGCTAGGATCGGGTTTTATCTATCCCTACCTTCATTCTCAGGTATAACATAAACCGTCAACAACATCTTAACACGCATGACTCATAGTTATCCATACACTGAAGTCCGATGAAAAGAACTGTTCACGGCAACTGTGCAACATCCTCAGCGGTTCACCATCTCCCTACATGATTACGTTGGGATGTTTTCTCACGTGTTTGATTTATATGTATATAAAAAAAACTGAAAGACGATTTTTATAAAACTCCAATTATAAATCATGAATTTTAAAAATTGTTTTTGATCGTAAGAGTCACACCTGGACTGTCGGTTATTCGGATTGAATGTTAAACTGTAGATATCAAAAATTTAGGGGTTCAATGCGAGGCAAATCATAGGTAGCCTTGCAATGCTGTAAGTTTACACTTTTTTACGTTATAATGATCCCTCAGGAGTTGTTCGCAGTCAGTGTGAGAGTGTGATCTGCAGTAATAATACTATAAATGCGGAAGTAAATCTCTATATTTTTGTTACGTTTTGACGACTAAATGGCTATTCCGATATTGATGGAATTTAACAAGAAAATCTGTAGGAAAGGCGCGGGACATTTTTTCCGGTATGATTAATTTTGAGAACTTATCGATCGGTGACAGATATATGTTGGAAACTGATTCTCTTCAGGTTCGACGGTAGAATGATATAATGATAGCTTTCCTGTCATGTTATGCCAACTCGGTGTTGTTTGTGACCAATCCTTCGTTACCAACAACTTTCTATATTCAATTCTGGCAAAGAAATTCTTAATTCACGCCTACGAAGTCGCGGGTATCAGCTAGTATGTTAAATAAAACTCTATCTGAAGTCCGTCAAGGCCACGTGATTTCATTCTAAGACTCCTTTTAATTGCGTTTTTTATTTCTTCCTCTGAGATTTCCTCATTCAGAATTTCTTCTTCCTGTTCTGTTATTTGTGTGACAACTAAGCCAGCAAATCGCTCCTTTATAAACAGAATATTATATCAAAAATGTTGCAGTGGTTACGGAAGAGTTCTGATCGGCTCACCTCAACCACATAAATCTGCGATGTGTATCTAAAATTCAATTCTTTCCTGCTAAAGCAATGCTGAAATGATAATATCCTTGTAACGGCGCAAGACACCAGTATAATACTCCATTATGTCACAAAGTCTGGCCACCATTTTCTAGTTATAGTGTTATTAACCTGTCTTCAACATCACAACAACCACAACAACAAGAACAACAAGAACACTACAACCACAACAACAACAACCACAACAGCAACAACCACAACCACAACCACAACCACAACAACAACAACAACAACAACCACAACAACAACCACAACAACAACCACAACAACAACAACAACAACAACCACAACCACAACCACAACAACAACAACAACAACAACAACAACAACAACAACAACAACAACAACAACAACAACAACAACCACAATCACAACCACAACCACAACAACATTTTTTGGGTACATGAATATTTTGCAGTTCGTTCTAGAGTTTGGTTGCTGTTTAGCAAGGCCAGCAACTAATGTTTCCTTTTACCTTATAGCTTTTCGTAGTGTGTGTAGCTAGATGAGAGGATTTAAATGTAACCATTTTTGTTTGAAGCGCTTAATTTGTGTAAGTATGGATTTTGTTTTAGACTTATGGAATTAATGAGGCTGGATCAGCATTCAACTAAATTAACACGTAATGCTGCCTAAATAATCAGGCGGGTTAATACTTCAAGCCTAAGGTTTAAAACTAAACCACCAGACTTTACCGTTGCGGAATGACAGCGCGCAAAGACAATTTGGTGAGTGAACGCTTCAGTTCATTGAAATTTCTAAATAACGTCTCTCGAGTTACTGAACTTTTGGTATACAATTATGCTAAAAAAGCTGGGCTGAAAATAAAAGCGAATTAATGCTTGTCAGTTATAAAGTTTGTGGCGGTGCGGGGGGCAGAGTCGGGTCGGGTATTAAAGTTGTTTCAGAACGGCTGACGTCCAATGTGTCAGCAGGCCCAACACTTGTCACATCTGCCGCCAGCCTGACACGGCATATAAAAACGCCTTTATACAATACGTGCCTTACGGGACACACAATTAGTCATCTTCCCCACAACAAATTTGGTAAAGTTATTCCTATAAGTAAACCCACTTCTTGTTTCAGACTGGTATACTTATTCCTGGTTGCGTAGGAAAATTGTAATCAGTTTTCAGTTGGTAAGCTTGTTAAAACTCATGGTAGCGTGCAATTCCTAAACACCAGCCAAAATATTTAGGAGCCACTATAGATAGAAGTCTTACTTATAAAGAACACTGCCATATAACTGCAGCTAAAATACACACGAGAAACAATATCCCAAAAACGTTATGTTGCAGTTAATGGAGAGCGAATCCAGTGGTCTTGCGCAAATCTGCTAATGCACTTTGCTTTTCCACTGCAGAGTATGCTAGCCCGGTTTGGAACCAATCCGCACATTCAAAGGAAGTATATATAGTCTTCATTGAAACTTGTTGGGTGGTGACTGGCTGCATGAAACCAACCCCAATACACCTACTGTAGAAAGCAGCTGGATTTGCTGAACCAAAAATACGCCTTATCTCACATGATTACACTGAGTGATTCAAACAAACGTTCGATGAGAGGCACGTAACGTTTGGGATTGAAAGCCCTTCACCTAGAAGGTGGACTGCTTTTTTTAAATCGCACAAATGTCGGTCCTCCAAACTGGTATCCAACCTCTGAGGAAAAACTTTCTCCCTTAAAATTTTGCTGGGTAAAATGGAGAACCCTCAACCGTATAAGATCAGGAATGGCTCAAGTAAAAGCTAACATGTATAAATGGATACTGACAACAGACGATTAATGTAAATGTGGACAACAGCATAAAATGGATCATCTCCATGCTTGCAAGCAGTGCCAGGTTTCAAAAGCACTCGAAGACCTATGGACAGGAAGAGAGATTGGAAACTTTGTTCAATATTGGACAAAACGTTTATGATGTTTGGACACGAAAAAGTAAAGTAAGTAAGTAACATGAGTATGTGTGTAGAGTTCTGTATTAAATCCAAAAGAAATCAGGGATCTGGTCTGGTGACGCAGTAGTAAATTTTCCCGAATAGCGATCGACAACTCACCGGTCCTATTCCGGATCTCTGCATCAGTGTTTATGGACCCTTAAAAGTTTTTGATGTTTAGCAAAGTTTTGTTTTCTTCCTGTGACGTACAATAAGACGCTTAGTAGTTCGCAAGCTGAAGACGCCCTTTCAGGCTTAGGAATACTGGACTATACCCTGTACACTTCAGTGTGGCGGCTCAAGGTCACGTTCCCCTGGTCCCTCTCCTCACCTCACCACTCCCTCCCTCCCTAACTCTGCGACCTCACCGCTGTGACCAGTTAGGTAGGACAGTGGAGTGGGGATGGAGCAGACTGACCTTGAGTCGCCTAATTGCGTATTAAATTGAAACACTTGTCAACGGTACTGCCCTTCTGTGTCTTTTCTGATGCTAAGCCTACTGGTCTATTTTCAGAACAATTGCGCTTTAAGCGCTAGGATCGGGTTTTATCTATCCCTACCTTCATTCTCAGGCATAATATAAACCGTAAATAACACTTAACACGCATGACTCATAGTTATCCATACACTGAAGTCCGAAGAAAAGAACTGCCCACGGCAACTGTGCAACATCCTCAGCGGTTCACCATCTCCCTACATGATTACGTTGCGATGTTTTCTCATGTGTTTGATTTATATTATAAACTGAAAGACGATTTCTATAAAACTCCAATTAAAAATCATGAATTGTTGATTTTTTGGTGAGGTTTCTTGTAATAAATTTTTGTAATGAGGTCAGTCTGGTAAGAAATATGTGTAACTCGCACATGATTGAATTTATTTGTTTCATCACTTCTTAGCTAGGTTGGCGCAGACAAAAGGATAGCTTTGGTTTGTCAGAGATAAATTTTATGCGTTTCCAAATATACAACAATTCAATTACTACGATGGTCATAAAAACTCAACCGCTATCACGTTTATGTTTCTGATTTATTTATTTTTATCTATTAAAATCGCAACTTCGCTATTAGGTTGTATGTAAATTACAGACGGTGTGAAAAAAATCGCAGAAATGGTGTGAAGTACATGAGGAAACAATTCGTACATAGGACGCTTCGAAAAAAAGGAAATAATGGGTATATAAATCATGTTTTAAATTTTACAGAGAAAACTAAATTCATGAATCATAACTGCCAGTATTCCGAGCAACAGATCTGAATGTATGGTGCATCAAAATCAGAGAAACACTGAAATCTGCACTCCAAATCCTTGAGCAACAATTTTGTACAATTTATTTGAGAATGAATCAATGCAGGATCAAAGTTGTAACATTCAAAACAGTATCTTTTATTGGAATAGACAACAGATGTTTTAACAGACCTCAATCATGTGGCACTAACCTCAAATGCAGAGCATGCCTTTGAAACTGTATGGCTTGTTGATGCTGTACACGCTGTGCAGGGTATCCACAGGGACCTGTAACCTGGCGTGATATACGACCTGTGTAGTGTCACAGAGGTCTCAGGGGCTATACTACAAGTTGCTCATCTGACTTGCGTATTTAAGTCGATCCAGTTCATATTGTTCTTTTGTTATTATTCACCTGCAGTATGTTCAAAGAACAACTTTCAGCCCTCTTATCACTGTAAATTTTCCATTCGAGTCTTTATTCGAAGGTAATGGAAACAAAAAATTAAAATAAAAATATGCATTTGAGTATCATGCAATTATATTTTAGTTTCATAATTTCATTTTCAAATAACAATCACAAAATCTTGAAATTTCTTTTTTATTATTATTCCGCAATTATATTCATGGTCCTTATAATGGACGAGATCTATAGATAGGCCTATCTGTTAATGTAATTTTAATTTTTTGTCTATTTCTTGTTAGTATTTATTAGTAATATTAGAATTATAAGTTCTATTGTCGGAAAAGACGAACGAGCCATAGATGAGATGTGATAAAGACATGATATAAGGAGAAATAAAACAGAGGTCAGAGACATGGCATGTAGGAGCCATGATGAACTAAAGGTATGAGTTGGTGGCGCAATGGATTGCAATGGATTGTAGGTATAAATGTATCAAGAAGTGTTTACGTGAATTTAAATTGTGTAAAGAAAAAAACAAAAGCTTTGTATTACGTGGAAAGAGAAAGATGTTATTTTACGTAGTGTAGTACATTAGAATAAAAGCATTACACTGTCACTGATGATAAATGTTTTAATAGTGTTGATTAATTTGAAAGAAAAGTTACGGTCAAACTGAGAGAAAAAGGATTCATGTAGCAGTTATGTTGTTTATTTAATGACTGTTAGATATACGTTACATCCTCCTAAGTGTCCAAAGTGGTACTAATTACATAATGAAACAAGATTTACCATATGAATAATAGCTTCCGTGTCCAACAGTGCTTTACTACAGGAAATTAATAGTTTGTAGTATATACTACGCAAAGAGAAAACTTTGTTGTACGTCTACAAACCAACATATACCAAAAATTTTCCAGTAATTTTTAAGGCCTTATGATTATGAAGTATCTTTCTTAAATGGGATAAATATAAAGCAAAAGAGAAAAATCATTTGTTTTATCCGTACGTGAAAGTGACACACTAGTTTTGTTTGTAAATTTGTGTGTTTTTTTATGTGGAATACTTTCAGTAATTTATTGGTTGCGTGAACGACAGATTAATAGGCAGTTCATTAGTACAATTAACTCATCAAGTTCGTTGGGGCTGGGTACAAGAAGGCTGTCTTCTATGATCACCATGAAAAATACATAGCGGTATTCAAATGCAGAGATTTTTTATATACCATAAGTAACAAAAATCTGGATGAACGGGACGGGAATATGGCTGGGTATTTTGAAATTCAAGGTACAAGTGCTATTGATGACCCATCTGGCTTGATACTGCATAGCTTTTGAAAGTAACAGATACAATATACGATATTCCTTCCAAGTCTTGCGGCGGTATTGGGCTGATTCTATGAAATCGCGACACACGCAGTGGTACTCACTTGTTTTAATTTGCCTATCATAGTTTAAATTAAGCAATGTGTTCATCTGAGCATCTTGTCACGTATCGTTTGTAAAAATTACCTTTCAACCGATTCATCAAGCATATACTAGGGTTGATTGAAAATTTTTCACCATTGAACATAGATAAATATACAATATATCCTCCACTATGCTGCGTCTAAATTAACAAAATATCGTGGAGAGAGAGGATTGTTTGTAAATAGTGGTATCCTCAAACTTCTAGTAAAATGTAGCGTTCCATAGTTTCATGACTTAGTTTAGTCAAAAGTTTTCACAACACTCTTGTAAT
This sequence comes from Vandiemenella viatica, assembly GCA_031002005.1. NCBI lineage: Eukaryota > Metazoa > Arthropoda > Insecta > Orthoptera > Morabidae > Vandiemenella > Vandiemenella viatica. The sequence goes on from JARYHS010013631.1 coordinate 95,314,537, forward strand.
GCATAATATAGAATGTAGTCCCTTACATTTTTAGTTGAGACCATCACGTAGATACCAACGTTAAAATCCTCATTTAAGGTTCTAACTCATCTCAATTTATTTTTATCAAGTGTGTGTTCAATGTTTCAATGTTCTTCTGGCAAAAACAAAAAAAAAAAGTTCTTAAGAGTATTAGAAGTGTGGAAACTCTGTTAAAAGGTTTCAGCAATCATCGAGTTAGCCCATTTCAAGATTGCGTTTATGAAGAAATTTTAACGTATTTAATGTTTATCCCTTTGTTTCACAAAGCTAGCCTTTTTATGTTACGCACAACAAAAATATATTGAGCTTTTGATCCCACGTTAAAGTGCACGTCCAACAATGGTAGAGACGTAACCCGCTTCAACTAAAGACTCTTTCATCAGATTATTAAAGCCACACGAAATTACTCTTGTTGCCATCTTTATCACCTGTGTCGTTGTAAAGGATATAAACAACATAATTAGATCTTTTAATCTGTTTTTGCTGTTGTTCCATAACGTTGTAAAAGTTAAACTTTTATGATGGTTAAAATAAAACAGAGTAAAACTTTCAAAGCAGAATTGTTGTAGCGGATTTCATATTTAAAACAGCCTTCCGTAAAAGCCAGTGATTTGGTAGAAATAAACACAAATAATGTCTGTGTACTGTTAATACACACTACACATCCAAATTTCTGGTCCATTTGGGATTTGTAAAATTAAAGCAACCTTCAGAAATTCGAAAGAGCAGTGAACGAAAATAACGTTAGTGCTAAAAATAATTTAGAAATTTCAAACCCATATAAATATGAAAAATCAGTCAAAAACTAATGATTTCCGTAAGAGTAGTAGCAAGATAGGAAAAATACAATTAATGAGAATAAAAGGATTCAATATGAAAAAATTTTATGCCTTCGGAAATTTCCATTAACGGAGTGAAATACGAAATACATATTCATACTCCTAATGGAGAGATTCATCTAATTAAATAAATGCAATGACAAAAAGAGAGAAACTCTTAAAAATTATGCAGTAGCTGAAATAAAAAGAGAAACGTACAAAACGTGTCTAAACTTGTTACCTCCTTACAGATTTCGCACCACAGTAGATAAATTAAATGAATTAATTACAATTAGTAAAATTTTCTTTCTTCAGAAATACGTCAGTTTTCAGAGGGATTCCAGAAACCTTATTTTATTTTGCTTCGTTTCACTGTGTTAGAAGTCAAATAATTTAAGACAGCAACTGGCCAAACTCTGAAGGAAACCAGCCAGATATTTGTCTTTAATTTTCCAATCTCACCAAACTTATTTCAGCCAACACTGCTAAACAAAAAATGTTCACGTTGCAAAATATCTCGAAGGCCGATCTCGACAAGTTGAGAAGGGGTGATATTAATGGTCGTAACCTTCTTCAGATTAGATCACAACTCCAATCGATCACACCAAAAGCAGTTATAATTCATTCGCAGAGCGGTGCCTAAGATGTTTTAGAGAGTGATGTGATTGGTGATGTGACTCGCCAAGCCAGCAATTGATCATAGTATATTGACTTGCAAGCCGAACATTGGGTGGCCAATAGAAACGTGCCTCTGATGCTTCCATATTCAGCAAAAGTATAGTACATTACCAATTTACTTTCTGAATTCATGTATCTAATTCTTGAATGCTTACCTCCAGCTCATAGTTTACAGTAATTATTTAACACTGGTTTATACAATTTCCGAGTTGGTTACTTCTCCAATTTACGAAAAGACGTCATCACAACGTCTATAAAATTGTAACAGTGCATGAGGTTCGGTATCAGTTTTGAGCTTAGGTAGTTAATTAATTTTCTGCATACTGACACCTAGTCATTTGAAATACATAACGTGTCTACTGCTCAATTCTTTAAGACCAGCGTTCATTTATATACCTCTTAGGATTATAAAGCGATTGTATACGAAATAGTTAATGAAAATTTGTTTCCCAGATAGGTTAGCACTGGGTTTCTCCGAACCTTCTTAAATTCTGATCTACAATCCGAAAAATATCCAAAGCTTATGGTATCATCTACATGTATAAATAATACTTCTATATCTAACCTAACATAATTATGTTCTCTGAATCACCGGGTGGCAGTACAAAATGTTAAATCATATTACAGTTCACATCATTGTAAATGTTTTACATACCTTCTGCCAAACAACGCTTAAGGAATTTAAAATTAAAATTTGTAAATCAAAATAGTAAATTGGGTAGGAATTTAGCATTCCAACTGGAAAAGAATATATATATATATATATATAAAAGAGGTAATTAGATGACTAGGGAAATTGCCACCGGAGTGTTGGCTCCATTGCAATTAAATTAATAATAAATACCTGTAACTGCAGATGATAGTGTTAGGGAAGCCACTGAAATCAAAATATAATAATATACACTGGAAAATATACGTATAGTACAATAATTTTATACAGAATTTACCCGAAACAAAAGATTCGAGCGTAACCCGCATGTTACTGGAAATACGAGATATCCACTGCATTGATGGATGGCGTTGGCACGACGCGACAAAGCAGAAAGACCACTGCACGTATTCTTCGGATACGTCCTAAAAACTCCACTTTACAACCATTTCGATATGTTAAGCAGCTTCAGTGTTTCAGTGACTATTGCGTTTAGGAAACACTTAACAACCTAAGAAGGATAAATTTAGGTAGCAGGTTTAAAGACAGCACACTTACAAACCGAGCGTAGTGGGTGGGCTGTTAACGCTCTGGTCTCGCAATCGGGAGGACGCCGGTTCGAATCCCTGTCCGGGCATCCAGATTTGGGTTTTCCATGGTTTCCCCAAATCACTCCAGGCGAATGCCGGGATGCTTCCTTCAAAAGAGCCATGGCCGAATTCCTTCCCGTTCCTAGTCCCCAGTCCCATCCCGCCTCTAATGACCTCGACGTCGATGGGGAGTAAAACCATAAGTTAAAGAAAAGGACAATTACTGTAATCAGTACAAACTTTCATGAACGACGTAAGTCATGATCTGAGCACTGTGGCAAGGATCAAAACTCTTGTGCATTTAGGCGCAATCTTTATCACCACCATAAAGTGTTACTGCTTGAAGAGGGTAGATATTTTGTGTAAAGGTGAAGCCTTGTCTCTGAAAAGGCACTACACTCAAGACTGGGCCAATATATCTAAATATGGGTATATTAAATATATTAATTTTCCAATGTGACTGCTATGCCAAAAGAAACAGTGCAACCAAGTTAATTGTCTGACAAACGTGTTACAAAGTATTAAAAAGTTATAGGCAGTCTATTGACCAATGTGCGTATAAGATCTCGATAAAAGTTTTAGAAATAGTTTAATTATTGCGAAGATGTAGTAAATAATAGTATATTACAAATAGCTATAAAATTGATACAACCGTTTATGAAATGATTTACCTATCTCACATTGCTCTATAGTGAAAGTTCAGTAAAGAAAACCATTTAGAATTCAGTTGTAATGCTGGAGATAAACTACAAGTCAGTCTCCACAACTCTTTATTTTCGTAAATCATATATACAGAAACTTAACTTGGTCCAAAACTTAAAAGTTTATAGAATTCTGCTGAAGGAAATATAGCAAGGAAGTGTGCTTCAAACTAATAAACCACCGTTGTGGAAGCCGAAACATTGTCCATTTTTCTCAAATGAGTCATTAATTTTTTACAGAAGTTAAATCTACAATTGACTAAAATCAACACAAGTATTATAATATAGGAATATTATGGACTAAAAAGATAGCTGCCATCATACTCAGCTTTGAAATCCTGTAAACCGAAACTTCACCTTTTCGTTTCTCGTAAACTGTTAGTTATACTTTATCTATCTCACAGAAAATCAATCTGTTTTTTGCAATACGCTACATGAAATACAGAACCATTAATTTACTTGATCACTCAAGCATACAAAAAGTATTAAAAAAATATGCATTGAATTGAATATTTTTGACAATCACTCTCCTATAAAGCTATTTTAGATTAGTGCGAAGTTGGATTTCTGCGGCAATAGTGGGTAGCAAGGAAATGCTATACAGCCTCCTTAGTGAACTGTGAACTTTCAACGGATAGTAAATCCGTAGGACTAAAATCGTTCCTAGTATTACATGTTACATGTTACACGTACGAAATTGGAAGTGAAGCTTCTTTATATTTAAGCTCTTCTCCCCGAAGGTGAAATATAGTTGTGATGCCTTCAGAAAACACCTGTATAAGACTTGATTTCATGATTGGACAAAGTGCGAATGTGGAGAGGAAGAAAATAGTAACCACCTGATACAGGGCTGTGAGAGGATAAAAACTACAGCAGCCAATACATCTTGGCTGTACAAGTATATGACCATCCCATGTCACGACGCTGTTGGAAACGAGAGGTATCTGAATCTGTTGGAAAGGAGAGGTATCTGAATTTATAAGAAGATCTTTGAAGATTTAAAAAAAACCTATAATGAAACTATCACAACAGATATAAATTAAAAATTTGTATGTAATGTTATATTGTATTTTGATTTATGTGTTAGAGTGTATTAGAACATTTGTAATTGTAAATTCGTAATACTAATGTGAACTTGGAAATGTAGGTCAGCTTTATAGGTAAGAAACATGAAGTCAAAAAATAAAGAGCTCTTCCCCGCACAGTTTTCATATTTTGCTGAACGCTAAGAGGGTTTACTCCTGAACTATGTTTTCAACACATATTCGCATTGATTTTTTGTCGTTTCCCTATAGACTTGTTGATTACTGCTACAAGTTTATTTATGCATAGACTATTTTACATTAGCTTGTGTCACTCTCTTACATGTCCTGTATTTACCGCATAGTTTCGCTTCACTTTTAGTTTAATTTTTACTGTTCCCACAACAACCCTTTTATAAAGTGTTTTGTTACTGGAACATTTATTAATAGAAATACCTAGCATGTTGTATAATATTTGTGGAGCCACTTGTATTTATACCACCAACTGCATATACAGCAAATAAGCTACGTTATGATCAACACAATACATTTTTTACTCCTCAATTCGGATTTTGTGGTAATTGAATCTTTCCCGGCTTACATATGAAAAAAATTATTCTCGTATGTTGACCCATGCCTGACGTTTCGACAGATACCTTGGCTGTCTTCATCAGGTGAAGTAGTAGGTTGATGTGATTACTCCGACATCGTCGGCTGTGATTGCGTCACTATTCTGGCTCATATAAGTACCGATGGCGGGTAGCGAACCCATATGAGGCCCGCTGCGGTAGCTACTATCTCATTAGCTGTCGCGTCAAATGAGGCATACACTACATACGATTTCACCTGATGACAACAACAAAGGTAACTATCGAAACGTCTGCCATGGCAGAACTTATTCGACAGCTATTAGTTTATTCTCATTCAAGTTTTTCGTCAGATATTTCGTTAAATTCACTCAATCTAAACCTGTTAGTCTGGAATTCCAATGATGTCTATCGGATATAAAGACACATTATCGTGATTTAGGATTACTCAAATGCAATGTAATTAGTTATCAGCGTTTCATCTTACGCTTGTAAGGAGGTTCCTCTTTAAAAATGAATTTCTACAACATCCCAATGCAAATTACGTACAACGTGAACCGAACGCTTTCCGAATGACGACATGTAGTAATTTCTGGTGCCACTATAAAAAGCGTCTCGGTCAGCCTGAGACCCGATCCGATGGGGGCCATTTCTGCGGCTCGCCTCACTTTATTGCTCGTTAGCTGTGACCGCATGTCGATACGGCTCGCCAGCACCAATTATTTTCTGCCTCTGCGTAAAACTGGGTTCGCCTCAACATGCGCTGTGACCGCCACTAGGCAGAGTAGTGACTGGACAGTCTACGCAGCTCGATACGCTATAAATCAAGCCTCTCGCAAAGAGAGTGGCCGTGATGAATGAGCCGTTTACCCCTCCTTCCTGCTTTTCAATCTGGCGCAGATGTAACAGCTGGATACCACTCCCGGATACTGCTGTCAATACATGATCAAATACCATCTCCTGTCTTCCCCATTGCTGGATGCCGTTAATTCTCCGATGACGCTGAATGTTAATGTCACCAGCACTCGTATCAGTACATATATATGCGTAGCATTTGCTTTTTGCTCTGGCAGGAATACATTTTTGTGAACAAGCGTGGTGGGTGAATGGTAACGATTTGGCCTTGTATTCGAGAGGACGCGGGTTCGAATCTTCGTTCAGCCATTAAAAATTTGGGTTTAGACACCAGGTAAGTTCTGGGATGGTTCCTTAAAAATACCATGGCCAAATTTCTTCCCGTTGAATGACCCAAGTCTCTGCTCGCCTCTGATGATTGATGTTGACGAGGTGTAATGCCATAAAAAACGCTTTTGATGTTTTCTCGTTTTTTTTTTTTTTTAGTGTCAAACTATACTTGTGACTGACAGTGTAATTTCCTCATCTGTAGTTAGTACTTTTTGGCTGATAATCTGGTACAATTATGATTGTACACATGTCCCACATCTCAAGAATCACCAATAAAGTGGCTTTTAATGTGTGATTTACTGTTGAATCATGAGGGAAGGATGGGTAAACTATAGTAAATTTATGATAGTAAATAAATAGGATAGTTTATGTCAAATTACAATTAATTTCGGGAATCAAGCCTACTGCGCAGGCGGTGAACATTCGAGACTGGCAATCGGTGAAGAAAGATCCATCCAGATTTTTGTTTTTTTGATATCCCGAATTCACACCAGTATAATGTCATGATAGTTCCTTCCAAATGACGCAGCTGAATTTCTTCCCGATCCTCCTTCCCTCGCCTACTCACCTAGACGAAACGTAAAGCCCTAGTTAAATGACAGAAAATTAAAGATGAAAGTATAAAAATGATTATTTATTGCAAATTATGTCACTTTTCAAGAACAGGTAGTATTATTATTTATGAAATGACATTAATACGTACACGAACCCCGTTAGGAACACTTCGTTGAAATTGTTATCAACAAATAGATTTCGCTAGAAAGAAACAGATATACTATCTCGGTTTTGCAAATACGTATGCAAATATTGTAGACTAACTTTTAGAGAGAAAAGATTGTGTGTCAGAATTTTCAAAGACATCGTAGATTTTTTGGGTTTCTCTTAGGCTTCTTTAACACATAATCAATAAATAAACCTGTTACGTTTGCTCCATTACTTGTTACAGTATATCATATTTTTTATTTTAATGCCCTATTTTTTAAAATGAGTTAGTACGTGTATTTAATCGACGACTGATTTCCGAAGATAAATTTTTCATTATTATTGAAAACTTCTGTTTTGAAGTTGTACCAAAATCTTGGAGTGAGATAAAACGGAAATAGTAAAAGTAACCAAAAACTTATTTAATTAATAGGTTCAAATATATATGCTGTAATTAAAGAAAATTATAAATTGTATTTCTTAGTCTGCTAATTGTAATAGTATATAGCTCGTATTCTTATACCAACTATTTAAAATTAATGCTATTACACTGTTTTATTCCGATTCAAACTGATTTTATTCATAAATTCACCTAAATACTGGAAAATAATATAATGGTTATTACATTTTTGGCCTACTTACCAAAGTAAACATTGTCACGATTATGTGATTAGTGTTCTTCGGTTAAACAAAATGTCTATACAACTGCTGGTTTCATTGCATGTAGCTAACAGTTACTTTCCGTACCTACAACAATGAAATCTATTAAAAATAATTGTCACTAACTGGTTGTATCTTGTATAAATGTTTTGATCATTTCGCCAATTTTAGCAGTGAAATCTGCTTTCTATTGAATTTACATTCATAAGAAAAGTTTTCCAGTTTAACTGTCATTTTTGTTTCAGACTATTTACTGACATAAATGTAAATATAACAAGGGTAATAGATGTAGTTTTCGCTTTAATGATGTTGTATTAATATATTTTAATTCGATTATTTATTACAGTTGTCGCAAAGTTTATTTTTTCCCGCTTATCATACAAAAATATTTGCTTGAAAGCGATGCAGCAACGTTACCTCCGTTTCATCCGTATTTCCAGTTGCCACTGCTGAGCATCATAAAACAGATGTAATAAAAAAATAGAAGCTGACCCTTTTTATAGAAGTAAATCTCGCTTTGTCTCGTCTCTGTGTAGCAGGACGCAAGAACAACGTTTTACGAGATGAAATCCTAACTCCACCTGTTTTCCGCCAGCAGTGCATATAAATACCCGCATCGGGCGAGCGCACAAAGTAGTTGGCCCGTTTTTACGACACACTCGACCCGCTCTGACGAGCACAGAATTGCTACCGACCAATAGACGCCAGCCAGGCAGGGGCAAGTAGGCAGCCACGCGACGCAGGAGAGCTGCCAGATAAAAACTTAGCGTCCCTCCGCGCCCCGGCTGGGCTGTTAATTTAGGTAGAGGGCTGCCTGTGCGTTATCGGCCTTTCCCCCCGTTGGCGGGTTCGCTCGCCCATACTTCCAGATAGCGGGGGAGCAGCATCAAGAAGACCAGGTATAAGACAGTAAACCATAGGGCCAGCATAAAGAAAAAATGGCCGAGACTAATACACATTTAAGCATAAGAATGACCTTCCCGCTCCATGTAACAACGTGTGACCAATTAATTATTACATACATAAAATTTAGATTATTATTTGATTGCCTTTTCCTGAAAACCAACCATTTTTACTAATAAGTCTTGATTATCACTGTGTTCGTTATTAGTGATTTGTAATGGATAGTTAATTAGATTTATTTTGTATATTTAATGAACGAATATTTCTAAAACAAGAGCGGCAGCCACAGTATACTAACGTCATATAAGAAATTTATTATACTTAAATTAAATTTTAAATATCTTCTTCTAACGTTTTGGAACTTTAAGTTATTATTTAAACAAACATTAGAAACTGGTGGCTCAGTGGTTAATGAGTCTGATTGGCGATCGAAAGTTCCCTGGTTCGAATCCGGTCTCGGTTGATATTTTTCAAAGGCCCTTAACCCGACTTTCTCCTCTGGAACAGCTTCTAATGTGAAGTACGTCGGAACGTTTCGGTGGTTCGGATTCTACGTTAAGCTGTAGGTCACCTATACCCGGTAGCAATACAGGATTAGGTTGTTTAGCCACGAAAAGATGCGCATTCCTAACAAATCGACAACACTGTCACTTGAAAGAAATTTCCTGGACAACAATGCGATGGTTTTGATTTTGTTGATTATAAAAAATTGTACGTTTGACTTTCAGTGATTTTTAGTGTTGCAAAGATTGTTTTAAAATAATGCAATTTTACTGGCTGATTGTGTCAAATGTATTCTCGTTGGTATAAAACTCGTCTCAACTTTAGGTGATCTCATTGACTCAAAGCTAGTAATTGTTTGTTTCCTGTGTCTTGGAACGTCTCTCTACACGTCTCTACGTCGTACACGCCTCGTCGAGTTAATAAAGTAGAATAATGCAGAGAGTTCTCATTTGTGAAAGACCTGGTCAAATAAAGTTATTAAGACAATAAATAAATAATTTAATGAAATTAAAAATCTTCTGCGATCTATTATTTTTATTAATCATATTAGTCGCCTTAACTTTGTACCGCTCTGAATAATTAGTAATAGTATAACTTCTAGTTATTGTTAAAAAGAAATAGAAAAATGGATCTCCATCACCGTTTTTTTTTTCCTTTTGATTTACACCTCGTCGACATCGAGATGATTAGAGGCGGGAAAGGACTGAGGGCAACGAAGTAGAAGGAATTCGACCATGGCCTTTTGTGGAAGGAACCATCCCAACATTTGCATGAAGTGATTTAGGGAAATCATGGAAAACCCAAATCTGGATGGCCTGACGAGGATTCGATCTCGCGTCCGCCAAAATACGAGGTCATAGCGTTACCGCTTACCCACCACTGTAAAAGGTGATTGATAGGGCTCCCGCATTGTTAAAACCGATAACATGGCCACATAACACTAACCTATATCAACTGTTATTTTTGATGATACAGTCTGAATTATACACAGTTGCTATTGTCTCATATTCTTAGCAAAAAGATGATTAAGACCGATAACTTCAATAGTGTTTGTAAGGACAGGAATTTCGTTTTGCTAGATGTAATGAATGATAAGGACCTAAAATACAGTAAGCAGTTAAACAGAAGATGCTAATCCTGCATCACTTTATTTACTAAAACATTTTACAAAAATAGTATGGCATCATATAGAACTAACATAATACCACTTTTTCCTTCTTATTTAACCTTTGTCGACTTTTCTAGTCCTTGGTTGGACCGTTTTTTCGAGAATCTGTGAACGTTCTCTGTCCAGATTTGTCCGGTGGTCTAAACTATTTTATTTTTTCTGTTGGCTTTCATTCCTATTTTAGAGATAACCATTGCAGGCGATGAGATTTTATATCGCTGGTTAGCTATGGTTACCAACGTAAGTTTCTAACTTCCTCCATCCTCCTTTTCCGTCACCCATAATAACATTAAATTGATTAAAACAATCAATAACTATCATAACAAGTCGTTATACATACTAAATTACGTTATATTTCAACAAAGTCACGTATTATGATTATATGTTTGAATTATTTCTTATAGACATAACGGAAAAAGTCACATAAAAGTAATTAATTAACAAAGAACTTTTATGCAGCAATAAGGTGATTATAACATTACCCGAAGATATTCCATTCAGTTTAGGATACAATTAATTACATCCTTACTATGTGAGTGTAAGCTTTCCCGGCGAATAAATGACAACAAATCTTGTCGGGTTTGCAGCCGGATTTTATTAAAAAACGACAAGCTTTCGGCAACTAGCTCAGCAGCCATCATCAGGTCAATCATGTACCGGCGATCTTGCCTGAAGATTTGTTGACATCCTTACTGTCAAATCATTAATCGTTGAAATAATTCCTTTAATCAGTAAATCTCAAAATTTGATTCCAAAGAAAACAAAATGAAAAATTGCGCCTGTACATGCCGTCAAGTCCCATAAGAATAAACTGAAGCTCCAACTTCACATAACCTCATATGACACTGAAATGGAGGTGGAATGGTCGTCACCAAACTCTGGTCGCTTTGCTCCGGAGCTACTGTAATATACTTGTAATCCGAAGCAATCAACCACAGAGATTCAATCGTAGTCTCACGTATCAGAAAAATCGTATGTCACCCGGGGGAAGCGAACACGTCGTAACTCTGAGCCCATAAACCCTGCAACTATATCTCGCGTTATGAAGTTCCATTTAAGCGATAAATCGGGATTTACGCCTGCACAATGGTCCTAACGCAATAATTCACTTACAACGCCGTGTTTCATAGTGAATATATGAAACCTGCTAACTCCAACACTTCGAATCAACACACTGATACGATGCCATATTTAGCTTCTGGCCTAGGTTCAACCGTAAAATATCTATCCTATCTGAGCCTTTCCGTCTTAATCTAGTACCAGGTGGCCCCTACGAAAATTTCAAGAATCAAATACGATGAATAACGAGGTTGTTGGTTTATAGTAGGATATAAGAATAACCGGTTCGTTTTAAGCAATTGTATATTTGTCAACAAAAATAGGTACATATAAAAACACTTACAAACAATTATTAACACTTACAAACAGTTATTAACCAATTAGAAATGATGAAATGTTTCCCGAACAGAAACAAAAAACACGAAAAGGTTCTTAGTTAAGATAACACACAGAGTTTATCAATATCTCTGTGACATTTGGTGCTGCTACCTAGCGGTAATGTGATTACTTATTACCGGCACTAGCGAAGCTTAGCAGCTTGGCTCTGAACTATCTCATTTTGTACCAACAATTGTTTACTTGTCAACTGAAATATCTTGCGGTAATGCTATCATGACCCCTTCGGAAATTTTGATACGTGTTTTGCTATCTAGCTGTAAAAATATCACTCCTTATCGACGCCAGAGAAGCCTAGCAGCCTGAGTCTGAACTATCGCATAGCCGTGACAATGATTATTGATAATTTTTCCATTTACGGGTTGAATTTCGAAAAATTCGTTTCTTAATTAATGATGTTCCCCTAAGTGAAGGAGTTAGGCTTTAAAATTATATCTCATTCATCGATTTTTCTTAAGTATGATGGAAGAAAGATGGCTCGTCACAATAAAATACCTTTTAGTAATAATACATATGATTTCGACGCTCCAGCGGCTTCAGTTCAAAGTACCTGTTTTAAAAACAAAAGTAACATAAAAGTACTGTTAGAATACACCTTACCCTCAGCGTTCCTTTGTGTAAAATAAGAACACCTATGAGATTAAGAGCTTTAAACTTTTCAAAAATTTAAAAAATGTAGCTTTGATTACTCTATGTTCGCTGTTAATTTTAGTACAGAGTTTTTTTTGCTAACAGTATTGTAAGTAACTAAGAAAAAACAACTAAATTTGTACCTGAATAGTCATTCTGATCTAATTTTTCGTCATTAATGAAGCTTGTAAAACTTGTGGTTTTACAGGTTTAAAATGATAGTCACTACTATTTTGACCCACCTAATCGAGACTTCGTAAATTATTATTTCTTAAAGCGGTCGCCACGATTGGATGGTGAACGTACTAGAATGCACTTCCAGTCCCCGGTGATTTTAAGGATTCATAAGTTCACAAGTAAATGCTACATAAAACATACGCACATATAAAGTTTGATGAAGAACACTTTTATTCTAACACTTTATGGTTAACATTAATACGCCGACCACCAACCAAAGTTAAATATCATTTATCCGAAGATTACAAATCCTTCCGAGTGAAAAATTTAATCCAGAAAACGTTTATTCAATCAGTGGTACAGTTAATACCTGCACAACAATCACTAGTTCACTAAACGTTCTGGCCTCGCATTCGGGAGGACGGCGGTTCGGATCCCCGTCCGGGCATCCAGATTTGGGTTTTCCATGGTTTCCCAAATCACTCCAGGCAAATGCTGGGATGCTTCCTTCAAAAGGCCATGGCCGAATTCCTTCCCATTCCTTGCCCCCATCCTTTCCTGTCTCTAAAGACCTCGCTGTTAAGAGACGTTATGCAGTTAAATAAAAAAAAAGTTCGCTAAAACACATTAAACCCTCTCCATGAACGTATTTAAACTGTTTTATATCACCTGGCATGTCTGAAGTTGCGGACGTAAGAGCCAATATTACGTAGCCAAAAGTTCCCGGATAAATCTTCATAGTACAACACTTAGACACAGAACCACCATCTCAAATACCCGCGTTACTTCAGCAAAAACTTAAACGTGACTGATTTACAGCAAGTCTAGCACAAAAAAGCGTTTCTCGCTCTGTCGACTATCGATACATGCGCAGATACTCTTTAATAGTGGATCGTTGCCTATTGAAATGTCACAAGCCGTGTCGGAATAATTTGTTGTATAAATGTCAATTTCTTGTACAAAGTTTTAGCTGCACAGTGCGCATCCATTTTCAGTAAATATAGCCTTCTCTCCCTTGTCATTATTAATCATTTATATTTCTGAAGCCTGTTTCATACACGTATATTCTCATATGGGGAAATTACAATATATCACTATATTGATTGTTTAAGTGTTGCGGTGTCTACATCTGTCAACATGAAAGATTGATTAGAGGTATATTGATTTTTGCCTAAGTTCGGTAGCTTCGAATATCCTCCCAGGCTAGCATAAATCTCTAAAACTGTGTTGCCGAGCCTTGACTCAGGAGCTTAATTTCAATAGTCTCTTGCTAGGAGAGTCAGGTGGATGGCCTGCTACCTGCAAGCCTCCCTAGTTGCTGGTTTATGGCCGTGGTAGTTTTCCGTACGAGTTCCTCGTAGTTGCCCTCCAACTGAACCAAATCACTACCAAACATAACATGAGAATCTCTTTTACTAAAACAGGTAGGCGAGCGGTAGTGATTGGGCCTTCCATGTGGTAGGACGCAGGTTCATATCCCCGTACAGCCATTCAGACTTCGGTTTCCCACGATTTTCTCAAATTACTCCGTACGAATTCCGAGGCGACGCTTCTAAAGGCATGACCAAATTCCTTCCAGTTCCATTCCCCCTATTATCTCCCACCTCTAATGAGCTTGAAGTCGACTAGCTCGAAGCAAGAAAAAAGGAATTAGCACGAAAACCATTACATTAAAAGTATAATACCAGTTCGATGTAAAATTACCCATACGAAAATTATAAAGTTTTGATCGCACACAAGTTATCTCGTTAATGAAATTGTAAGATATAATCTGTTCTGGTAAATTAAATTGTTTATTCGTTTGACATTAAATTGGAAAAGTCAAAGCTTGTGAGTAATATTTCTAGCTGACGAGGTTGATTGTATGTTCGGAGTTTCATATACATGCAACAGCTTTTGTAGTTAGTATGGAGTTGGTTCTTTTAGAACAGAAGAAGGCCGGGTCAGGCATGGTTGGTTTTGTTAAAAACAATTCACTGAAGATAAAAAACAGATTTTTGATTGGTTTTGAAGGTAGTTGTTGAAAACATAATTTGCAACAATTTTGGAATGAATATTGCAATAAGATTTATGCTATTGTGAAGGGATAAAGTAGTGAATTGTTAGCGAAAGTGGAATTCATTCTCCATCAAGCAGTGAGTTAACATTATCCATAGCAACAGTTAGAGGTTAACGAATAGTACAGTTAAAATAATTTTAACATTAATCCCAATGTGAGGAGTGTAAGTTCGATAAGTGTTAACAGCAGGTTTTCCTGATTTTTCGACAGCATTTTATTTTTTCGGTGATAGAAAAGAATGAAAATTTACATGTTTATTTATGTTCAATAGTTAAGTATATCACTCGATTTTACATGTATTATGTATTTTATGTTTGTTTTATACTAAAAATATTTTCAAGTTTTTTACCATATTCATTTTCTACTGTAAATGAAGTGCTTTCATATTAGGTCGGGCCAAACGATTACGTAAGTTCGATACATACACCATCACAACTGAGATACATAAATGAAATTTTGTGAAACAATAGCAAATAAGATGAAAGTCCGAAGAAAAAAGTTTAAAAGATGTTTAAAAACGCTGCAAGACCTTAAAGCGCTTTATACTAAAGAGGTAATAAGGAAATTGAAATTTTTAAAATGTAGAGGAACAGGCAACAGAATTAATGGATTAAATCTGCCAAGAATTAGAAATCTACACAGAGAAAACAAAATCTCAATCGTTTGTAACATTTTCGTTGTTCCGAGTTTGCCGAGAGCATGAAAAATTCAGGAAAACAAAACTTCGACAAGGTGAACTGAGATTTGAATTGGTTAAAGATGTTTTTAATGTTTTAAAGATCAAGAAATAGTTGAATGGAACAACGACAATCTTATTAATTATTCGAAGATTCTACATATGTCTGAATCCAGCTTTCATCACAAATTAATTTGGAAACGATTGCGACGATCACTGAAGCCACAGAAATGAATGATTTCTTGGTTCACCCGAAAGGTGGAGAACATTTAATCTATATCCCATATACGATACGCCCAGTCTATTGTAGGAAAAAAACTAGTTGATCCGTAAAATCACATTCAAACAAATACGTTAGTTCCCATTCTGTAAATTATTTCCAATATGACCTACTGCTTTTCGTCTTGATGAAATCAGTGAATACTACACACAAAAAGTGGTGCTGCAATTTTTCGCCAAATCCTCTGTGGTTAGCACGTAACATAAGGGCGGTATTCGAGATCGGAAAACTCATATGAACCCAGCATGCATAGTTCCTCGTCAATAACTCATAAACACTAATTAACACTCAGATATATTAACTGCTATTATTACGTCTCCGTTTCCGAAAGGAAAAAATCCCATGCTAAAAATTCCAGCAAGCGTGAAGACCATACATCTTCGAAACCACAAATGACACCCCTCGAATGACTGCCATTGAATTTCGTACTGTGTGAGCGGTTTTACCATTCTGCTAGAACCACACTCCGCTGACGAAGTTCGACAGTGAGAAGTTTTCGCAACAGCACAATGAATCGATCTGATGTGACCGTAACGGACTGTCCATTAGCAATTTCAAAGAAGGGGAGCCCAAACACTGCAATCCACTGACACCATGCCACAATAACTTTCTCACAGTGCAATGACTTCTTATGTAACACGCGTGGGTTCTCCGCGGCCAATAACTTAAGTTCTGCTGACTGACGTAGTTCGGCTTAGATGAAAACGAGCTTCGTCGAACAGTTATCAGGTAATTCAGGAATTACGGCATTTTTTCGATCTTTCGCAGACTTCGCTGATTCAAATCGCGCACAATGAATTGTTGCACTATTCGAATTTTAAAGCGATGGAAATTTAAATCATGATGTAACATTCGTATTGGAGTTAAGTGTAAGGTGGTTGAATGGCGACGAGCAAAACATTAAGGACTGCACATAAAACCTTCTGCCAATCTGCGTACATTTTCCGATGTATGCACAGTTCGAGAGCAACCGGGGGGCTTTTTGTTGACAATGGATGCACTAAACTTCATTTGCGAAACCTAATTCAATATTGACTGGCGTGTCGGTACCTTTCTATTCTTTCTAATATCAAAACGTCATCGAAAGCAAAAGTTCAATGCTTTGCGACCAACGCTGCGTTATGACTAAAGTCTTCAAAAGTACTTTACACAGCGATGTGCATTTCACAACGTCACCCACAAAGATGTCGGCATGGCGTCAAATGGAAATGTTTCTGGATTGTAATGCGTGGGATAAGAACTACTATAGAATGCTCGTGGTGCGCAGTTTGTAATACAACCTGAAGATATTTCGAGCATTGCTTTTTGCGGCATTTGACCTTATCTGTAAGTAATTACGTTACGGAAGCTTAAATGAACGAAGCTGGACTCACATTTGTCTGATGAAATCTTAGGCGATTAATATTGATTAATGTAATTTACTCTGCGGTAAACGTTTACGCATCTGTAGTTAATACATTCAAGAGATTCCATTTTTGTGTGTGTATTTTTTCACATTGCTTAAACGCGTGAATATATATTTCTTTCTCTAATGTTGTTGCCTACTAAATGCATGGCAAACTCAAAACATCTACTGTTAAAGGTCTTTTCATATTTTTGGTCAAACTTTTACATTTTATATTCATTGATGACATTCTGAAATCAAAACATATCTCTAAGAAGAAATAATGAAACTTTGAGCCATGTTTCCATGGTCAAATAAATCATGCGGTATTTTAATATTTTCGAAGCCTTGTAGGAAATTCATATAACTTTGTTCCGTATACTGGTCCGTGCTGGAAGCAGTACATCCCAAGTCATACCAAACAATTAAACTATTCTCAAACATGTTTCTAATCCGGTACTGACATGCAAATCACTTCATTATGAGAAAGAAATCTGAAACTCTACTATAGGAGGCAACGTTGCGATAACACACTAAAATCACTTAAATCTTATTATTTCTACTAATAAAATCATTTAGTTCTCTCAAGTAATTCATATGGCACATACTGTTTGCATCTCAGGACATATAAATTTAGAATCTTTATTGCCTTTTAAAAAATTCAGCTAAGAATGGAATCATGATATTAATAAATTGAAGAGTGAACAATTTCTGCCACTAATTTAACTCAAAATTCCATAAACGTCGAACAGTACTCGTTTGTCTATTTGCTCACACAGTGTTACATACTGTTGTTATGAGGCACGCATTACTGATAATAGTAAACACAGCACACAGCAGTTTGAGCACGTACAGTTGCACAGTTGCAACAGTAATTACTACAATCACAAATGTCAGATCAGTATAACTCAAAGAGCAATGGAGTCTATATAAACAGTTTTAAACGACATACACTTTCGTGTTATGGAAGAGTAATTTGAACTATAAACATATATACAAACATCTCAATAAAAGGACTGCAAAGTTTTATTATTACCACGACCACCCCTAATGAAAAAAAGAAAAGGCATAACTGGTTTTTATTCTTTACAGAAGAGTAAGCACAATAAACAATAGTTTTACATCGTTTATATTTACAAACGTGAATTTTTGAGCAGTTTAAATGTCTTGAAATTTCTCTAAACAGGTCCAGAGTTGTAGATAAAGCCAAAAGTGAAACATAAATATTTCAAGGAGGTTTCGAAAAAAAAATTACCAAAGACTTTTTTTTTTAGTAGTAGAAAGATATTTTTAACCTAAAACATTGAAACAGAGCAATGAATCGACTTTTGTAAAGGCCTTCTTTATTAATAATGTTATATGTACGAATATACTCGTTCAAAAAAATTCATGACATTGCACAGTTTTACATTTTTCTTCAGGGTCAAACGTCTCAAAATTTCCAATTACTGGAACGTTTCAGAACCCCCCCCCCCCCCGTTTCTAAGAACTCTACTACTCACTTTGTCAAATTTTGTTAATATTGCCAATAGAAGTGCCGTTATTCCATGAATAATATTTTATAAATCTTTGCCTATACGATACAAGACTAACAGACCAGTGCAACGTTCTAAAATTTGTATTCCGTGGATCACTGGACTTGGATTGTTTCAAATAAATTTTTGCATTCATTTCCAGAGGGGTTACAGTATATGCAGTCATCAAATAAATGTAGTGGTAGACTACAGAGGATCAAAGTAGCGGTTGCGTGTTGACTGAAGACAGCAAAGGACAGTTAACAAATAAAATAAATAAGATCTCCTTTGATAAAGACCGGAGTCAATTAAAAATATGAACCCGGCATCCAGTGAGCTACAGGTAGAACAAGGAATAACCAAGGGAGCGAAAAAAGTCTAATAAAGGAAACACAAGATTTCTGAGAAAGAAACCTTTTAGACACAAACAAGCAAAATGGAGATGGAATACCAATTTGCCAAAGGATAAAACAAAACGTCAATATCCAGAACACCAAACACTACCATATTAGATCGATGAGATACAATGAGACTAGGTTCCAATAACGGACCCAACATACTGTTGATCCTGCTTACGGTTTTCGGGCGGTTTCCCGCAGTTAGCTAGGCTAATACTGGTATGTCCTCCAATGGCTGTTTTATAAACTACACATTTAACAAACAAAAATACAATTATCATATATAACACACGCTACAAGCTTTGCAGACGGATGGCCATACTCCATACTCCATTAGAATAAGTTCCCAAAATGGAGATGCGAGGATGAAAACTCCGTCAAAGTGAGTCGTGCTACCCGCACGAGTTTTCTGGCAGTGAAATCAATATTATTTTTTAATAAAAATAATAATAACAACCTCAGGCTCTACAGATGAGAGGAATAGAAAAGGTCTAATTTAGAAGCTAGAAGTTAAAAAAAAAGAGTAAAAAAGAAATTGGCCAGATCAGAGAAATTGTGAAAACAAAAGAACCTTAGATCACAAACTACAATCGTTCATAGAAAGGATTTCGGAATTGCTTCGGAAAAAAGGGTTGGCCGTTCATAATTTCGTGGCACAAGTAAATCCAACAATAGTGTCCAACCAAATCTTGACCTACTTTCTGAATAAGTAAACAAAGTGAGTCTAATTCATTGATATATAAAAATATCCACAACAGATGTAGATTACGCACACACAAATACTTCAAACAGCGTCATTCTCTTAAAAATAAGAAAAGACACACTTAAATACGGGCGAGAAAGGAAGAACAACAACAAAGAATTTAGGAATAAGGAGAAAATTTTAAAGCCGAAGGAAGAAAACAGTAAAAAAAACGTAACAGCATGCCGAAAATATAAAAAATAAGGTAAATAACTTATGTAACAAATGTGAAATATTTTTGACACATTTTTGGGATAGATAACAAGAGACTAAAAAAAAGATTATTCAACTTAAGAAATTATAAAACCACGCGGATAGACTGGCAGAAGGAAATAAAGAGAGACCTGAGCGAGTTTAACATCGGGAAGGATATCATGAAAAATTTCAAAGTTTTCAAAACATCGGTAAATATGCACACATTTATGGTGAAATCTAGAAGCAGGACAAGTACAAAGTGGTCAGAACGGAAGAAGTGCGCTCTATGAATGATGATAATGAAGAAAGAAAAGCTATATAACAAATTTGTTACACATTTTTTTAATCCCAAGAACATTAAACCCAACCAGCTTTTAATCCTCTTAATGTGCATAGCGTTTTTTTTCCCATACAGGTCTAATGAATTGTAAGACCGAAGTACGTCATGTTAGAGACATCCCCCACCTGGACCTGTGTAGTTACAACCTTAGGCGTGGTGGACAGGATTTCCCAAGAGTCAGCCGAATGATACACGAGCAGTGGGAATTAGCTACCCGTTCTTTACGGCTAAAAGCCGGCCAGTAGGTAAGCTGGGCCGTATATATAACCCACCCACACGCTATCTCAGACTCTTATTTAGTGCTTCCATAAAGTGAGATGGACTCACCCACCTTCCAAGGCACTTCCGTGGCGGGCACGTATGGAACTGAATTTTCAGTTTTCTAAGACGCCCGAAATGTTTTTTTTAGGTAACATATGACTGATTCAGCGTGGTTATTCAAAATAAATTTACAGAAAGATGTCACATCTATTCCAGATTTTTTATTAATATTCACTTCGATAAATCTGTTTTAATTTTGAAAATTTCATGTAATTAGTGAAGGAACATGTATCTAAACACAGAATGAAGAGATTGCATTTTAAGGTTTATTTTTTTCTTGAATTCTTAAACAGCAGGCAGGAGGGCAGATGCTCTTAACCTAAAATTTTAATATGGCTAGTCTTTAATCTCACATTTCTTTTTCTCAAGTTGAGATTCACCTAGTTTCTAGATTTTATTCCCTTCTTCCTTCTATAAAGGCCACGAGAATTTGCATACATTCCGGTAATGAAAATAGTTTGAATTGAGAACTATAATGTATTTAATCTCTTTAGCGAGAAAATTTTGTTGTTAATAGTCCCCGTGAGCGGGCTGACTGATGTCGCATGTCGTCTCTCTTGGCTCTCAAGTCCATAATTTAAATCTCAAAATTCTTATTGCAAGTTATCTGTAATACATAGATATATGCTACTACGGTGTTTTTGTACAACGTATGCTCTGCAATTTCCCCCAACCACTGTATCGTTATATATTAAACGATATGGGATAATAGCTTGCTGATGCCCAAACTTTCCCCTACTTAATTCAATAAATCCTTTCCTGCTCAACTCTCGTGGGTAATAGATCAATGTTCAATATACATAAACAATACTACATAACACTGAAAATCAAAACAAATTTGCCCAGTTCTTCTACATATATGATACAAAACTATGCCACTGTACGCAAGATAGAAATTATAACGTCAGCAGAGCTGACTGTCCGGCAGAAAAAAAAAATCGGTTTTAGTATAAACGTACCTTTGGAGTTCTGTGGATTGGGATTTTGCCTTCGTTAAGCCGTGCAGAAAAACTATTCCATTCAAGTGATATTTTTGTAAAAGGAAGTCACATAGTTTAGTGAAAAATTTTACTGAAGTCGATACGTGTTACGGTTTCGAAGAAGGCGCCACAGTAGGTAGTAACAGACGATTTCCACTTGTCTCCACACTCAGAGGAATGTGGCCGGTGTTATTGAAGCCTTCTGGGAGAATGGCTAATCAGCAGTCGCTCGCCGATCAATGGGGACGTGACGGAGTGGCGGCGAAATGAGACCAGATGCGTCAGACAGCTGCAAACTCACGCCAAGTCTGTCTTCTCGAACACGAGCCGGAAACCAACTCACAGCTGACACTTAAAGCAAAAATTTTGACCCCGTGCTTAAAGGTGACACTGTACCATACATAATATTTCAGAATACGTATTTCATTCTTATCAACCATCGTAGGAGACATCTGAAATACGAAAAGTAAGAGAAGGGTTTGTAACAATGAGCAAAATCAGTCATTTTGTTACACATCTTATTTATTCACTTGAATACTATGTTTGAATTAATTAACTTCAGTGATAAAAGAAAAGGAATCCATTTCTTTTGACAAATGCCTGAAAAACCTTGAATGACTGTTTGTGCGGTTTGAACGATGTGAAATCGATACAATCTTCCTTTAAAAATTGAAATGTGTGGAAATGACTGTTCCTTTACTTCAGTTTTTTCTATCTCAGAAAGGTATCTATAAAGCATAGGTTTTGAGCTAAGTTGGTTGTCTGATAATAGTCAGAAAATTAATACATTATTTCAAATGTTAATTTCGTTGCCACCCACTACCAACCCTTTGTTATGGTCAGTTGAAACGTTTAGTCAATTTAGTATAGAAATATCATTTGTATTTCTACAAACTTTTGTTAATTTACTAACATTTATATCATTAGAGGTTAGGTTGTAATCAACCACACTAATCGTTTTTGGCCTCTACATTGACGGCTCTGTTTTCTGTCGGCTCTTGTTTACATCCCTTTTTTCATAATTACTTTTTCCCCGCGTATCATCCAGCCCTCGATAATTCGCTTTATTGAAACGAATGGTAACATTTTGTAATCTTGATATCATCTATAGAGAATAAGGCATATTATTCGATATTAGAAGACATAAATCGATAGATGAAGTTAAAATTATTCGGTTTTGGCTTTACAGCTTGTGGAGATAGTTACAACTGAACTTGTATTGGAGTCAGCGAAGCTAAACGAATTAGATCTTTGATTTTCGAAGAAAAAAAAACAGTTATTCGCCTGAAGTGATTTTGGTTACCTAAGAAAAACCGCAATCTGGATGGTCGGATCACGCTCCAGCCCAAGTTGTACCGAATAGTCTCTTCAGTTTCGGTAAGTTACGATAACGGAAAATGTAGACGAATTGTTATGGGCTTACTAATCTGCATTTCATGCAGCTATGCAGAAGAATTCCCATAAGCTTCCTGCAGCACTGATAATTTTTTCTTCACACAGTGTTTACTTCAGAAATGATCAAGTTATTATTCACAACACGAAACATAGCGGACAAAAGCTATTTCCCAGAGGCATCAGTATCCCTAATATCGCATCCTTAATCGATGTGAACCTTCTGTAGCCATACAGGCCATTGTATAAATACCTTAGATGTTATAATTACAACAGCAGTATGAATCGTTCGTTTCTCGTCCCTTTCATTTTCATCCTAATATCCAGCTCATTATATGCTCAAAAGTCAATTTTTTTTTTTTAAATTATATATATATATATATATATATATATATATATATATATATATATATATATATTAGTTTTGAGTCTATTTACCTTTTTTATTTTTTTACGTTAATAATCTATCGAAACTATGGCTACTTGGGATTTAACTGAGACAAAACAGAAAACTAAACACATATTACTTCATAACATCTATAACTACCGACCTGTCGAAACAAAGGTTTTCTTTTAATAACAAAATGTCATCCCCTTTCTTCCAAAAAAAAAAAAAAAAAAAAAATGGCAAGCGCAAGCACTATTGTGCTATGAATATTTTACCTTCTTGAATTTCGTAATTTTTTCGGCTTAAAAACTGAGTATTGTTAACCCTATTGTCGAATCGAAGAAAGGTTGTCACGTCGAAAAATAAATGGAAGAAAAGCTACTTGTATTATACCACATATATGTTTCCTGGAAATATGAACGTGCTTCTTGTTTAGAGAATAGCGCAAGGGAACTTCAATTAATTGCTATAAAGACATCACTCATAGAAATTATTTTAACAAAGGGAATTCCTTATCCTTAATAACCTAGGACTAGGAGCAGTAAGAATTCATTTTAGATTTATGAGATTTTTCCAGGAAATACCCATTTCCATTACTTTTTCGTTTCATATGAAATGTTACATACGACGCAAATTCATTTTTACTGTGCATTGGGCCGTTTATAATTTTACATTTGCCCCTCATTCCCCACTTTATGGCAAGCAACGAATGATACCAAACAGAAAAAAAACTCAACTCATCGCATCTTGAATCGTAAAAGTAAGCAATTATTTAACGTATAAATAAAAAAAATTTAAAAAATATTTTTTAGCCTTTAAAGCTCTTAGTTAAGAAATATGAAGAGCTACTGCAAAGATGTAATTATTTCGAGTGAATTACTCAGAATTCGGGACGTAATTTTATCGGTATAATTGTTATTGTTAGAAATTAAGTTTTACTGTATCAACTTATTTTTCTCTCCTTTCTAAGACTCAATTACTATTCTGTTCAAGCAACACCGGGGCTTTTTAATAACTTCACCGAGGTAATTAACGTGGCGTTGCTTCAGCTTAGTGAAATATAGTACTTTCCTCTGTAATTTCCAGCTAAATCTCATGGTATAAAATTAAGAACGAATTGATACACTTCAATGAAAAATTATCCGAAATTCACTTTGCATCTAAAGACAATTACGAACGCTTTGGAATCGCACAGTGCTACTCCCCAACGCGTCAGTTCAGACTGAATAACGCTTGTAATTTTATTAAAAGTAGCACAGTGAACGGAATATTAATGAAAACACTGAGTATTATGTAAACGATGATGTTTAAAGTAAAATTTGTTTGTACATTTTCATTTGGTGAATATACAGTTAAATGTAAGTATATATTCTTTAAGTCAATGGAAAACAGTGTTCTTATGGTTTAAACCAATTTTGTTCAATTTTTAATTGTATTTAAATAATTTATATTGTTAGCGTAATATTAGCTCTCAAAAAAAGACTGTAGCCGGTTTTATTGTTCTCCAGAACATTTTGTGACGTGTATATCAATGCCGGATCTATGGGAGTCAAACCAGGACACTTTCTCCGGACGTCAACTCATGACCTATGCCAAGAAGATGTAAAGCCATTAAAATATTTTAGTGTGAAGAAAATGGAAAGCAAACTTGTAGTTAAAAGCTCTTTCAACGAATGGAGAAAACGTTGAGACCAGTCCCTAACATCTCGCAGCAACTACTCTGGCAGTAATGAAATTTTTTAAATGTTTCAAACATATTATTTTAAATGTAAAAAACAGTTGTGTGGTGCTTCAGTGATTAAAAAACCTGGCTAAAGATCGAAATTTCCCGGGTTCGAATCCCTGTCATAGACCTCTAATCCAACCTTCACTTCTGGCACAGTTTGCTGTGTGATGTTAAGTGCACCAGAACGCTTCCGTGGCTCGGATACCAGGTTAAACTGTAGGTACCTTATATCTGGTAGAGGCGGAATACGCAGCCAATAAAAACCAGACATCACATGAACCACTGTAAAAAAAATCCGGGTTTATTTTAGGTAGTCCTCGTCACTGTAGGAAAAAAATTAAAATTGACAGCTGAAGCTCATATCTGTGGCTTCAAGAAGCTGATGGGAAACGACAATTAAGTCGCACGGAAAACTGCGTCGTTGTGAAAGCTGTATATCGTCGTGATATAGGCTACATTATAAAAATTCCTTGGAAGGCTCTGCACCTTCTGAATAAAAACGGAACCCTCATCAATTGGACCATGTCTCCATCTATCTGTCACACGCTCGTAACTTGTGAACACGTTATCTTGTGATTTTGCAAGAGCACACTGCTTTAGTACACAGCAATTTGGAAAAAAAATCATGGGAGGGGGCTGAAGTGAAAATAGGTGGTTATTATGGGGGAACGAGGGTCTGAAGAAAATGTTTCGGTAAGATAATCATTATCGGTTTGAAATTAAAGCTGGCAACCCGCGGACTCAAAATGTTTGAATTTTCCTTTTATTCTATGATTAGGGGAAGCTTTGTCCGGAAAACCATTTCCCTCCTTTATTTCCGAAAGCACTAATCTCAAAAGACTTTCGAAATTTATAATGGTATTATGGAAAAATTTGTCGTCACCTCCAATTGTTCTGAATTTTATATTTTCCTGTTACTAGTTTTATTATTTGTGTGTTAATAATGAAATGTTTTGCGAGAATATATGTTTGGCGAATTTATAGCAGTGTTAAGTTGGTACGCTAAGTGCGCCTATCAGAGAGTGAAGTATATTTGGAGTGAGTCAGAGTGAGAAGTAAAACAGTATGCGCGGAAAAAATTCTAGTAAGCTACCAGTATTGTGTTGAGTGCATAAGTTATACTGACAGATTGCTGTGACAAAGATATATATGACTAATTAAACTGTGAATGTAAAGTACGAGTGAAGATTTTGTTGGTTTGTGCGAGCATAGTACCGTACAACGATGCTCAATTATTCGTGAATAAATGTGAAGTGAATGCCTTAACAGGAAGTCATTACAGATAGGAACATAGCATCCAGTCGATTAAAAAAGGAAATCCTACTTTAGAGTCCGGACCGAGCCTATTCCGGTTATTCTTCTTCACACAGTTTTCCATTTTATATTGCAGACAGAGTGGAGCCAGCTACATGGAAATGAAGACCGCACTTCTTCCTAAACAAGATGACGATTGACAAACAACAGAGACTTTACAACATCTATTTTGCTAAAATCTATAATTTCTGGAGTAATTTTTTTGTAAAATAACTGAATTAGTGGTTTTGACATTGTATCATTGGTTGGAGAATTTAATGAATCTAATACAAAATCTGTTTCAAAAATATTTTCCAAAATTTAAAAAAAATTTCCGCATACACAATCTTTTTAAACAGATTTTGTATGTGTTTGATTTGTGCTTACCAATCGAAACATAATTTCGAAAAACGTATAATGATCTCTATTTTACAATAACTTTTTATTTTTTAAACAGTTCTTACACTTTTTATTTGTTTGTGAAAGTAATTTAAGACACATTCTGTGCACTAAAAACTCACTGCTTCAGAATATTTCTTGACAGTGATAATTTTCTAATAATCCCTCGATCCATCTCAAACCAAAATTGATAACACGTCTCAATTGAGTTTTGATCTTAACCGTTTTACAGAAATTAGTTTCGACGGGCATCCACCTGTTACTAGCCATCTTATGGTATTGGAGTTGTGAGGGTATCCTCAGAATAATATTGTTCTACAAAAATGAATATTTCAAATTTACCTCAACAAAGGGAATTTTGACAGAGCACAAAGTTTATTGTCTCGGTTTACGTTTGATCCCTAGTTCCAAGTAGCCCTAGGCGGTTATAGTTCAGTTAGCGTTTGTGGCGAGAGTTTAGTAGTCCATATGACGTACAAAGGGGTCGGCGTACCCTCACTTTCTGTGTTCAACTCAAACAACAGCGAACAGGTGAGTCAGGCCATTACAGTGGGCCATGCCCCCGGCAGAACTCATTTCCCAGCCGGACTCAGAGAGGAGGTAGCAACTGCTCTGAGGTGGGATCAACCAGTCAGCACGTTGAGCATGCAGTAACACAGTTTAAAAATACATTTTGGTTTCGCTTCACAGTGCTCGTTGCAGCTATTCCGTTAGGTATTGAGTTTTTTCAAGTATTGATAATTGTTCAATAACAGATCTGTTGATAAACAAGGGAAACTAACAATAGATAAAAGAAAAATGTGCGCTGAAGGTTCCAATTAAAAAATAGATTCTGTATTAAAATGAATTCAGTTTTCTTGTAAAACTTATTTTTTAAAATCAATAGTAAGTTATTTTTTAATAAGTTCATTATTTGTTTAGAGGTTTTGTCTATCAGAAATGCATTATAAATAAAGTTCAGTTAAAAATTGGTTCTTAGATAATTTTAACTTCTGAAAACGTTTTCTCACGATGTGAAGATCGGATTCATGAAATTTACAAAAACGATCTGAATCAGAAGTAGTTTTTGATGTTACGTATACCACGTCTCATATTTGCACAGAAAAAGGAAAATTAATATTTATTAGACCTGTAGCGAATAGTACGTATATTCGGCCATACGCCGAATACCGAATATTCTTCAGGATACCTGGCCGAATATTCGGCCAAAGTACTATAAATTTATACACTGTAGAAACAACATCGTAAATGTAGAATATGAAATTCTCCACCCTTCCTGGAGGCATGATGGTATTGAAACACACATCGTACGTCTTTGAAGAAGAACTGTCGTTAGATATAAATCAAATAAAGTCATAAGTTATGAAATATAGAGGAAATAATATTTCAGTAGGAATAGATGAAACATAAAAACAAGATAAGATATAGTGGAAGAAGTAAGAAAAGAAATGACAACTTATGGCCGCAGTAAGAGCGATTTTTGTATTTAAAAAAAAAATAATAATAAAAAATAAAAAAAAAAATAAACATAGTATAAGGGAACCTTACTCAAAAACATATTTAAAAAAAATAGCAAAGTACCTGACTAGGATGAAGTATGAGAAGGCAGGAGGGGTATATTGTTAGCTTTAAACATCGTCAAAATAATTAATTAAAGTTTACAACAAAGAGCGTGGAATATATGACGTCAAACTAGGGATGGGCAAAAAATATCGATGTATCGATATATCGATATTTTTTGTAAATATAATCGATATTTATCGCCGATATTTTTATTTTCGATATATCGATATATCGATATTGTTTTTGGTGTATCGATTTTAGGCACCAATTCGATATTTTTTCTACGAACGCAATTCAGTATCCAATTTAATCGATACATGTATATAGGAAAAATATACATACATATCCAATCTTCTGAAGTGTCTTAAAAAGTGAATTCGTCGAAATATAACAGCTTCATCAGCGGTGCAGAGGTTAAAAAATGCTGTTAAATTTTAACAACTTTGACACCAGCTGTTACTACCAGATGGAACTCCTGCTTTAATATGTTAGAACGATTTGTCAAACTCTCTGCAATTGTAGCTAAAATCTTAGCTACAAAAAGGCAGTCAAATATAAACACACCTGATATGGTTGCAACTTCACGGCTTAATGTAATACATGTCCTTATTGTCCTTCTTGGTCCTTTCAAAGAAGCCACTGAAGAGGTTAGTTTTACAAATTATATGACTGCTAGATTAGCCATTCCTGTTACAAATCTGATTCGACAAGTAACGGAGCAAGGTACTCCTTCGACCACTTTAGGATTCACGGTAAAAGAGACTTTACTCCAAAGAATTCAAGAGAAATTAAGTCCTTTAGAAAGAAATAGCTTCTTTACACCAGCTACCATTTTGGACCCTCGTTTTAAACGTATACACTTTACTTCTCCAATCGGTGTGTTAAATGCTATTTCTACAATAAGTATTGATATTCGCTTAGAACTAAGACGACGAGGGCAACGTTCTCCAGAAGTAAGGTCTACAGCAGCAACACAAGATATCGCAGATAAAACATCAATTTGGTCCACACATGAAAAGCTATTATTCTTCATCACTACTGTTATGCAAGACGTTCCAAGCTCTGGCTCAGTTCCTAATGAGCTTAAGCAATATCTGGATCAACCATTAATAGACAGAAAATCAGACCCAGTAAAGTTTTGGGTGAATTGCCAGCGCTCCAAGCCAGTTCTTTCGGAAATCGCGCTGAAATACCTTATATGTCAAGCTTCTTCTGTGTCGTCCGAAAGTGTGGCTTCTGCAGTCAACATAGCTGTACCGAACAACAGGAGTAGATTGACGGGGGAACACATAAAATAGAAAGTCCTTTTGATATCCATATCAGACGAATACTGGTTTGATTGATAGAAACAAATAACAAATAAAAGTTTGTATATTCTACCAGAGTCTTTAATTTTAAGAATTTTCTTAAATATGTTGATGTATTTTATGATTGTTTTAAGATAATTACTCCCTTAGCCAAAAATATCGAAATATCGAAATATCGATATTTTTCCCCCGATATATATCGATAGTGTTTGTAAATATCGTTTCGATATTTATCGATATATTTTTTTAAATGCCCATCCCTACGTCAAACTATAAAAAATAATTTAAGGATAACCCTGAATTAGGGATATTCACTAAACATCGATGCATCGAATCCATTCGATGGTTTACCATGCGATGCATCGGATTGATTCGATGTTTTGACAAAAAAAATTCTATTCGATGCATCGATTCTTTTTTATAAAAAACATCGAATTGAATGAAAAAAACTAACTTCGGCTGCTAATGACAAAGAATAATAGAAATAAATTTTAAGATTACTTCATTTAATCAAGATTGAAATAGATTATTTCAATTTGAAGTAATTGTCATTATCAGATAACACCTGTGAGCAAATGTGAACAATGGTAAAGATTAATTTTTCTTGAGGTTGGCTATCCTGTACGTATGAGCAAACGAAAAAAGATCGATTTCCTTAGTTTCACTCTTACTATTTGCCGGTGATTGTCGTGTTTCAAAATAACTGAGTGATACCTTCGTATAAGCTGTGTTGGCGTAACATCGGATTGCATGTTCAAAGTTGAAAAGGTAAGTAGTAATTCTTATGAGCCTAATCACTCACGTGTGACAAACAAGCGGTTTTCTATAATTTTTGCATAATATGGATACTTACGTTAATTGCACTGAATCATTGCATTAATAAAGTTGCTTTCTTTCGCCTTTTTAAATCTGTAGCTAAGGTGTGATTTACTTAAATGTGAAACTACAGCGTGGT
>JARYHS010013631.1:95345898-95624467 GCA_031002005.1 Vandiemenella viatica
TAACAGTCGCCGAGTGCAGTAGCGTATTTTGTTGTTGTATTTATCTGTAGTGGTGAGGTATTTGATTAGTGTAATCTCTGAGTGTTACATTTTGTAGACAGTAATAGTTAGTAGCGTTTAAACAGTCAAGCGAGTGCAGTAGCGTATTTTTGTGTTGTATTTTATCTGTAGTGGTGTGGGATTTGATATTGTAATCACTTGAGTGTTTACATTTGTAAACAGGGTCGTTAGTAGCGTTTGAACAGTCGCCGAGTGCAGTAGCGTATTTGTTTTTGTATTTTATCTGTAGTGGTGTGGTTATTTGAATAGTGTATATCTGAGTGTTATATTTGTAAACAGTACTAGTTTAAACAGTCAGCGAGTGCAGTAGCGTATTTTGTTGTTGTATTTTATCTGTAGTGGTGTGGGTATTTGATTAGTGTAATCTCTGAGTGTTTACATTTTGTAAACAGTGGTCGTTAGTAGCGTTTGAACAGTCTGCCGAGTGCAGTAGCGTATTTTGTTGTTGTATTTTATCTGTAGTGGTGTGGTTATTTGATAGTGTAATCTTGAGTGTTACATTTGTAGACAGTTACTAGTTAGTAGCGTTTAAAACAGTCAGCGAGTGCAGTAGCGTATTTTGTGTTGTTT
The DNA here is from genome assembly GCA_031002005.1 of Vandiemenella viatica. Lineage (NCBI taxonomy): Eukaryota > Metazoa > Arthropoda > Insecta > Orthoptera > Morabidae > Vandiemenella > Vandiemenella viatica. The sequence continues at coordinate 95,346,529 of JARYHS010013631.1, forward strand.
TATCTGTAGTGGTGTGGGTATTTGAATAGTGTAATCTCTGAGTGTTTACATTTTGTAAACAGTGGTCGTTAGTAGCGTTTAACAGTCGCCGAGTGCAGTAGCGTATTTTGTTGTTGTATTTTATCTGTGGTGGTATGGGTATTTGAATAGTGTAATCTGTGAGTTTACATTTTGTAAACAGTGATCGTTAGTAGCGATTTGAACAGTCGCGAGTGCAGTAGCGTATTTTGTTTGTATTTTATCTGTAGTGGTGTGGGTATTGAATAGTGTAATTTCTGAGTGTTTACATTTTGTAGACAGTACTAGTTGTAGCGTTTAAACAGTCAGTGAGCGTATTTGATTTTGTACTTATCTGTAGTGGGCGTAGATTAGGTTAGTGCAATCTCCGAGTGTATATAATTTTGTAGGAAGAACAGGTTATTTCGAGTTTCTGTTCCTTTTTTCTGTACTTTTTTTTTTCCTTTCTTTTTGCGTTTTTCAAAAGCAGTATGTCTAGGGACTGTGATTGCTGTGTGCAGACGCGAGCTGAGGTGGCTGATCTGCGCGCACAGCTTGCAGCTGTGTTAGCGAAAGTTACGCAGCTGGAAGCTGCCGTAAAAGGCTGCAGCAGATGTGATGTTGGGGAAACTGATATAGCCAAGCCTATCACAGATTCTCCCATATCGACGTCGTACCTGCAACCCAGGCTGAAGTGTTGGATGCTGTGCCGCAGGTCGCCTGTTGGTGACTGGCGTATGGCTTCTAGACTTCGAAGCCGCACAGGGGGCAGTCGAACAGGCTAAAGGCCAAGACGCTAAACTTGTTCGTCTGTCCAACCGGTTTGATGTATTGTCGGAGGCTGACTCAGTCCCACAATTGTCATCCTGCGAGTTGACGGCCCCCCAGCCCGCCAGGTCTGAGCAAACGCAGAAGGGCATTCTGGTAGTTGGGAGCTCTAATGTTAGGCGGTTATTAGAGCCCCTTAGGGAAATGGCGGATTCCTCGGGGAAGAAATCCAACGTCCATTCAGTGTGTATTCGGGTGGCCTGATCCGAGATGTGGAACAGGCCATCCCGGATGCCATAGAGGGACGGGGTGTAGCCAACTACAGATTGTGGCTCATGTCGGCACCAATGATGCCTGTCGCCTTGGGTCGGAGGTTATCCTCTCTTCCTTCCGGCGGCTGGCTGAAAGGGTGAACTCTGTGGCCAGTGACCGCAAGATATCGGCAGAGCTAACCATCTGTAGCATCGTAGACAGAGTTGATTGTGGACCTCTGGTTCAGAGCCGTATTGAGGGGCTGAACCAGAGACTACGACGTTTCTGTGATGACATTGGCTGCAGATTTCTCGATCTTCGCCATAGGGTCGAGTCTTGTAGGGTTCCCCTTAATAGGTCAGGTGTGCACTACACACGTGAATCGCTACAACGGGTGGGAAGGGGCCGTGTGGAATGCACTGGGGTGGTTTTTAGGCTGAGGGAGGAAGACCCGAAACACGAAATTCAGTTACGGGCAACCCAATCAGATGCAAAAACCGGAATGTAGGAGCAACGTAAAAGAAATCTCGACAGTTAAAAGTTCTCGTAATTAACTGTAGAAGCGTTGCAACAAACAACCGTGAACTAGAAAGCGTTATTTGTAGTACAGAAGCGGATATCATTATCGGTACAGAAAGTTGGTTGAAACCGGAAATAAGTTCCGCCGAAACTTTTAAAGATAGCATGAACGTTTTTCGTAAAGACAGTATTACATTCTCATGGAGGTGGGGTGATTTATAGCTGTGAGTAAATTTCTCCCATGTAATGAAATAGACCGTCGATACGATCTGTGAAATCATATGGATTAAACTCAACGTTGCTGGGTCAAAACTAATCATAGGCGCCTTCTAACCGTCCACCCGATTCCGACATAGTTATCGTCGAGGAGTTGAGAAAAAATGTAAATAGTATAGCTAGCGTTTTAAGGATCATGCTATGATTCTAGGAGGCGACTTCAATCTGCCTTATATTGACTGGCGTAATTACGTTCACATCACAGGTAGCAGGGATAAGGCAGCTTCTGAAGTAATTCTCGAGTTGTTTGTCAGATAATCATCTCGAGCAGCTAGTTAATGAACCTACGCGGTGTCATAACGGTAGAGAAAACATTTTAGACTTGCTGGTTACCAACAGGCCAGAATTATTCACCGACATTTCAACGACCCACAGGAATAAGCGATCACAAAGCGGTAATTGCGACTATCAAATAAATGACTAAGCGAAAAAGGAAAAAAGGGCGAATTGTATACAAATTCAATAAGGCCTCAAAGGAGTGTTTTAGAACCTACCTGAGGAATAATTACCATAACTTCAAGTCAACAAAGGACACCGTGAAGAGATGTGCATCGTTTTATACATATAGTCCGGGAAGGCATGGAAATATATATACCAAAGCGGACAATAAAGGGGGAGGAATGATCCACCAGGTTACACATGCGAAGTTAAAAGATTACTCAAAAAACAACGGAAAATACACGCACGCTCAAGAAGGAAGGGGTGTCGCAGCGGATTTAGAAACCTTAGCTGATTTAAGAGGACGTATCAAGAAAGTAATGCGCGGGGCCTTAACGATTTTCAATCCAACTCTCTCTCTAAGAGTCTCACAGAAAACCCAAAGAAATTTTGGTCGTATGTACGAAAAGTTAATTGTACCAACAGCAATATTCCAGCACTAATTCGTGAAGGTTCCGAGGTTAATGAAAGCCGCGATAAGCTAACGTACTAAATACTGTATTCAAAAATTCATTTACAAATCACATAAGGATAGTATTCCCGTTTTCCCACGCTGTGGCGAGTCGGGTGATGAATCATTACGAATAGATACTGCAGGTATCATAAGCAATTAGAGCTCCTGAAGTGGGGGAAAGCACCGGGCCCTGATGGAATTCCAGTAAGAGTATTTTCAGAGTATGCGGTGGAAATCGGGCCATTTCTGTCTGATATATTCAGTAAATCATTAGAAGAGCGAAAAGTACCTTCAGAGTGGAAAATCGCGAGTAACTCCGATTTTCAAAAAAGGTAATCGAAGTGATCCTGGGAACTGTCGTCCCATATCTATAACCATCTGTGTGTAGTAGAGCTATGGAGCATATTATATGCTCGAACATTATGAATTTTCTAGATGATAATAATTTGCTTACAACAAATCAACACGGATTTCGGAAGAAAAGATCATGTGAAACACAGCTGGCCCTATTCACACATGACGTAATGAAAGTTATCGATGCAGGTTCACAAGTAGATGCAATTTTTCTAGATTTCCAGAAAGCCTTTGACTCTGTGTCACACAACGCCTTTTAGCGAAGCTTCGAGCGTACGGTATATCGGATCAGCTTTGTGAATGGATAAAGGATTTTCTAACTGGTCGGTCACAGTATATTGTCGTTGAAGGAGAAAGTTCTTCTAATCTAGATCTTACATCGGGTGTACCTCAAGGAAGTGTAATTGGACACACTTCTTTTCTAATTTTTATAACGATCTCGGAGACAAATTGAAAAGCCTTTTTAGATTGTTTACAGATGATGCGGTTATTTATAGGGAAGTAAGAAATTTGGCCGATTGCTTAGAAATTCAGCGCGATCTGGATGTTATTTTGGCTTGGTGTGCTGAGTGGCAACTTACTCTAAATTGTAAAAAGTGCAAGACAATGAGCATAACTAAAAAAAGAATCCAATTGTTCAGAAATACGAGTTAAACAATACAGTTATTGATATGGTCGATCCTATGAAATATTTGGGAGTAACAGTACAAAGGAATATGAAATGGGACATACACATTAATTAGTTAGTAGGTAGAGCAAATTCTAGGCTGCGATTCATAGGTCGAATCTTGAAAAATTGTAATGACAAACAAAGGAGATAGCGTACAAATCTCTTGTGCGTCCACATTTGGACTATTGTTGTGCCATTTGGGATCCGTTTCGTAAGGGATTGATCGAAAGTATAGAGAAAGTACAGAGAAGAGCCGCTCGATTCGTGACCGCTTGCTACAGTCCTTATGAAAGCGTCACAGAACTGATTAGTAGACTAGGTTGGGAGTCTCTGCTAGATAGACGACACACGTTTCGTTTAAACTTATTGGAAAACATGCGTACTCCCACTTTCACTTTTGAGAGGAGTGAAATACTTCTTCCACCAACCTATTTGAGTCGGAAGGACAGGAAAGATAAAATTAGAGAAATAAGGTGCGGGACTGATTCTTATATGAATTCTTTTTTCCCTCGTACCATTAGGGATTGGAATGCACAGCAAAGAGATTAGCTATGGTGCTGAGCACCCTCTGCCACCCACAATTTTGTGAATTGCAGAGTATATATGTAGATGTAGATGTAGATATTTTGTGTAAAAAGGTGAAGCCTTGTCTCTGAAAAGGCACTACAATCAAGACTGAGCCAATATATATTCATTTTCCAATGTGTCTGCTATGCCGAAAGAAACATTGCAACCAAGTTAATTGTCTGACAAACATGTAACAAAGTATTAAAAAGTTAAAGGCAATCTATTGACTAATGTGCGTATCAAGAAATCGATAAAAGTTTTCGAAATATTTAATGATTCGAACAATAGTGTATTGCAAATATCTGAAAAATTTATATAATTGATACAACCGTTTATGAAATGTTTTATCTCACATTGCTCTGTAGTGAAAGTGCAGTAGAGAAACCCATTTAGGAATTAGTTGCAATGGTAGAGATAAACTACAAGTCAGTCTCCACAACTCTTTATTTTCGTAAATCAAATATGCAGAAACTTAACTAAGTCCAAAACTAAAAGTTTATTGGATTCTCCTGAAGGATATATAGCAATGAGGTGTGCTTCTAACCAATAAATTACAATTGAGGAAGCCGAAACATTGTGCATTTTTCTCAAATTATTCATTAATTTTTTACAGAAGTTAAATCTACAATTGACTCAAATTAACACAAGTATTATAATATAGGAATATTATGGACTAAATAGATACCTGCCACCACTATCAGCTTTGAAATACCGAAAACCGAAACTTCATCTTTTCTTTCCTCGTTATCTGTTAGTTATACTTTATCTGTCTCCACAGAAAATCAATCTATTTTTCACTTAAAGCTACATGAAATACAGAGCCATTAGTTTACTTGACCACTCAAACATACAAAAAGCACTAAAAAAATATGCATTCAATTGAATATTTTGGACAATCACTCTCCTATAAAGCTATTTTAGACTAGCGCGAAGTTGGTTTTCTGCGGCAATAGTGGATAGTAAGGAAATAGTATACAGCCTCCTTAATGAACTGTGAACTTTCAACGGATAGTAAATCCGTATGAACAAAATCGTTCTTAGTATTACATGCTACATGGTACAAGTACGAAGTTGAAAGTGAAGCTTCTATATATTTAAGCTCTTCTCACCGAAGCTGAAATATAATTGTAGTGCCCTCAGAAAACACATGTATAAGATTTGATTTCATGATTCGCCAAAGTGCGAATGTGGAAAGAAAGAATATAGTAACCACCTGATACAAGGATGTGAGAGGAAAAAAAACTGCTGCAGCCACTACAACATCATGGTTGAACAAGTATATTCCCATATCACGACGCTGTTGGCAACGAGAGGTATCTGAATTTATGAGTAGATCTTTGAAATTTTTTTTAAAAAAAACTATATCAAACTATCACGACAGATATAAACTACAAATTTGTATGTTATGTTATATTGTATTTTGATTTATGTGTTAGATTGTATTAGAACATTTGTAATTGTAAATACATGATATTAATGTGAACTTGGAAATTTAGCTCAGCTTTATAGGTAAGAAACATGAAGTAAAAAAAAAAGAGCTCTTCCCCGCACAGTTTTCATATTTTTCTATACGCTAAGATTGTTTACTCCTGAACTTTGTTTTTCAACACATAGTCGCATTGATTTTTCATCGTTTCCCTATAGACTTGTTGATTACTGCTAAAAGTTTCTTTATGCATAGTCTATTGTGTCCTGTCCTGTATTTACTGCGTAGTTTCGCTTCACTTTTAGTTTAATTTTTACTGTCCCCACAACAACCCTTTTATAAAGTGTTTTGTCACTGGAACATTTATTCATAGAAATACCTAGTGTGTTGTATAATATTTGTGAAACCACTTGTATTTATATCACCAACGCCTATCAGCAAATAAGCTACGTTATGATCAACACAATACATTGCTTACTCCTCAATTCGGATTTTGTGGTAATTGAATCTTTCCCGGCTTACAGATGCAACAAAAATTATTCTCGTATTTTGACCCATGCCTGACGTTTCGACAGCTACCTTCGCTGTCTTCATCAGGTGAAGTGGTAGGTCGATGTGATTACTCCGACATCGTCGGTTGTGATTGTGTCACTATTCTGGCTCATATAAGTACCGATGGCGGGTAGCGAACCCATATGAGGCCCGCTGCGGGAGCTACTCTCTCATTAGCTGTCGCGTCAATTGAGGCATAGACTACATACGGTTTCACCTGATGACAACAACAAAGGTAACTATCGAAACGTCTGCCATGGCAGAACTTATTCGGCAGCTATAAGTTTATTCTCATTCAAGTTTTTCGTCAATTATTTATATTTCGTTAACTTCACTCAATTGAAACCTGTTAGTCTGGAATTCCAATGATGTCTATCGAAAATAAAGACACATTATCGTGATTTACGATTACTCAAATGCAATGTAATTAGTTATCAGCGTTTCATCTTACGCTTCTGAGGAGGTTCCTCTTTAAAAATGAATTTCTACAACATCCTAATGCAAATTACGTACAACGTGAACCGAACGCTTTCCGAATGACGACATGTAGTAATTTCTGGTGCCACTATAAAAAGCGTCTCGGTCAGCCTGAGACCCGATCCGATGGGGGCCATTTCTGCGGCTCGCCTCACTTTATTGCTCGTTAGCTGTGACCGCATGTCGATACGGCTCGCCAGCACCAATTATTTTCTGCCCCTGCGTAAAACTGGGTTCGCCTCAACATGCGCTGTGACCGCCACATCCGCCACGAGGCAGAGTAGTGACTGGACAGTCTACGCAGCTCGATACGCTATAAATCAAGCCTCTCGCAAAGAGAGTGGCCGTGATGAATGAGCCGTTTACCCCTCCTTCCTGCTTTTCAATCTGGCGCAGATGTAACAGCTGGATACCACTCCCGGATACTGCTGTCAATACATGATCAAATACCATCTCCTGTCTTCACCATTGCTGGATGCCGTTAATTCTCCGATGACACTGAATGTTAATGTCACCAGCACTCGTATCAGCGCTCTAAATACATACATATGCGTAGCATTTGCTTTTTGCTCTGGCAGGAATACATTATTTTGAACAAGCGTGGTGGGTGAATGGTAACGATCTGGCATTGTATTCGAGAGGACGCGGGTTCGAATCTTCGTTCAACCGTTCCAAATTTGGGTTTTGACACAAGGTAAATTCTGGGATGGTTCCTTCAAAATACCGTGGCCAAATTTCTTCCCGTTCAATGACCCCAGTCTCTGCTCGCCTCTAATGATTGATGTTGACGAGGTGTAATGCCATAAAAAACGCTTTTGAGGTTTTCTCGGTTTCTTTTTTTAGTGTCAAACTATACTTATGACTGACATTGTAATTTCCTCATCTGTAGTTAGTACTTTTTGGCTGATAATCTGGTACAATTATGATTGTAGACATGTCCCACATCTCAAGAATCGCCAATAAAGTGGCTTTTAATGTGTGATTTACTGTTGAATCATGAGGGAAGGATGGGTAAACTATAGTAAATTTATGATAGTAAATAAATAGGATAGTTTATGTCAAATTATACAGTAATATCTATTTCGGGAATCAAGCCTACTGTGCAGACGGTGAACATTCGAGACTGGCAATCGGTGAAGAAAGATCCATCCAGATTTTGTTGTTTTTGATATCCCGAATTCACACCAGTATAATGTCAGGATAGTTCCTTCCAAATGACGCAGCTGAATTTCTTCCCGATCCTCCTTCCCTAGCCTATTCAACTAGACGAAACGTAAAGCCCTAGTTAAATGACAGAAAATTAAAGATGAAAGTATAAAAATGATTATATTATTATTTATGAAATGACATTAATACGTACACGAACCCCGTTAGGAACACTTTGTTGAAATTGGTATCAACAAATAGATGTCACTAGAAAGAAACAGATATACTATCTCGGTTTTGCAATTACGTATGCAAATATTGTAAACTAACTTTTAGAGAGAAAAGATTGTGTGTCAGAATTTTCAAAGACATCGTGGACATTTTGGTTTCTCTTAGGCTTCTTTAACACATAATAAATAAATAAACCTGTCACGTTTTCCCCACTACTTGTTACATTATATCATATTTTTTATTTTAATACGCTATTTTTTAAAACGAGTTAGCACCTGCATTTAATCGACGACTGATTTCTGAAGATAAATTTTTCATTATTATTGAAAACCTTGGTATCGAAGTTGTACCAAAATCTTGGAGCGAGATAATACGAAAATAGTAAAAGTAACAAAAGATTATTTAATTAATAGGTTCAAATATATATGCTGTAATTAAAGAAAATTATAAGTGTTATTTCTTAAAGTACTAATTGTAATAGTATGTAGCTCGTATTCTTATACCAACTATTTAAAATTAATGCTATTACACTGTTTTATTCCGATTCAAATTCACCTAAATACTGGAAAATAATATAATGGTTACTACAGTTTTGGCCTACTTACTAAAGTAAACTTTGTCACGATTATGTGATTAGCGTTCTTCGGTTAAACAAAATGTCTATACAACTGCTGGTTTCATTGAATGTAGCTAACAGTTACTTTCCTTACTTACAACAAAGAAATCTAGTAAAAGTAATTGTCACTAACTGATTGATCTTTTTTTTAAAAAAAAAAAAAAAATAAAAAAATGCGCAAACTATGTGACAATCAACGTAAGATATTCATAAATGTTTCAATCGTTTTGCCCATTTTAGCAGTAAAATCTGCTTTCTATTGAAATTATGTTCATAAGAAAAGTTTTCTTGTTTAACCGTCATTTTCGTTTCAGACTATTTAGTGACATAAATGTAAATATAACAAACGTAATTGATGTAGTTTTCACTTTAATGACATTGGATTAATATAGTTTAATTCGATTATTTATTATAGTTTTCACAAAGTTTATTTTTTCCCGCTTATCATATAAAAACATTTGCTTGAAAGCAATGCAGCAACGTTACCTTCCTGTTTCATCTGTATTTCCAGTTGCCACTGCTGAGCATCATAAAACAGATGTAATAAAAAAATAGAAGCTGACCCTTTTTATAGAAGTAAATCTCGCTTTGTCTCGTCTCTGTGTAGCAGGACGCAAGAACAACGTTTTACGGGATGAAATCCTAACTCCACCTGTTTTACGCCAGCAGTGCATATAAATACCCGCATCGGGCGAGCGCACAAAGTAGTTGGCCCGTTTTTACGACACACTCGACCCGCTCTGACGAGCACAGAATTGCTACCGACCAATAGACGGCAGCCAGGCAGGGGCAAGTAGGCAGCCACGCGACGCAGGAGAGCTGCCAGATAAAAACTTAGCGTCCCTCCGCGCCCCGGCTGGGCTGTTAATTTAGGTAGAGGGCTGCCTGTGCGTTATCGGCCTTTCCCCCCGTTGGCGGGTTCGCTCGCCCATACTTCCAGATAGCGGAGGAGCAGCATCAAGAAGACCAGGTATAAGACAGTAAACCCCAGGGCCAACATAAAGAAAAAATGGCCGAGACTAATACACCTTTCAGCATAAGAATGGCCTTACCGCTCCATGTAACAACGTGTGACCAATTAATTATCACATACATAAAATTTAGATTATTATTTGATTGCCTTTTCCTGAAACCAACCATTTTTACTAATAAGTCTTGATTATCACTGTGTTCGTTATTAGTGATTTGTAATGGATAGTTAATTACATTTATTTTGTCTATTTAATGAAGGAATATTTTCTAAAACAAGAGCGGAGCCACAGTATACTAACGTCATATAAGAAATTTATTATTCTTAAATTAAATTTTAAATATCTTCTTCTAACATTTTGTAACTTTATTATTTCCACAAACATTAGAAACTGGTGGCTCAGTGGTTAATGAGTCTGATTGGCGATCAAAAGTTCCCTGGTTCGAATCCGGTCTCGGCTGAGATTTTTTAAAGGCGCTTAATCCGACTTTCTCCTCTGGAACAGCTTCTAATGTAAAGTACGTCGGAACGTTTCGGTGGTTCGGATTCCACGATAAGCTGCAGGTCCCCTATACCCGGTAAGATTACAGGGTTAAGTTATTTAGCCACAAAAAGAGGTGAATTGCTGGCGAATCGAAAACTCTGTCAACAGTCGAACAATCCTTCGAGATTTCCTGGACAACAATGCGATGGTTTTGATTGTAACAAATTGTACGTTTGCCTTTCAGTGATTATTAGTGTTGCAAAGCTTGTATCAAAATAATGCAGTTTGACTGGCTCAACGTAACGTGATCTCATTGACCCAAAACTAGTAATTGTTTGTTTCCTGTGTCTTGGAAGGTCTCTATACACGTCTCTACGTCGTACACGCCTCATCGAGTTAGTAGAGTGATTCTGAGGGTTCTCATTTCTTGAAGACCTACTCAAATAAAGTTATTAAGACAATAAATAAATAATTTAATATAATTGAAAATCGTCTGCGATCTATTATTTTTATTATTCATATTAGTAGCATTAACGTTGTACCGCTCTGAATAATTAGTAACAGTATAACTTCTAGTTATTTTTAAACAGAAAAAGAAATATAAAAATGAATCTCCATAGCCGTTTAACATAATGCAATTTTTTCCTTGATTTACGTCTCGTCGACGTCGAGATCATTAGAGGCGGGAAAGGACTGAGGGCAACGGTGTAGAAGGAATTCGACCATTGCCTTTTATGGAAGAAACCATCCCAACATTTCCATGAAGTGATTTAGAGAAATTTGGAAAACCCAAATATGGATCGCCGGACGAGGATTCGACCTCGTGTCCACCAAATACGAGGACATAATGCTACCCCTTACCCACCATCCTCGGTACCATACTGTAAAAGGAGATTGGTAGAGCTCCAGCTGTTATTTTTGATGAAACAGTCTGAATTATACACAGTTGCTTTTGTCTCATATTCTTAGCAAAAAGATGATTAAGACCGATAACTTCAATCGTGTTTGTAAGGTCAGGAATTTTGTTTTGCTAGATGTATGATAAGGACCTAAAATCCATTCAGCAGTAAAACAGAAGATGCTAATCCTGCATCACTTTATTTAGTAAAATATTTTAAAAAAATAGTATGGCATCATTTAGAACTAACATAATACCACTTTTTCCTTCTTATTTAACCTTTTCTGTACTTCTTTAGTCCTTGGTTGGACCGTTTTTCGAGTATCTGTGAACGTTCTGTCAACATTTGTGCGGTTGTCCAAACGGTTTTTTTTTCTGTTGGCTTCCATTCCTATTTTATAGATAGCCATTGAGGTCGATGAGATTTTATAACCCTGGTTTGCTATGGTTACCAACGTAAAGTTCTAACTTCCTCCATCCACCTTTTCCGTCTCCCACAATAATATTAAATTGATTAAAAACAATAAATAACTATCATAACAAGTCATTATACATTCAAAATTACTTTAGATTTAAATAGCGTCACGTATTATGATAATACGTTTGAATTATTTCTTGTATACTTAACACAAAAGTCACATAAAAGTAATTAATTAACAAGGAAGTTTTATGCAGCAGTAAGGTGATTATAACATTACCCGAAGATATTCCATTCAGTTTAGGATACAATTAATTACATCCTTACTATGTGAGTGTAGGCTTTCCCGGCGAATAAATGACAACAAATCTTCTCGGGTTTGCAGCCGGATTTTATTAAAAAACGACAAGCTTTCGGCAACTAGCTCAGCAGCCATCATCAGGTCAATCATGTACCCGCGATCTTGCCTGAAAATTTGTTGACATCCTTACTGTCAAAACATTAATCGTTGAAGTAATTCCTTTAATCAGTAAATCTCAAAATTTATTCCAAAGAAAACAAAATGAAAAATTGCGCCTGTACATGCCGTCAAGTCCCATAAGAATAAACTGAAGCTCCAACTTCACATAACCTCCTATGACACTGAAATGGAGGTGGAATGGTCGTCACCAAACTCTGGTCGCTTTGCTCCGGAACTACTGTAATATACTTGGAATCCGAAGCAATCAACCACAGAGATTCAATCGTAGTCTCACGTATCAGAAAAATCGTATGTCACCTGGGGGAAGCGAACACGTCGTAACTCTGAGCCCATAAACCCTGCTACTGTATCTCGAGTTATGAAGTTCCATTTAAGCGATAAATCGGGATTTACGCCTGCACAATGGTCCTAACGCAATAATTCACTTACAACGCCGTGTTTCATAGTGAATATATGAAACCTGCCTAATCCAACACTTCGAATCAACACACTGATACGATGCCATGTTTAGCTTCTGGCCTAGGTTCAACCGTACAGTATGTATCCTATCTGAGCCTTTCCGTATTAATCTAGTACCAGGTGGCCCCTACGAAAATTTCAAGAATCATATACCTGTACGATGAATAACGAGGTTGTTGGTTTATAGTAGGATGTAAGAATAACCGGTTCGTTTTAAGCAATTGTATATTTGTCAACAAAAATAGGTACATAGCAAAACACTTACAAACAATTATTAACACTTACAAACAGTTATTAAACGATTAGAAATGATGAAATGTTTCCATAACAGAAACAAAAAACACGAAAACGTTCTTACTTAAGATAACACGCACTGTTTATCAATATTTGTGTTATATGTGGTGCTGCTACCTAGCGGTAATGTGATTACTCATTACCGGCACTAGCGAAGCTTAGCAGCTTGGCTCTGAACTATATCATTTTGTACCAACAATTGTTTATTTGTCAACTGAAATATCTTGCGGCAATGCTATGACCCCTTCGGAAATATTGATACGTGTTTTGCTATCTAGAGGTAAAAATATCACTCCTAGTAGCCTGAGTCTGAACTATCGCAAACCCACGACCGTGATTGTTGATAATTTTGCCATTTACTGGTTAAATTTCGAAAAATTCCTTTCTTAATTAATGATTTTCCTTTAAGAAGAGAAGTTAGGCTTTAATATTATAACTCATTCGTCGATTTTTGTTAAGTATGATGAGAGAAACGTGGCTCGTCACGGTGAAATACCTATTAGAAATAATGTATACTATGGGATGAAACAGAAGAAGGAATACAAAATAAACTGAAGATGTGGAATGATAAGTTTGAAGAATATGGAATGAAATTGAATCCAAAAAAAACTGTAGCACTAAAAATAAGCCGAAAGAATACAGCCTGTCATATAAAATTACAAGACCACGAAGTTGAAGTTGTTGACCAATTCAGCTACCTGGGGAGCATAATTGCCAATAATGGTAGAAGTGAGGTAGAAATAATGAGTAGAGTAACCAAAGGAGCCAACTTCTACAGTACTGTGCGAGGGTTACTATGGGACATGAAGGTTCCCAGAAGAACGAAAATTGTCTTGTACAAATCATATCTCATTCCTATTCTCACATATGCCTTGGAAACATGCACACTAACATCACGGGACCTTAGCAAGATCCAAGCATGTGAAATGAAGTTTCTTAGAACGGCCCTCCAGAAAACTAGACTTGACCGCATAAAGAATGATGAAATTAGATCAATCCTAGAGCTAAGGGAATCCATGGAAGAGAGACTTAGGTCATCAAGACTAAAGTGGTTTGGGCATGTGAAGAAAATGACTAGTACAAGACTGCCAAAAACTTATTTGGAAAAAAGGATAGTGGGCAAAAGACCAGTGGGAAGACCAAGAAGAAGATGGACAGACCAACTGAAGGAGGACGTAGAGAGAAGAGGCTGGAATTGGGAGTACATCACAGACAGAGAAACTTTTCTGGACAGGAAAAGGTGGAAAACAATCGTCTACAACAACCAAGGCTCGTAAATCACACCCGGGAAACTGGAGATGGTCCCCAACGATAATGATGATGATTTCGACGTTTCAGCGGCTTCATCTCAAAATAACTGTTTTAAAAGCAAAAGTAACATAAAAACGGTTCTGTTAGAATACAAATTACCCTCAGCGTTCGTTTTTGTAAAATAAGAACACATATGAGATTAAGAGCTTCAAACGTTTCAAAAATAAAGTTAATAAAAGTAGCTTAGATTTCTCTATGTTCCCTGTTAATTTTAGTACAGAGTTTTTTTAATAACAGTATTGTAAATAACTAAGAAAAAACAACTAAATTTCGACACGAATAGTCATTCTAAACTAACTTGTCGTCATTAATGAAGCTTGTAAAACTAGTGCTTTTACAGGTTTAAAATGATAGTCACTACTTCGTAAATTATTATTTCTTAAAGCGGTCGTCACGATTGGATGGTGAACGTATTAGAATGCACTATCAGTCCTCGGTGATTTTAAGGATTTATAAGTTCACAGGGAAATGCCACATAAAACATACGCACCCATAAAGTATGCTGAAGAACACTTTTATTCTAACATTTTATGGTTAACATTGATACGCCGACCACCAACCGAAATTAAATATAACTTACCCGAAGATTACAAATCCTTTCGAGTGGAAAGTTTAATTCAGAAACTCTTATTCAATCAGTGGTACAATTAATACCTGCACAACAATCAGTAGTTCATATCACACATTACACGCTCTTCATGAACGTATTTAAACTGTTTTATATCACTTGGCTTGTCTGAAATTGCGGACGTAAAAGCCAATATTTCTTTCTTTCTCGACGCGGATGCGCGTATTGCGTATCCAAAAGTGCCCGGATAAATCTTCATTGCACAACACAGAACAACCGTCACAAAATACCCGCGTTACTTCTGCGAAAGCTTAAACGTGACTGACTTACAGCAAGTCTAGCACAAAAAAGCGCTTCTCGCTCTGTTGACTATCGATACATGCACAGATACTCTTTAATAGTGGATCGTTAGGTTATTGTAATGTCACAAGCCGTGTCGGAATAGTTTGTTCTAGAAATGTCAATTTCTTGTGCAGAGTTTTAGCTGCGCGGTGCGCGTCAGGTTTCAGTAAGTGTAGCTTTCGCCCCCTTGTCATTATTAATAATTTATGTCCCTGAAGCCTAAGATAACTTGTTGTTTCAGACACGTCTATTCTTATACAGTGAAATTAAAATATCACTATACTGATTGTTTAAGTGTTGTGGTGTCAACATCTTTAAACATGAAATATTGATCTGAGGTATGTTGATTGTTGCCTGAATTCGGTAGCTTCGAATATTCTCCCAGGCTAGTCAAGTGCTGTGGTAGTCAGGTGGATGGCCTGTCATATACAAGCCTCCCTAGTTGCTGTTTTACGACCGTGGTAGTTTTCAGTACGATTTCCTAGTAGTTGTCCACCAACTGAACCAAATCACTACCAAATATAACATGACAATAACTTTCACTAAAACAGGTGGGTGAGCGGTAGTGCTTGGGCCTACCATGTGGCAGGACGCAGATTCATTTCCCCGTTCAGTCATTAAGACTTCGGTTTCCCAAGATTTTCTCAAATTACTCCAGACGAATTGCGAGGTGACCCTTCTAAAGGCATGGCCGATTTCCTTCCAGTTCCATTCCCTCTATTATCTCTCACCTCTAATGACGTTGATGTCGACTGGCTCGAAGCAAGAAAAAAGGAACTAGCACGAAAACAATTACATTAAAAGTATAATACCAGTTCGATGTAAAATTACCGATACGAAGATTTGATTTTGTAACATATATTCTGTTCTGGCAAATTAAAATGTTTGGTTGTTTGACATTAAATTGGAAAATTCAAAGCTTGTCAGTAATACATGGTTTATTGGCCATCCTTCTGCAGTTGCTTAGCAATAAATTTTAAATGAAAAATCCGTCTTTTAGCAACTGGTTTTTTTTATTATTTCTCAGACGCGTTTCGCCTCCTCTGAATGGGGCATCATCAGTGAGAATTTTTGGTTATGAGAATTACATGTTGATCAGGAGCAGCTCTCCTTGCATGTTTTGTGTAGCCCAATTTGGTGTTGGTTTTCTCATCACTCCTATTCCACTTTTGATATTCAGTATAAGAAAAAGTGCAAAAAGCAAGAAACACATTACAATAGTGACCTCAAAAGTGGAATAGGAGTGATGAGAAAACCAACACCAAATCGGGTTACACCAAAAACATGCAAGAACAGCTGTTCCTGATCAACATGTAATTGTAATAACCAAAATTTCTCACTGATGATGCCCCATTCAGAGGAGGCGAAACGCGTCTGAAAGATAATAAAAAAACCAAGTGCTAAAAGACGGATTTTTCATTTAAAATTTCTTGTCAGTAATATTTGAAGCTGACGAGGTTTGATTGTATGTTCGAAGTTTCATATACATGCAACAGCTTTTGTAGTTAGTGTGGAGTTGGTTCTTTTCGAACAGCAGGAGGCCGGGTCAGGCATTGTTGATTTTGTTATAAACAATCCACTGAACATAAAAAACAGATTATTGGTTGGTTTTGAAGGTAGTTTTAGAAAACATAATTTGCAACAACTTTAGGAGTGAATATTGCAATAAGATTTATGCTGTTGTGAAGGGAATAAGATAGTGAATTGTTAGCGAATGTGGAATTCATTTTCCATCAAGCAGTGAGTTACCATTATCCATAGCAATAGTACTGTTAAAATAATTTTAACATTAATGCCGAGGTGAGGTGTGTAGGTTAAGTGTTAACAGCAGGTTTTCCTCATTTTTCGACAGTATTTTATTATTTTCGGTGATAGAAAAGTATTAAAATTTACATTTTTATTTATGTTCGGTAGTTAAGTATATCGCTCGATTTTACATGTTGTATGTATTTTATGTTTTATACTAAAAATATTTTCAAGTTTTTTACCATACTCATTGTCTACTGTAAATGAAGTGCTTTGATATTTGGCCGGGCCGAACGATTATGTAAGTGTCGATACATATACCATCACAACTGAGCATAAATGAAATTTTGTGAAACGATAGCAAATAAGCTGAAAGTCCGAAGAAAAATGTTAAAAAGATGTTTAAAAACGCTGCAAGACCTTAAAGCTTTATACCAAAGAGGTAATAAAGGACATTGAGATTTTTAAAATGTAGAAGAACAGGCAACAGAATGAATGATTAAATTCGCCAAGAATTCGAAATCTCCACAGAGAAAATAAAATCTCAATCATTTGTAACATTTTCATGTTTCCAATTTGCCGAGAACGTGGAAAATTCAGGAAAACAAAACTTCTACGGGGAATAGGTGAACTGAGATTTGAATGTGTTGAAGATGTTTTTAATGTTTCAAAGATCAAGAAATACTTTAATGGAACAACAACAATCATATTATTTATTCAAAGAGTCTACATAGTATATATGTGTCTGAATCCGGCTTTAATCACAATTTAATTTGGAAATGATTGCGACGATCACTGAAGTGACCGAAATGAATGACAGCTTGGTTCACCCAAAAGGTGGAGAACATCAATATCCCATATACAATACACCAAGTCTATTGTAGGAAAAAAAAACTAGTTGATCCGTAAAATCACATTCAAACAAATACGTTAGCTTCCAATATGTAAATTATTTCCAATATGACCTACTGCTTTTCGTCTTGATGAAATCGGTGAATACTACACACAAAAAATGGCGCTGAAATTTACCGCCAATTCCTCTGTTGTTAGTTTGTAACATAAAGGTGGTATTCGAGAACGGAAAACTCATAAGATCCCAGCATGTACACTTCCTCGTCAATAACTCATAAACTCTAATTAACACTCAGTTATATTAATTGCTTTTATTGCGTCTCGGTTTCCGAAAGGAAAAATCTCATGCTAAAAATTCCATCAAGCATGAAGACCATACATCTTCGTAACGACAAATGGCACCCCTCGAATGTCGAGCTGTGTCAGTGGTTATACCATTCTGCTAGAACCACACTCCGCTGACGAAGTTCGGCACTGATAAGTTTTCGCAACAGCACAATGAATCGATCTGGTGTGACCGTAACGGAATGTTCATTGGCAATTTCAAAGAAGTGGATCCCAATCACTGCAAATGCACTGACACCATGCCACAATAACTTTATCACAGTGCAGTGGCTTCTGATGTAACACGCATGGGTTCTCTGCGGCCAATAACTCAAGTTCTGCTAACTGACGTATAGGCTTAGATGAAAACGAGCTTCGTCGAACAGTTATCAGGTAATCCAAGAATCACTGCATTCTTTCTATCTTTCGCAGACTTCGCTGATTCAAATCGCGCACAATGAATTGTTGCACTATTTGAATTTTAAAGCGATGGAAATTTAAATGATGATGTAACATTCGTTAAGTGTAAGGTGGTTGAATCGCGACGAGCAAAACATTAAGCACTGCACAGAAAACCTTTTGCCAATTTGCGTACATTTTTCGATGTATGCACAGTTCGAGAGCAACCGGGAGGCTTTTTGTTGATAATGGATGCACTAAACTTCATTTGCGAAACCCAATTCAATATTGACTGGCGTGCCGGAACCTTTATATTCTTTCTAATATCAAAATGTCACCGAAAGCAAAAGTTCGATGTTTTGTGACCAACGCTGCGTTATGACTAAAGTCTTCAAAAGTGCTTTACACAGCGATGTGTATTTCACCACGTCTCCTACAAAGATGTCGGCGTGGCGTCAAATTTAAATATTTCTGGATTCTAATGCATGGTATAAGTACTACCATAGAAGGCTCGAGGTGCGCAGTCTGTAATACAACCTGAAGATATTTCGAGCATTGGTTTTTGCAGCAAGCAAATGGCATTTGATTTTATCTGTAAATTAAGTCATTAGAGTACGGAACCTTAATTGCACGAAGCTGGACTCACATTTGTCTGATGAGATCTTAAGTGATTAATATTCATTAATGTAATTTACTTAATATATTTACAAGTTTTATGTTGGCTGCGGCAAATGTTTACGCATCTGTAGTTAATACATTCAAGAGATTCCATTTTTGTGTGTGTATTTTTTCACATTGCTTAAACGCGTGTATAGTAGAACAAATATGCCTACTATATGCATGGAAAACTCAAAATTTCTACTATTAAATGTCTTTTCATATTTTTGATCAAAATTTGACATTTGGTATTCATGCATGACATTCTGAAATCAAAACATATCTCTAAGACGAAATAATGGAACTTCTAGCCATGTTTCCAAAATCATGCGATATTTTAATATTTTCGAAGCCTTGTAGGAATTTGATGCAACTTTGCTCCGTATACTGGTCCGTGCTGGAAGAAGTACATCCCAAGTCATACCAAAAAATTAAACTATTCTCAAACATGTTTCTAATCCGGTACGGACATGCAAATCACTTCAGTATGAGAAAGAAATCTGAAACTCTACCACAGATGGCGACGTCATGATATCACATTAAAATCACTTAATCGTTACCATTTTTACTAATAAAATCATTTAGTTATCTTAGGTAATTTTTAAGGCAGATACTGTTTGCATCTCAAGACATACAAATTTAGAATCTTTATTGCGTGTTAAAAAATTCAGCTAAGAATGGAATCATGATATGAGTACATTGAAGCGTGAGCAATTTCTACCACAAACTTAACTACAAATTCCATAAACGTCGAACAGAACTCGTTTGCCTATTTGCTCACACAATGTTACATACTGTTGTTATGAGGCATGCATTACTGATAATAGTAAATACAGCACACACCAGTTTGAGCACGTACAGTTGCACAGTCGCAACAGTAATTACTACAATCACAAATGTCAGATCAGTATAACTCAAAGAGCAATGGAGTCCATATAAACAGTTTTAAACGACATACAGTTTCGTGTCATGGAAGAGTAATTTGAACTATAAACATATATACAAACATCTCAATAAAAGGACTCAAAGTTTTATTATTACCACGACCACCCCTAATGAAAAAAATAAAAGGTGTAACTGATTATTATTTCTTTACAGAATAGCAAGAACTTTAAACAATAGTTTTACATCGTTCATCTTTACAAACGAGAATTTATGAGCAGTTTAAAATTTCTTGAAATTTCTCTAATCTGGTCCAGAGTTATAGATAAAGTGAAAATTGTAAGATAAATATTTCAGAGAGGTTTCGAAAATAAAATCAACAAAGATAGTTTTTTAGTAGCAGAAAGATATTTTCAACGTAAAACATCGAAACAGAGCAATGAATCGACTTTGTTAAAGGCCTTCTTCATTAATAATGTTATTTTTCCGAATATACTAGTTCAAAAAAAAATCATGGCATTTCACTGTTTTACATTTTTATTCTGGGTCAAACGTCTCAAAATTTCCAATTACTGGAACGTTTCTAGAAAATCACCCCCATTTCTGAGAACTCTACTACACACTTTGCCAAATTTTGTTAATATTGCCAATGGACGTAGCGTTATTCCATGAATAATATTTTATAAATCTTTGACTATACGATGCAAAACTAACAGAGCAGTGCAACGTTCTAAAATTTGTATTCCGTGGATCACTGGACTTGGATTGTTTCATTTCCAGAGGGGTTACATTGTAAGCAGTCGTCAAATAAATGTAATGGTAGACTACAGACGATCGAAGTAGTGGTTGCGTGTTGACTGAAGACAGCAAAGGACAGTTAACAAATAAAATAAATAAGATCTCCTTTGATAAAGACCGGAGTCAATTAAAAATATGAACCCGGCATCCAGTGAGCTACAGGTAGAATAAGGAATAACCAAGGGAGCGGAAAAAGTCTAATAAAGAAAACACAAGATTTCTGAGAAACAAACCTTTTAGACACAAACAAGCAAAATGGAGATGGAATACCAATGTTCCAAAGGCTAAAACAAAACGTCAATATCACGAACACCAAACACTACCACATTAGATCGATGAGATACAATGAGACTAGGTCAAATACCGAACCCAGCTTACCGTTGGTCAGGCTGTTTCCGCAGTTAGCTAGGCTAATACTGGTATCACCTCCAATGTCTATTTCATAAACTACACACTTAAAAAACAAAAATACAATTATCTTATATAACACACGCTACAAGCTTCGCAGACGGATGGCCACACATTTACTCCATATTGCACTATTAAAATAAGTTCCCACGACGGAGATGCGAGGATGAAAACTCCGTCAATGTGAGTCGTACTACCCGCACGAGTTTTCTGGCAGTGAAATCAATATGCTTTATATAAAAAAAAACCTCAGGCTCTACAGATGAGAGGAATAGAAAAGGTCTAATTTAGAACCTAGAAGATAAAAGAAGAAAGATGTAAAAAAGATTAGCCAAATCAGAGAAACTGAAAACAAAAGAACCTAGGATCACCTACTACAATCGTTTTTAGAAAGGTTTTCGGAAATGCTTCGGAGAAGAAGGTTGGCCTTTCATACTTACGCTGCACAAGTAAATCCAACAATAGTTGCCAACCAAATCTTGACCTACTTTCTGGATAAGAAAACAAAGTGAGTCTAAATCATTAAAATATAAAATATCAACAACACACTCGAGTACTTCAAACAGCGCAATTCTCTTTTTAAAAAAAAAAAAAAAAAAAAAAAAAAAAAAAAAAAAAAAAAAAAAAAAAAAAAAAAAAAAAAAAAAAAATTTTTAATAAAGACGGGCAAGAAAGGAAGAACAATGAAAAAGTATTTAGGAATACGCGACAAATTTTAAAAACGGGAAAATAACGTAACAGCAGGCTGAAAATATAAAAATAAGATAAATAACATATGTAACGAATGCGAAATATTTTGTACACATTTTTAGGATAGATAAAGAGAGACTAAAAAAAGACTATTCACCGTAATAAATTACAAGACAACGCGGATAGATTGGCAGAAGGAAATAAGGAGAGACCTGAGCGAGTTGAACATCGGGAAGGATATCATGAAACGTTGTGAAGTTTTAAAAACATAAGTTAATATGCACACATTTATGGTGAAATCTAGAGGCAGGTCAGGACAAAGTGGCCAAGACGGAAGAAATGTGCCCTATGAATAGGTATAATGAAGAAAGAAAAGCTATTAAACAAATTTGTTACACATTTTTTAACCCCAACAACATTAAACCCAACCAGCTTTTAATCCTCTTAATGTACAGAGCAGTTTTTTTTTTTCTCGGCCCATACAGGTGTAATGAATTGTAAGACCGAAATATGTCATGTTGGAGACATCCCCCACCTCGGACCTGTGTAGTTATAACCTTAGGCGTGGTGGACAGGATTTCCCAAGAGTCAGCCGAATGATACACGAGCAGTGGGAATTAGCTACCCGTTCTTTACGGCTAAAAGCCGGCCAGTAGGTAAGCTGGGCCGTATATATAACCCACCCACACGCTATCTCAGACTCTTATTTAGTGCTTCCATAAAGTGAGATGGATTCACCCACCTTCCAAGGCACTTCCGTGGCGGGCACGTATGGAACTGAATTTTCAGTTTTCTAAGACGCCCGAGGTTTTTTTTGTCTTTCAGTCAAATGGAACTGAATCACAAGGAAACATCTGACTGATTCAGGGTGATAATTCAAAAGAAATTTACAGAAAGATGTCACACACTCCTCTAACATCCATTCCAGATTTTTGTATTAACATTCCCTTTGATAAATATGTTTTAATTTTGAAAAGGCCATGTAATTAGTGAAGGCACATATATGTAAACACAGAATGAAGAGATTGCTTTTTAAGGTTTATTTTTTCTTGATTTCGTAAACAGCAGGCAGGAGGGTAGTTGCTCTTATCGTAAAATTTTAATATGGCTTGTCTTTAAATCCCACATTTCTTTTTCTTAGGTAATAGTTGAGATTTACCTAGTTTCAGATTTTATGCCCTACTTCCTTCTATAAAAGCCACCAGAATTTGCATACATTCCAGTAATGAAAATAGTGTGAATTGAGAACTATAATGTATTTAATCTCTTTAGCGAGAAAATTTTGTTGTTAATAGTCCCCGTGAGCGGAGTGATGGATGTCGCATGTCTTCTCTCTTGGCTCTCAAGTCCATAATTTAAATCACAAAATTCTTATTGCAAGTTATCTGTAATAGATAGATATATGCTACTACGGTGTTTTTGTGCAACGTATGCTCTGCACTTCTCCTCCAGCCACTGTGTTGTTACATATTATACGATATGGGATGATAGCTTGCTGATGCCCAACTTTTCCTCTACTTAATTCAATAAATCCTTTCCCACTCAACTCTCGTGTGTAATAGGCCAATGTTCAATATACATAAACGACACTACATAACACTGAAAATCTAAACAAATTTGTCCAGTACTTCTACATATATGATACAAAACTATGTCATCGTACGCAAGATAGTTATTATAACATCGGTTTGTTTAAGTTTGGCATTTTTGTATTTGCAAGTAATTAAGATTTATCAGCCACAAGTTCAACTCGTATTATAAAATTTGTCGCGGTACTAATGCTTAGCTATCACCATACAAAACAAGTGTAAAAGTAATAACAAATTAAATTCACACAGACAAATATCTACAAGTAACGATGTGCCGACAATTGTAACACATGTAAAAGTATTTTAGAGTAAACGTACTATGTATTATTAGATGAAATGATGCGTTTCAGAAATATCTGACGCTAATCTAATGACATCTATCCGTTCTTGAGTACAATTACTCAATAGTTTGTCTAAAAAACATATAAATGTTCTATAAAAACCGACAAATGTTATTACACTATCAACGAGAGCATGAGTCATTGCCTGACTACAGCTAACTGATACATAGCGCATGCGCAATTGCGTGTCGGCTAAGCGTGAGCACAACAGCCTGACGCGCCAGGGCGTCGCTGTGCAGGTTCTCGATTCAAAAAGTGGAGAATTTCGAATCAAGGCAGCCAGTTTAATAGGAATTTCTGGTCTTGTAACAGAAATCAATAGAATGGAAATTTATATCAAAACCGGCATTTATAAATACTTATATAAATTGAAAACATACACTTAGATTTTGTTTCTTCGCACTTTTCATCTTGTCGTCATCAGAGGAGAGGCGAAAAGAATCGGTGAAAAAATTCTGCCGTGCACTTCTGAAAGAACCACTCTGGCATTCGCCTTGAATGATTTAGAAAAAAAAAGAATAGAAACTATAGAAAACTAATAATTGGATTGCCGGACAGGTATTTGAATCCATCTTCTTCCGAATGATAGGATTGATACTTTGATTATTAGGTTAATAAAATAGACTGTTGAGGTTCTCTAACTCCTATTCGATCATTGCTTCTGATGGGTAAGGTCGTTTTCGTGGGGCATAATTTTGCCATGATATGAATTTACAACGAATGTTAACACTGTACTTCATCGAAAAACGAACGCTCTCGCCTTTATGCTGGAACCGACTTCGGCTGATTTTTCACTGCACCGAATACGGCCGATATCGGCTAAACAAACAAAAGTAGGATTCCGGATTCCGGTGGAAGTGGATACGGTATGAATAACGTGACAATACGTCGCGTTTTTGGCGGGACAGTTCCGCTTTCAAGCTATCTGTCCCGCTGTCCCCAGTGAGAGTAAAAATGTTCCGCTTTCATAAACAAAACGGCACTTTAATATATCTATCTAGTAAGGTCTAAAACATACGATGGGGTCAACGCTTGGATCATTGCTGATCACGCAAGTATTTATTAGCAGCAGCTAACATATGAAAATGTTAGATGAATTTTCGCTACGTCAGAAATAAAAGAAGGAAAAAAAAAATCACTAGCTGCATCGCTGAAAGTGTTGCTGCTAAAGACCGTGCTAATAATTTGAACAACACGAACTTTCGAATAACTACTGAGTACATTATGTGTCCGGATGAGTTTTTTCTCTAATTAATAAAATGTGGACTGTGACAACACACAGTTAAGAGTTGCAATGTTGAAAGCCGTTTTTATTACCAAGACTAACATCAATAAATCACGTAATGAGCTCCATTGCTACTTGAAAACTAGATCAGATACTTGTAAACTGATTTGTTCCGCCGATAAATACTAAACAAGTACCTAGTTAGACATTAGATGTCAAACACTAAGGCTAAGTAACTCAAATAACATGTAATACATTCTACTTATTATACGCGTTCTTCGTTTCTAAATAAATAAAAAAAAAAAAAAAATCCGGATTCCTTAGGCGTTTCACCCTCACGAAAAAATTCCTCAGGTATCCCACTTTGACGAAAAAGATAAATGGTCACGTTAGGTATGGCCGTCCTCCGAGGAACTCTGCAATAGTCTACCGATTTCCGTCTCGGACCAAATAATTTTGTTTTATTTGGCCGAAGTAACTTGTATTGCATCATATGTTCATTCATATTTAGCCACACCGAAATTAAGGAGTCTGCGATACATACTATTCACCTATTTAACAGGTGAACCAGTATTTTCACCGATTATTATGATTTGTTTTGATATTTCAATAAATTACATAAATTATCTCACAATTTTTTATTTCTTTATTCGGATCACACTATTTTGTGAATTCTCGATTTCAATTGACAACATACCAGACTGTATTGGTGATTTATACCCCTACAAATAAAAATTTAAAAATACATAATTATGAAATTAGAAACAATCACATAAATAAAATGATCTGTCTCCCCTCGAAAACCTATAGGTAAATACATATCCATTTGGTTTAGGAACAGGGAATTTTTTTTGGAGCAAGTCATGTGTACCTGTATTAAGTAAACTCGACATAGTACCTACGTCAGTCTCACAACAAGCCTTTCTTCTGGAGAAATACAGTTCCTGAAATTCGAATGTTTTTCTACCCCCGGTCGGAATCCTTGGGATTCTTTCACAACCTCTCTTCGGGATAAAATGTCGTTTACCACTTTTTACAGTTCCAAACATAATGTTAAATCTCAAAACAAGCCCTCATTTAGCATTTCAAGAAATTTAATTTCGAATTTTCAAGATATATTTGAAAGTCAAGGAAAACACATGCCGACATTTTTTCGGTTTTATCATGTATGTTTTTCAAGTTCTGGTGATGATGCCTGTATATATTTGTGCGCTGAATCAAAAAATGACCTTAGTTATTCTCCATCACGTCAGAATTTTTTTACAAATCGCTGTCTGTCTAAAGTGTCATATATCGAAAGAATTCAAAAACATAACACGTACTGTCAGATTTAAAGACATATGAAATGCTGCCATTTGTGGGTTTACAGATGAAAACAATTTACAATTTATTCTCC
Source organism: Vandiemenella viatica (assembly GCA_031002005.1). Taxonomy (NCBI): domain Eukaryota; kingdom Metazoa; phylum Arthropoda; class Insecta; order Orthoptera; family Morabidae; genus Vandiemenella; species Vandiemenella viatica. The sequence goes on from JARYHS010013631.1 coordinate 95,372,804, forward strand.
AGAAAATTAAGTACGACGGTCATAAGTGGCTCATGAATGGTGATCTTAAAATAAAATCGATGATCGTTGGACAGCAAGGCTGGTACGCAACGTTTCCATGTTTTTTTATGTGAATGGGATAGCAGAGATAAGGAACATCATTGGGAAAAGAAAGAATGGCCACCACGATTTTAATTGTTACCTGGAGTAAAAATGTACACTAAAAAACTTAATAGAGTCGAGGTTCTCCTTTCACCCTTACACATCAAATTAGGCTTGATGAAACTATTTGTGAAAGTCTTACCGAAAGATGGTAAATGTTTCCAGTGCATTTGTAGCAAATTTCCAACCTTGTCAACCGCAAAACTAAAAGAGGATATCTTTATGGGTCCAGACATTAGAAAACTAAGTACAGATGGAAATTCTAAAAATGAAATGGAAGCTGCTGAAAAGGAAGCTTGGGTCGCCTTTAAAGACGTAGTAACCAAGTTTCTGGTCAACAAGAATGATCTTAATTTCAAGTCTATAGCTGAGACATGCTGCAGCAGTACCAAAACTTAGGCTGTTCCACGAGTTTGAAAGTTGATTTCCTACATCAACATTTAGACTACTTTCCTGAAAATCTGGGTGCAGTTAGTGAATAAATGGGTGAAAGATTTCATCAGGACACGAAAGACGAAGCAAAGCTTTACCAAGACAGATGGAATACTACAACAACGGCGGACTATTGCTGGATATTTCATCTAGGTGATCCCAGAGGAGCATATGCACGGAAAAGCCTGATACAAAGACGGCTAGTCCCAAGAGACGTTGACACAACGACTAAAATAGTGAGTGCTCTATTTTCTAGTTTCTGTTATATCTTCTATTTATATATTATAATACATGATATTGTTTATTATAAGACACAAAATAATACGTTTTATACGAAACAAACCTGTTTCTATCTACCATTCAGTCACATACGTGTGATATTTTTAGTCATATTCCAAATCTGGCTCATTGCGAATTGGAAAAAAATTCTGACGTGATGAAACTTAACTAAAGTCATTTTCGAGTTCAGCGCACCAAGATACATGGTAATAATCATTAAAAGTTAAAAAACAGAACCATCGCAGGATAGTGAAATCGGTCGAAATAGTGGCCAGTGTAACCACTTCAGTCGGCAGAATCGGTCAGCAGAGTTCGGTTGACTGTTCCGCAAAATAAAAAATCGGCGAAACTCGGTTCCAGTGTAAAATTACCTTTGAAATTCTGTGAACTGGGATTCTGCCTTCGTTAAGCCGTGCAGAAAAACTATTCTATTCAAGTGATATTTTTGTAAAAGGAAGTCACATAGTTTAGTGAAAATTTTTAGTGAAGTCGATACGTGTTACGGTTTGGAAGAAGGCGCCACAGTAGGTAGTAACAGACGATTTACACTTGTCTCCACAGTCAGAGGAATGTGGCCGGTGTTATTGAAGCCTTCTGGGAGAATGGCTAATCAGCAGTCGCTCGCCGATCAATGGCGACGTGACGGAGTGGCGGCGAAATGAGACCAGATGCGTCAGACAGCTGCAAACTCACACCACGTCTGTCTTCTCGAACACGAGCCGGGAACCAACTCACAGCTGACACTTAAAGCAAAAATTTTCACCCCGAGCTTAAAGGTGACAATGTATCATACAAAATTTTTCAGAATACGTATTTCATTCTTATCAACCATCGTAGGAGACATCTGAAATACGAAATATAAGAGAAGGGTTTGTAACAATGAGTAAAATCATTTTGTTACACATCTGATTTATTCACTTGAATACTATGTTTGAATTAATTAACTTCAGTGATAAAATAAAAGGAATCCATTTCTTATGACAAATGCCTGAAAAACCTTGTAATGACTGTTTGTGTGGTTTGAACGATGTGGAATCGATACAATCTTCATTAAAAAAAAGAAATGTCTGGAAATGAATGTTCCTTTACTTCAGTTTTTTATATCTCAGAAAGGTATCTATAAAGCATAGGTTTTGAGCTAAGTTGGTTTTCTGATAATAGTCAAAAAGTAATACATTATTTCAAATGTTAATTTCGTTGGCACCCACTACCAACCCTTTGTTATGGTCAGTTGAAACGTTAGTCAATTTAGTATAGAAATATCATTTGTATTTCTACAACCTTTTGTTAATTTACTAACATTTATATCATTAACGGATATCGAAGTTAGGTTGTAATCAACCGCACTAATCGTTTTTGGCCTCTAATTGACGGCTCTGTTTTCTGTCGGCTCTTGTTTACATCTCTTTTTTCATAATTACTTTTTTCCCCGCGTATCATCCAGCACTCGAAAATTCGCTTTATTGAAACGAATGGTAACATTTTGTAATCTTGATATCATCTATAGAGAATAAGGCATATTATTCGATATTAAAAGACAGCTTGTGGAGATAGTTACAACCGAAATTGTATTGGAGTCAACAAACCTAAACGAATTACATCTTTGATTTTAGAAGAAGAAGAAAACAGTTATTCTCCTGAAGTGATTTTGGTTAACTAAGAGAAACCTCAATCTGGATGGTCGGATCACGCTCCAGCTCAAGTTCTACCGAATAGTCACTTCAGTTTCGGTAAGTTACGATAACGGAAAATGTAGACGAATTGTTATGTGCTTACTAATCTGCATTTCATCCAGCTATGCAGAAGAATTTCCATAAGCTTCCTGCAGAATTGATAAATTTTTCTTCACACAGTGTTTACTTCAGAAATGATCAAGTTATTATGCACAACACGAAACATAGCGGACAAAAGCTATTACCCAGAGGCATCAGTATCCCTAATATCGCATCCTTAATCAATGTGATCATTATGTAGCCATATAGGCCATTGCATAAACACCTTATTACCATAAGATGTTAAAATTGCAACAGCAGTATGAATCGTTCGTTTCTCGTCTCTTTCATTTTCATCCTAATATCCAGCTCATTATATGCTTAAAAGAGAATTTAAAAAAAATTGTATGTATATATTAGTTTTTTAGTCTATTTACCTTTTTCATTTTTTTACGTTAGAAATCAATCAAAACTATACTCACCACTTTAGCATGGCTACTTGAGACTTAACTGACACATAACAGAAAATGAAACACATATTACATCTTAACATCTACAGCTACCAACCTGCCGAAGAAAAAAAGTGGTTTTCTTTCAATAACAAAATGTTATCCTCTTTCTTCCTAAAAAAAAAAAAAATTGGCAAGCACTATTGTGCTATGAATATTTTAACCCTCTTGAATTTCGTATACTTTTGGGCTTAAAAAACTGAGTACTCTTAACCATATTGTAGAATCGAAAAAAGGCTGTCACTTCGAAAAATAAATGGAAGAAAAGCTACTTGTATTATAGAGAATGAACGGCAAACATACCATATATATGTTTCCTGGAAATATTAACGTGTTTCTTGCTAGCGAAAAGCGCAAGGGGACTTCTATTAGATGCTACAAAGGCATCACTCATAGAATGTACTGTATTTTGACAAAAGGAATTCTTTACCCTTAATGACCTAGGACTAGGAGCAGTAAGAATTCATTTTAGGTTTATGTGATTTTCCAGGAAATAGACCTTTCCATTACTTTTTCGTTTTAAATGAAATGTTCCATACGATCCAAATTCATTTGTACTGTGTTTTGTACCGTTTATAATTTTACATTTTTCCTTCATTCCCCACTTTATGGTAGTCAACGAATGATACCCAACACAAAAAAAACTCAGCTCATCGCATCGCATCTTGAATCATAAAAGTAAGCAAATATTTACCGTATTCGTAAAAAATTTAAACAAATATTTGTTAGCCATTATAGCTCTTAGTTAAGAAATATGAAGAGCTATCGCAAAGTTGTAATTATTTCGGGTGAATTACTCAGAATTCGGGATATAATTTTATCGGTATAATTATTATTGTTAGAAATTAAGTTTTACTGTATCAATTTCTTTTTCTCTCCTTTCTAAGACTCAATTATTATTCTGTTCAAGCAACACCGGGGCTTTTTAATAACTTCACAGTGGTAATTAACGTGGCGTTGCTCCAGTTTAGTGAAATATATTTTCCTCTGTAATTATCAGCTCCAGCTCATGGTATAAAATTAAGAACGAAATAATACACTTCAGTGAAAAATTAATCGAAATTCACCTTGCATCTACAGACAGTTGCGAACGCTTTGGAATCGCACAGTGCTACTCCCCTACAGCTCAGTTCCAACTAATTATAATCCTTGCATATCTGTACGATTATTTCTCGAATCATGTTTTGGTGGTTGAAAGTGATATAAATAACTGAATAACGCTTGTAATTTTATTAAAAGTAGCACAGCGAATGGAATATTAATGAAAACACTGAGTTTTGGTGAATATACAGTTAACTACAAGTAAATATTCTGTAAGTCAACGTAAAAGAGTGTTCTTATGGTTTAAACTAATTTTGTTCAATTTTTAATTGCATTTTAACAATTTATATTGTTAGCGTAATATTAGCACTCAAGAAAAGACTGTAGCCGGCTTTATTGTTCTTCAGAACATTATGTGACGTGTATATCAATGCCGGATCTATGGGAGTCAAACCGGGACATTTGCCCCAGACGGCCACTTAAGGGGGGCGGCAAAATCGTTTTTTAAGGGCGGTAAATTTATGTCGCAATGACATTTTTTTTAGCTCCACTAGTGACAATAGGGGTGGCAATGGGGGCGGCAATGGAGGCGGCAAAATAATGATTGAAGGGGCGGCAATCTCACGGTTTTTGCCCCGTATCGGAAAATTCGTAGATACACCACTGGCGTATATAAGTTCCCGATAAACGGTACAAGCTCGCTCGCAATATTGCTAAGACGGGCACTAAGTCATTTGTTTATTGAAATGTGCTTTAATCTTTGGAAACTTAGTCTGATTTAAAGTTTTATGTTTTTCTGATGTGTTGCCAAGAAGTAAAAATCAATGAAACATTTCATCGATACGCCGTGAAAGCCTTCGATCTCACAGTTAAAATCAATTAAAAGAACGGAGTTCTCCAATTCTCTCGGAGGTGCTATTTTTTTCTGTTTACTACATACCGTAACTCTACTTTGAATTTGTTCCGCACGATATCACAATTAACCAAGGTTACTACGCTGAAGTGCTATAACGATTATGTAAGGCGGCGAGAAAGGAACGGCATTCTATGACTGACGATCGCCAAGAATGGTTACTTTACTACATTCCTGAGTTGAATGTCGGGCGGTTTTGGATAAAAAATAAACAATAATGGTTCCTCATCAAACTTGTCTCTCAAGAATGAAAAGAAATCTGAAAGGCTAGCGTTTTTAGTGTAGCCCCACATTCGGGACGTCGCAGTTTAGAAATCCAATCCTGTCATTCGGTGTTTTAACGTTTCCCGAAATCATTACAGGCAAATGTCGGTATTGTTCATTTGGATGTCCATGCCCGAATTCCTTCTCGTTCCTTGCCCTCAGTACTTTCTTGCCTCTAATGACGTAAACTCAAGAAGGTGTAAAGCCATTAAAATATTTTAGAGTGAATAAAATGTAAAGCAAACTTGGAGTTAAAACCTCTTTCAACGAATGGAGAATACGTTGAGACCAGCCCGTAACATCTCGGAGCAACTGGTCTCGTAGTTATCAATTTTTTTTTAAATGTTTCAATCATATTATTTTTAATGTAAGAAAAACAGTTGTGTGGTGGCTCAGTAAACTGAAGATCGAAAGGTCTCGGGTTCAAATCCCTGTCTCGGCGGGGATATTCAAAGGCCTTTAATCCAACCTTCACTTCTGGCACAGTTTGCTGTGTGATGTGAAGTGCGCCAGAACGCTTCCGTGGCTCGGATACCAGGTAAAACTGTAGGTACCCTACATCTGGTAGAGGCGGAATACGCAGCCAATAAAAACCAGACATCACATGAACCACTGCAAAAAAAATCCTGGTTTATTTTAGGTAATCCTCGTCACTGTAGGAAAAAAAAATAAAATTGACAGCTGAAGCTCATATCTGTGGCTTAAAGTAGCTGATGGGAAACGACAATTAAGTCGCACGGAAAACTGCGTCGTTGTGAAAGCTGTATATCGTCATGATATAAGCTACATTATAAAAATTCCTTGGAAGGCTCTGCACCTTCTGAATAAAAACGGAACCCTCATCAATTGGCCCATGTCGCCATCTACCTGTCACACGCTCGTAACTTGTGAACATGTTATCTTGTGATTTTGCAAGAGTGCACTGCTTTAGTACAGAGCAATTTAGGGAAAAACATCATGGGAGGGGGCTAGAGTGAAAATAGGTGGTTATTATGGGGGAACGAGGGTCTGAAGAAAATGTTTCGGTAAGATAATCATTATCGGTTTGAAATTAAAGCTGGCAACCCGCGGACTCAAAATGATTGAATTTTCCTTTTATTCTATGATTAGTGGAAGCTTTTTCCGGAAAACCATTTCCCTTCTTTATTTTCGAAAGCACTAATCTCAAAAGCCTTTCGAAATTTATAATGGTATTATGGAAATATTTGTCGTCACCTCCAATTGTTCTGAATTTTATATTTTCCTGTTACTAGTTTTATTATTTATGTGTTAATAATGAAATGTTGTGCGAGAATAAATTTTTGGCGAGTTTTTAACAGTGTTAAGTTGGTACGCTGAGTGCGCCTACCAGAGAGTGGAGTATATTTGGAGTGAGTCAGAGTGATTCGGAGAAGTAAGAAAGTGTGCGCGGAAAAAATTCTAGTAAGCTACCAGTATTGTGTTGAGTACATAATACTGACAGATTGCTTTGACAAAGATATATATGACTAATTAAACTGTGAATGTAAAGTACGAGTGAAGATTTTGTTGGTTTGTGCGAATATAGTACCGTACAACGATGCTCAATTATTCGTGAATAAATGTGAAGTGAATGCCTTAACAGGAAGTCATTACAGATAGGAACAGAGCATCCAGGAAATCCTACTTTAGAGTCCGATCCGAACCTATTCCGGTTATTCTTCTTCACACAGTTTTCCATTTTACACTGCAGACAGAGTGGAGCCAGCTACGTGGAAATGAAGGCCAGCACTAATTCCTAAACAAGATGACGACCGACAAACAACGGAGACATTACAACATCTATTTTGCTAAAATCTATAATTTCTGGAGTGAAATTTTTTTAAATTGAATTAGTGATTTTGACATTATATCATTGGATGGAGGATTTAATGAATTTAATACAAAATCGGTTTCAAAAATTTTTTCCAAAATTTTAAAAAATTTCCACGATACACAATCTTTTTAAACTGATTTTGTGTATGTTTGCATTTGTGCTTACCATTTGAAACATAATTTCGAAAAACGAATATTGATCCCTATTTTAAATTATCTTTTTTTTTTTTAAACAGTTCTTACACTTTTTATTTGTTTGTGAAAGTAATTTAATACACATTCTGTGCACTAAAAACTCATTGCTTGAGAATATTTCTTGACAGTGCTACTTTTCTAATAATCCCTCGATCCATCTCAAACCAAAATTGATAACACGTCTCAATTTTCTCAAACCATTGAGTTTTGATGTTAACCCTTTTACAGAAATTAGTTTCGACGGGCATCCACCTGTTACTAATCGTCTTATGGTATTGGAGTTGTGATGGTATCCTCAGAATAATATTGTTCTACAAAAACGAATATTTCAAACCTACCTCAACAAAGGAAATTTTGACATAGCACAGAGTTTATTGTCTCAGTTTACATTTTATCCCTAGTTGCAAGTAGCCCTAGGCGATTATAGTTCAGTCAGCGTTTGTGGCGAGAGTTTGAGAGTTTAGTAGTCCATATGACGTACAAAGGGGTCGGCGTACCCTCACTTTCTGTGTTCAACTCAAACAACAGCGAACAGGTGAGTCAGGCCATTACAGTGGGCCATGCCCCCAGCAGAACTCATTTCCCAGCCGGACTAAGGGAGGAGATAGCAACTGCTCTGAGGTGGGATCAACCAGTCAGCACGTTGAGCATGCAGTAACACAGTTTAAAAATACATTTTGGTTTCGCGTCACAGTGCTCGTTGCAGCTATTCAGTTAGGTATTGATTTTTTTCAAGTATTGATAATTGTTCAATAACAGATCTGTTGATAAACAAGGGAAACTAACAATAGGTAAAAGAAAAATGTGCGCTGAAGGTTCCAATTAAAAAATAGATTCTGTATTAAAATGAATTCAGTTTTCTTGTAAAACCTATTTTTTAAATCAATAGTAAGTTATTTTTTAATAAGTTCATTACTTGTTTAGAGGTTTTGTCTATCAGAAAGTGTAAATGCATTATACATAAATTTCAGTTAAAAAACGGTTCTTAGATAATTTTTTAAACTTTTCAAAAAGTTTTCTCACGATGTGAAGATCGAATTCATGAAATTTACAAAAACGATCTGTATCAAAAGTCGTTTTTGATGTTACGTATACCACGTCTCATATTTATACAGAAAAAGGAAAATTAATATTTATTAGACCTGCAACGAATAGTACGTAAATTCGGCCATACGCCGAATACCGAATATTCTGCATATTACCTGGCTGAATATTCGGCCAAAGTACTATTCTTCCGGCTTGGCGTCAAAATCTGTGTTGGTGCACTTGTCTCTCGCCCGCTTTTCCAGGTATAGTTACCTCCCAACACTATGTGCCTATTTTGACAAGCTTCAAATATCGACGTTTAGTCATTTGTGAAAGATTCCTTATTTTTTCTTAATAATTTCGGTTACTTGCGTCGGCCGTGAAGATGAAAAAGGATTCCTGCGATTAGTTCATCCGATAGTGACTATTTCGATCAATTCTTCTTGTAGTACGATATGTCACTCTCAACAGCACCACATGGATCGATAACAGAGTGTGGTATTTTCATAGAAAACATCCTCGAATCTCGTTTTTAGGTCTGGGAGATGGGAATTTATGGTAAAACGTCATCATCCTCGACGTTTGTCAGTGACAAGTTGTCGAACTGGAAAAATTCATGCCTTTCAATATTTTGCTCGAGTAAATTAACTCTGGCAAAAAAAACTCGAAGCAAGGCCTTCAATTTATTAAATTCAGACTGTCCCCTTCTAACTAATACTACTGCTTCACAATGCAGAAAAAATTGTTTTTCGGCATCTCAAACTTCCACTTCTAAATTTCAGTTATGATGATTCAAGTGAATAGATATTTAATTTGTTAGCTTTGCTCTGAAATTGTGAAAGTTGATTATGAACGATTATTTTTGTAATTATAAGTAAAATACATTGTCATATAATAAACCAATCGTTTTATTTTAGGCAATTATCCAACTACACATCAAATTCTTAAGTATTCGGTTTTCGGCCGAATAGTACCCAGATATTAGCAAAAATAAATCCGTTATATTTTAAATAAATTTAGAATACTTCATTTTGAAAGTAAAGAGTACATATCATGTATTTTTAAATCATTCAATTGAATTTCATTTTATTTTTTAGTTTTCTGAGTTGTTTTTAATTATTATTTTTTCTTTCTGTACTTGCTGCAATTTTCGTACAAGTTTACAATCTGTAAATATCGGTGACTTTAAGGAAGGAGGAAAAACAGCCAACTATAGTAATGAGCAAAGAACGTGTTGTAGCATATTGAATGATTTTAAGCTATAAACTATAGTATTTTCACTCGGAGTAAATTTTTTTAGGCCTGCAGTCAAGTAACTTAATTAAGTTCAACACAGCAGATCTTCAAAGCTAAGCAGACGCATTTCCTGTTGGAAACAAGCTCCCCACTATAGCATCCCTAGAAGTACCTAGTAAGGATTAATAAACCAATGGTAAAGCTTCACGTGATTCCTCCTCTTCCTAGTCACGGCTCACGAGCGCACTCTGGAGGAGATGATCGAGAAGAGTTTTTCACCGTCTTCATGACTGAAAACTTCGCAAGACGACATGCAGAATTTTATAAGTAAAGGCTAATGCATTATTTACCCCTCTGCTGGCTCAGAAAGATATTCCGAGTGACAAGATTTTATTAGTAATGATTTTCAATTTCATGAGAGCTAATATCTTTGAATTATTTTCAGTTATTTCATATGTTTGTCCATGTACTTATATCCAGTGAATTTGTTAAAGTTACTTTATTCTTTCCACTACATTTTGCAATTGTTATTACTGATTACTTGCTCATTGTTAGCAATAAGTAATAGTAGGAACATAATATCTTTGATAACACGATCACTTATCTTTGGTAAAACGAACCAAGGAGAGATTGATCGAAGACGAACTCTAGGTACTGTGTGTTCAGCCACTCGGACACGACAGTGTCATGTTTTAGTCTAATGTTTCACACTTGTGTCGTGCCCACAAGCAAGTCAAATTTAAATTGTCACCAGTTGTGTCAACGGAATAGAAACAATAATTTCTTCACATGGTACCTCGTGATTGGTAAAGCTAGATACGATCAGTGAGAAATATTGAGTAATTTCGTAATATTCTGATTAAGGGTGTTGGGACAAAACACCCAATAGAGTAATGACGTAAAAAACACAGTTTGTAGAAAAAATCGCAATAATCGCTGAACGAAACATAGAGCAATCAATAAATCCGCATATCGACCAGATGAAAAAAGTTATTTCTGTTCTTCAACAGGATTTGTGACAAACATGAGTACGAATATCACAGTTACCTTCCCCCCCCCCCCCCACCCCAAAAAAATCTTACCTAAGCCGCGTTCGTTTGTATGTTTTATCTGGCATCATGTAATAATTTCAAAACAGATATTGAAGGGCTTTTCACAGTTTGAATCTGGTTTAAAATGTTAGGCATGTCTTATGCGTTACGTCACGAGCCATGAGAGCAGAAATTCATAATTTGTTCTGAACATCAAACATTTTTTACCTATACTCTGGAGTAATTTGAAAACTACCGAACAGATTTCGACTGGTTCTTACCTATACCTTAGATTCCGTCTTAAAATCAGAATAACACAGTAGCAGCAAATCACGAAACATGTAAATTATTAAAAGCTTATTTACAGTCTACTCCAACGAAATACAATACCTTTGCTGCGTGTACGAAAAGTACGAGACGAAGTGGAAGGGACGAGAGTCTAGTGTGACTGGACTCATTCTATGCATGGACGCAAACGTCCTTTGCACAAGCTTAAAGAAGAAATTTTCGGGAAAACTCATGAATTTATACACTGTAGAAACAACATCGTAAATGTAAAATATGAAATTCTCCACCCTTCATGGAGGCATGATGGAATTGAAACACACATTCTAAGTCTTTGAAGAAGAACTTTCGTTAGATATAAATCAAATAAAGTCAAAAGTTATGAAACATAGAGGAAATAATATTTCAGCAGGAATAGATGAAACATAAAAATAAGATCAGATATAGTGGAAGAAGTAAGAAAAGAAATGACAACTTATGGCCGCAGTAAGAGCGATTTTTGTATTTTTTTTTAAAAAAAAAAAAAAAAGAGTATAAGGGAAGCTTACTCCAAAACATATTTTAAAAAAATAGCAAAGTACCTAACGGATGAAGTATGAGAGGGCAGGAGTAGCAGGTGTTATGGAATACAGGTGATACATTAGGGTGTATATTGTTAGCTTTAAACATCGTCAAAATGATTAATTAATATTTACAACAAAGAGCAAGGAATATATGGCGTGAATAATACAGAAAATTCAAAGTTTTACGACAATCCTGTATCATGTTCATCAAGTTTTTGTTAATATTAAATAATATTAAAGAAACACCTACGAGAAGGAGCAGTATGTTAGGAAGAGAACCATCGAAGCAGCTTTTATCAATTCGGCCGTCGACTTATTACTCATGTAATCCAAGTGAACAAAAAGTATGTTCCTCGACGTGGCATTTTAAGAGGATGGCGAAAACTAGACGTACAAAGCAGGTGGAAAGATCTCAAGGTGTATTAAAATAACCTAGAGGATGACCAAGATGGTGAGATAGGAAACAGAGAGCTGACAAATTAGAGGATATAATGAAATAACAACTGTGGATGGACAGACAAAGATGGAGAAGTTTATTTGGTATCCAATTCTGGTAAATTGATCGAATTTTCTTTGGGCCGTGTAGATGGTGTTCTAATTAAAATTTCATAGTTTGCATTTGATCTATACTATAGATTTGAATTATTTCACGGAATTGTTAAAATTTATTAACCTTATTGATTTTCGTATACACTGATATTAATATTAAAAACTATAATCCGATATTTGTCATTGATTTCCTAAAATGGTATTTGAAGTACAACTCATAATGCAACATTTATCAGAATTCTGATTTGCCTTTCCCAAGTTTTCAGCGTGGATTTCAGTGTTTTCAGCGAAGGCCGACGAGTTTACTTCTACTTATTGTTGTTTTTATCCAAATCTTATCTCATGACTAATGCTCATTTTCGTTGTGTCTTTCTTTGCACACCTTAATTACTCTCTCTAACACACAATTGAAGATAACTTTGGAAAGCCGATCCCATGTCTGACATCTGTTTTAGTTTTAATTTTCTCTGATATTTTTCCGAGAATTTCACTTTGGACTTTATGTCTATAAGAGTTTGTCTAATTCTGTTGAGTGATCTTCAATCGAAATTAAACTAAAATATTAGTTAAAAAGTCTATACCTATTGAGCTATAAGCTCTCTTAAAATCCTAGAAGGTTATTCGATAAGTTTCATTACTCATGATTATTGTTCTCAAATTTAATATCGGTTTTACGAAAGACCTTCCTTTTCTTCCAGTCAAATGGGTGAAAAAAGGGGCAAACCTCGGAATGAAAGATAACAATCTGAAAATGTGCACAAACCTTTGTTTTGAAGTTTAGTAAGTTGGCTCAAAAGTCTCGTAGAATCTCGTGTGCGCTAGTCAAGATATTCAGGGTCAAAGGTCACGAAAAACGGGTTTTTGCAAATATCTCTCTTCCTTTACACTAAATGTTATTTTTAGTTATTACAAAAGTTGTAGAGCATAAAATTCTATAAAATTTCGTTACGGACTATATTTCATAGATTTAACCCTTCTGGAGAGTGGGAAGCGCTTAGCCGAATGAACGATAACGCTACTGTACAAGACGTTAACTGTAAAATCCAATAGAAAGTACGGTTTATAATGTTAATTATTTATTAATACTGTTGTAATTATGAAAACTGTAATTATTTACTAATTAATAAACTGTATTTATGGATATTATATTATTTATGAATATCGTACATTTATTTAATAACATTAATAAGATATTTGAATGAAATAGTGTAGACTTGAAATGTAAATACCTTGGAATTACTTTTGATAACAAACTTAACTGGGCAGGACACATAGGACAGGTGGTAGGAAAAGGTTTCAAAGTTCTGCACTTGTTGGAGAGAGTGATGAGGGGATGTATGAGAGAAGTCTAGGAATTGGGTTACAAAACTTTGGTCAGACCATTGCTCGAATATGGTAGTGTAGAATGGGACCCTCATTTTACGTATCAAATACAGGAGTTGGAGAGGGTGCAAAAAAGGGCTGCTAGATTTGTTTCTGGAAATTATCGCAGAATGCAATCAGTGACGGATATGATAAAGGAGCTGGAATGGGATTCATTGCAAGACAGGAGGAGTATGAGGAGGGTCATGGGAGTGTACAGGGCATATACTGGCGATGAGGCATGGAAAGATATTGCAATAGGTATGAAAAGTAGTGCATGGAAGGGAAAAGATGACCATGACCACAAGCTGGCACTCGATTTCAGGCACAAGGGTGTAGGAAGATTCTCTTTTTTAGGTAAGGGTGTCAGGGATTGGAATGAGTTACCAAGAGAAACGATGAATAATTTACCGAAAACTTTGAAAGAATTTAAAGATAAAATTTGTAGAGGGCAAATGTAGGTGGGTGCAGGATAGGGGGAAGATGGGTGTGTAGGGAAATTGCCACCGGAGCCTGTGCTCCATTGCAATTAAATTAAATTAAATTAAATGCTTTTTGATTATATTTTTGTCTCCTAACAGTTTACCGTATATCTATTACGAATCAAGTTTTAAAGTAAAAAGAACTGTAGGCCTTTCAAGGTCTTACGTAGTGTTTTTTTGGATGATACAATGATTGTGTGAATCAGCCAAGAAATTTTTTTATTGAACCGATGTAATGAATAACTTTATTGAAATGCTTATTAAGAAATAAATACTGTTAACATCGCTACAAAACAAGTCAGAGATGATGCTGATGTTCGAAACAGCCATTGCAGAGTCTACACTGTCTACATCACAGGAGAAGATATCGATCCACTAGTTCTTTTAATAGGACGTATTCAATCACATCAGCAAAAATTAAAAAAAAAATGGTAATGTGGAAACATAAATATATTCGACTAAAAGCTTTGACAAATATCCATGTTCTAAGAAACAAATTATTTTTGCACGCCTTTAGTGGGTGTGACAGAACACATGCACTTTTTAAAAAGGAAAACTATCAATTATTAAAATGTTGGAGAAACATTCCGATTTGCATCAATCAGCTCACGTTTCCAGCAAGACAACGGCTTTGGTATTCTCCTGATTGTTCCAGCATGTTACATTATGTACTTACATACATAAATACTGTACATATCTAATTCCGTTCCAGCGAATTAAATCATAATACAGATCCATAGTGAAACGTTGACCATGACAGTTTATGACTGGAGCATGGTAGTAAAAGCTCAATGAAAAATGCGAGAAGAGACGGTCTAAGGAATGCAGATATAAGTAAGGAACTCGCACTGGACAAATCTTAGTCAAGAAATTTGGGAAATATCTGATGCGATGGTTTAGGTGTGTTAAGAGGTTGGCGCAAACCCGACATCCATATCAGATGAAAATCGATCGTGGTGGGTGAACGGTTAATGTTCTGGCCTCGCATTCGGGAGGACGCGGGTTCGAATCCCCTTCCGGGCATCCAGATTTGGGTTTTCCATGGTTTCTCCAAATCACTCCAGTCGAATGCATGGATGCATCCTTCAGAAAGGCCATGGTCGAATTCCTTCCAGTTTCTTATCCCCAGTCCCATCCCACCTCTAATGACCTTAGCTGTCGACGAGGCGTAAAGCTGCAAGTAAATAAAAAAAATCAAAAGCAGATGAAAAATTTGAAAGGTGAATGAAAACTATCTAGAAGGCTTAGGCCCTTTCTGGCTCTTTTGCCCTGGAAACGATTAGAGACGGTAGAGAACTGGGGTCGAAGGAACGGGAAGAATTCAACCATGCATTTAGGTTTTTCGCCTGGAGTAATTTTTGGAAAGCAAGTAAACGTTGATTTTCGTTTTATTTTTATTTGTTTATTTTCTTTTTAAATATGTTGACTTGGCAACGATGAATGTCATAATTGTATGAATTATTCCAAGACTTGTCAGACCCAAAAGAGGTTCTGGGAGAAGTCTTGACTTTTGTGTATTTGTAAAATAGAAACAAAATTAATGTATTTATATAGGTATGTAGGTGGCCCTATTTTTACAACAAGTTTTTTGGAAGGGGGGGGGGCGGAGAGGGAAGTTTACTTTTTCTAGGTTGAAAATGTATTTTGAATTTCTTAAATTATCTTTAAATTCTTTCGCATTCAGGTTCAGAGATTTTACTTCATTCCTTCTGTCTAATTATTTCTTTTTACGAACGTTGGGAGCAAGCATTAACCTTCATAAAACGCAAAATATATAGAAATCTTCAAAATGTTCACATAATTCTTACTTAATTTATAATTTTTCTCGTTTTATCACAAATAATACAGGCAGGCAAATCTCCCTTGGATGAAACGAATGACATCTCGCTGTACATACTTTTATGCCGTGATCACGAGCTATATTATTAATTTATAACAGGCTTGAAGCGCTCACGGGGGCAAGCAGATTTTTATCCCGCAACCCAGAACTCCTACGAAACGATAGTCGTATCATACGTCAAAAAACACAAAAAACTCAGTTATAAAATTAAATGAGAAAACGACCTTAAAACGGAACGAATCTCATAGTTGAAGGGGTGCAGTTCATTTGTAGCATTCGTGCGGAATTGATCACGGGTTAAACAGAAACGCCTGAATTGCACACGTAAGGTCATATAGTACCAACACACTTGCTGACCTTTCGCAGATGTCAGCAGCTGAGAGCAGAGAGGTGGATTATTTTTACGCGCGGTATGACCGCATGAAATGAGCCAGCCTGTTAATTGCGCCCCTGAATTCATTTGTTAATGAGACGGAGGCTGGTCGCGCACGACCTGTGTGACGTCACATTACACGGCCTGCCATCCAACCGTAAGCCGTGTCGTACAGTACTGACACGTGTAAAAGCGATCACAGAGAGAAAGCGTATTGGAACGAAGACTTGCGCTGTCACCCGTATTGAATATCTGCCACACATCATGCTATTAGTTCACTATGCATCATATTCACAGCTCTTCTATAACATACGACCTACGACAATTGTATAGTGTGGTTTATTTATTTATTTAGCTTATGGCCATTGCACAAAAATAATACAATTTAAGATTAAATTACAATTAAAATTCAAAATTAACACGGTGTAGCCAATCTAAAGCTTCATTTGATATATTAATCAAATCTATCGATGATCCCCTGAAGGCTCGAAGTGAGCAGCCAAATGTCAGGTGACGGATGGTTTGCGTTTCCTCACCACAATCGCATCTCGGTGTATCTCTCATTCCCCATGTGCACAAAGATGAAGCAGATCTGCCATGACCAGACCTAACTCTGTTGAGAACTACCCAGGTCTCGCGAGGAAGGTAGAGTCCCTTTAGTGCCTGTTGACTGTCAAACAGGGAGTCCCATTCTGGTGCGGCTGAGGCTTTCCACTCCAATTTTCAAGCTTCCCTCCCATTACAATTATCAGATATAATCTGTTTTACAGTTTTTACGCTTGGATTTCTTGATTTAAGTCTTTCAAACTGATTATCCATGTCGTCATGGATGGGCAGATCCAAGTTATGACAGATCTTATTATATTGGGCAATTAGGAGATTGTGTCGTCTTATTGTAGGCGGTTCGATGTTGCACAAAACAGGTAGCCAGTACAGCGGAGTGGTCTTGATACATCCGCTAATTATTCGCATTGTCTGGTTCAAAACTGTGTCGATGTTTTTGACGAGGGTGTTATTCATCCAGACAGATGAGCAGTACTCAGCTGCAGAATACACTAGGCTCAGTGCTGATGTGCGGAGTGTAGAGGCGGATGCTCCCCAGGAGGTGCCAGTTAACTTCTGCAGAATATTATTCCTGGTTCTTAGTTTTGCTGCAAGATTGTTTAGATGTTTATTGTACGACAAGGTGCGATCCATTACGAATCCCCTAATACTAGTTTTATACTTATTTTGGTAAAGACAAAAACCATCTACTCAGCAGTATATGCTATCCATACGTGTCCCCTTTCACATTTAACCTAGAAAAAGGGGAGAAGCAACACAATTGGTGATTCAAGAAATAAGTATATTTCATTTCTTGGTTATATGAGGAGACCTTGTTCCTTAAGTCGGAGTTAGAGCTGCTGTTGAAGTGTGGTAACGTTTCTCACGAAACCTCCGAAAATATTCTATGCCGAATTACAGTTTGTTCGTGACTGAATATTTTGCTTGTCTATTTTCACTGGGAACCAGAATATTTGGTCTCGGGTTAACCGAAATTCGGCCTAGAAGATTCCCGGAAACCCCGAATGAAACGTTACCGGAACGCAACATCGATAACATTAGCACAGCCCCCGACTAAATGAACTAGATACAAAATTTCGGCTGCGAAAACAATTAAAAGTTGCAGAATAAAGAAATTGTGAAACTACTATGCGAATAAAATGAGAGAACTATGAATCAAAGCAAGGTGAAAGGCAATACGTGCTTCAAAAATTATAACAATAACATTAGACTGGATACAAAATCACGAAAACGTTTTGTAAAAGAAGCATGAGGAATCTGTTTATCATAAGCATAAAAGGAACACCGAAAAATGTCCTTGTAAACGGAAACAAGTTTCACAATTTAATTTAGGACTGAGAAACAATTTTGTAAAATTGTTTGATGCATCACAGAAATAAATGAAAGTTAAGCTTTGACTTTTTAAATAAAAGGGACAAAAGGAATGAATGGAGCGTTTGAAACATGCAGCTACAGAAGGATGCTGAAAATTAAACGTACAAAGAGAGTACGAAATTAATGTGTTTTACAAATGATAGGCAAGGAATATGTTGGTGGAAGAGAGAGAGAAGAGACAAGATGATGACGGGCAAGATATGTTAATCTGTAAGAGGAGGAAACAGTTCAAGATAAGAATCGTAGAAGAAGATATATGAAAAACTTACGAACAAGTTAACTTAGAGCGTATGTTGTGTTAGCTACGCTGAGTTAAGAGATTAGCTTAGGCTAGGAAGAAACGGACATTAACACCAATACTGGGAATGAGATAATTCACTTAAGACGTTGGGAATCACCGCCAAAGAACTTAATGGCATTAGCAGAATAAGAAAGAGAGCTGTACTGGAACCTTTTTTTATCACAAACAAGTTCAAGTACTCACTAATTCTGAGTACACTTTAGATCAGTCCGCTAGATATTTTTTATGTATTGTAAACTGAAATTACCGTTATAATACATTTATTCTAAGTTGATAAAAAACATTCAGAGAACCGTTGCTTCGATTTTTCTACGAATACTATAAGAAACGTAATGAAGTAATTCCTAAATTTGTTTCACTGCCCCATTGCCTGTGCAAATATAGAGTTGAAGTACTTTTAATAAAATAATTTGTCTCCAAATTTCTGGTAGTCAAAGCTTTATTGTGAACGCTCTGTCCCCAGCCGTATGATTAATGACAACGAAGACAACATTTCAAGGAATTTATTCCGCTAAACTATAGATCTGATGCTGCCTTTCCGAGCCTTCATTTGCTTCATGAGAATAACTGAAAATCATAAGCACTTCTGATATAAGAAACTCTTTCACACTGATAGACTGATGCACCACGAATACTCCAAGAAAAATCATACCTGCGGGTAATAGACATTTTTTAGCAAACGTTAAGCCTATTTAATGTGCTTACTGTTTAAACAGTAACGATACTGAACAAAGGAAAATGTTACAAAATGTCAAAGCACGTTTTATGAAACGTCAGCAGCTGAGATATTTTAAACAACTATGTTTGATAGGATAAAAGTTTATAAATTATTTGTATTATATATCTTACATGTATAAAACAAAATCCGGATAAATTTGCGCTGTAAAACTCAGAAACTACTGAGAAGATTTTGATGGGGTTTTCACCGTTTTAAAGCTTAGAATCTCAATTCAGTTGTTCGTATGTCTTATGATTATACATTAAATGAAATTCCTCACGTGTGGTGAAAAATACCATAAATGGAAACACTATATGTGGCATACCCCGCAACTACAATGTCTCTGACCAAAGCCTATAATGAAAGCATCAAAAGCAGTTAATAGTATACTTCATGCTAAACAAAACTTGAAATATTCTTTCCGTTAATTGGGGAGATTTAGTTTTTAAATGCCATAGATGGCCTTATTCAGTGCGAGAAATGAGTTATGAAAAACAACATGATCTCTGGCAGTAAAACTACAATGTCTCTGGCCATCAGCATTATTTACGATATTATTATTCTGGATTCACTTTCGATATTTGTATTGAAAGGTTGAGTTACAATATCTGGAGTTTCGAGCAAAAGGTATATTCATTCACTTCGTAATTGAATCCAATGTGAGTTTCTAACATAACCTAGTGTCGTTTAGTAATTTAGCAATGCAGTTTCTTAAGCATGCCGTCGCAATTTATAATTCATGTTGATAGTGTGAAAACTCAGTCAAAATCGAATCAGAAATTTTCAGTTAATGCTAGAGTATTCGTAAAATAAATGTGTCGTAACGTCTTAAAACATACCTTCAATTTTAACTTCCACCCAAGCTTTCAATTCCGAAAATTCATTAAAAATCTGGGGGGGGGGGCGGAATATTACGATATCTGAGCCACTGCAAACGCCATATTTGGTCATGAATTCTTCTGTAACTCGACGATACAAACTGAAAGTAAAGAATGCAATTTTTTGATACCTCTCCTAGTTCTCCAGACATCGTATCTCAAAATCGAGGCGGTTAGGTTGACATGCTGCCTTGACCGGAAATAAAGCTTGCACTAGGAATTACACGGTGAACATGCACAGTAGGTGTTTTGTTTTCTTCTTAGTTGTGGCGGTTAGGTTGAAATAAGGCCTAGATCAGAAGAAAAAGTCACCAAAAGCACAAGGAATAACGTAAGTGTAAAGAAACTTCAATACACCCCTTTCTTGGTAAGGGCGGAGGAATATAGGTTTGCTTTAATTCCGAAAAATGTTTGGCGCAAGTTTTATAAAACTTTTTACACATGTTTCTCATAGTGTGAATAAAAATAACCAACTATAATAGGAAACGCCGGGAACTCTGCTAGTACCTTATAAAAGCAGGACAAAAACAAATAACATTATTTATTTTAAAAAAAATACTGTTTTCGCAGACAACTGTCCATTGAGATTCACCTCTAAAACATCTTTCAACAATAATCGGTGTGTACTTATAAATATTGGTACAAAAATAAATTAAAAAAGGAAATAACAGAGCCATTATTAAAAATGAAATTTGAAAATGGCTTGGTATTCCTCCGGAAAATAAATAAGATCGACTATGATATTTTAAGCTCGTATTGCTTGCATCAAAGTATTAGAATTTCATTTCTACCTTACGTATATAATGTTCTGTAGTTTTATAATTTTTTATAGTTCTTAGTTATTTTACTTGGACTTCCAAATCACTAAGTTAAGCACTTAATTAAGTTTTGCATTGTTTTGGTATTCATTTTTGCCTTCCTCACGGTCTAGGTTACTGATACCCACCAAGGTTTCTGACGATCAAGATTCTGTTACCTTCTTCGAACTCTAGAGATTGAAGAAATTCGATACTTTTTCGGCAGGGTAGCACAGATAGTGGTACACAAGCCTCAAACTGTGCCATAATTCCTGGGTCGAATCACGAAACCTTTTCGCAGTGCGTATGGAATGAGGGCGTTTTAGTGGTGATTCGTGTAACAAATGAAGACCTAAATTTCGGCTTTCCCTATTCTCCTTCAGTACAGCAGGCCTGATTTTTTTTATTATTATTTATTTATTTTTAACTTTAGCGCCTCAGGATGATGAAGTTGTAATAAATATAAAAATAATTATTTACTTTAGTATCTTACTGCACGTAATACGTCTAAAATATAACACTGCATTCACTCTAAGATCTAACTGAGAATATAACAAGAGTATTAGTACATTCAGCTTACACGGCCGGAAAAAATGTTTTTGCTGCACTGGTAGCGCCGTTTGCTATTATGAATTACCAACACTTGAGGCATCATGCATTGCCTTTCTTCAAAGGCAGAATAACTCATTACCTTACAAGAAATAACGTGTTAAAAATATTCATACTACATTTACATCTTTTTGTAAAATAATTGTTGATCTGCCGCGACTTGCATCTGATTCTCCCCAATTACTGAAACCAGCTGTAAATTAATCTACACTTTGGCGTGGAGAACAAATGATTAAATATGCGTGGAATATCCTGAGTGAATTATGGAATACCAATAGAAGATATTGCCTGGTTTTAATGAACTAGATACCACAGATATTCAATAAGCGATAAGGCGCACCAATAATGGCTCGTTTTACCAAACATCAGAGTCTGTAGTGGTTCCATAACAGAAATCAATAAGTACTTGCACAAACTCTGGTCTCTTGGCAGTAATCCAAGCCAAAGCGCACGCAGGTTAATTCCAGGTAAGGCAACCAGAGCATATCTCGCATCTATTACACACATTCATACAACACACGTATGTACGATGTACTGTACAAGTTGATTCATAGGAAAATGAATCATAATTAAATTGGCAGTAATGGCATTTTTTAGATAACACATATACCGATTTTACCGTGGCTTAACCATACTTGATAAAACAAACCTGCCAACTTGTAAACCGTACCAGAAAGCGTTCCTGGAGCACTTCACACCCACACAAAACAAGATTGGAGACTGGTATATGTAAGTTTAAGAGCCTGTATAAATTACAATTTCGTTGTTCGAACCGTAGTTCTTTTCTGTCTACAGCCGGTCGCATACTAGTACGTAATGAGCCCATTCTATATTGGGACCACAGAATTTGACCCGAGCAGTCACTCGTTAAACTTGTCCTAGATTCATCCGAAAATCAACTTCGAGGTCATTATAGGCGGGATAGGACTGGAGGCAAGGAACTGGATTGAATTCGGCCATGGAATTTTGGAGGAACCTTGTCGGCATTCGTCTGGAGTGATTTTGAGAAACCTTGTAAAACCCAAAGTTGGACAGCCGGACGGGATTCGTACCCACAACCTCCCGATTGCGAGGCCAGAGCTATACCGCTCACCCACCACACCCGTTCCAAAAATAGATCAACCATACATTGACTTCTGTGTTTAAGAATGAAAACAACAGTCTTATTTTAGCACTGACAGAAATGCTCTGGCCTCACATTCGGGATAACGCGGGTTAGAATTCCCGTCCGGGCATCCAGACTTTGGTTTTCCATGGTTTCCCCAAATCTCTCCAGGTTAATTCCGGGATGCTTCCTTCAAAAGTCCATGGCCGAATTCCTTCCAGTTCCTAGTCCCCAGCCTCTAATTAGCTCAACCTCTACGAGGCGTAAAGTCATAAGTTAAAAAAAAAAGATGTCGCAATTTCGATATCCCATAGAGCAAAATCATGACTTCTGTTCTCCACGCTTTCCAGCAAATTTACTATTTGGTGTGAGAAAATTCTAAAACCAAAGTAAATGCTGACTAAAAACAATCAACAAATTGTTGAGTCTTATAATTCTATAAATTGTATTAAATAAAAGATGTAACAGCCATGAGAAAAATGAGATTAATGTTTTATGATCACATAGTTCCGATGTACAATCACAGACGAACCTCCAAAATCTTCAACGCCGTCTCTATAGGGAAAGTAACTAACGCCAAACAGATTAGTCAGAAAAGATCCTGATCAACTGGAAATTGACGCCAGTGAAATTTACAGTAGGGATAGTTATGTAACGTTGATTAAAGCATCCGATTCTCTCCAGACACTAACAGCCAAAACACTGCGGCCCTGGATCCAAGAAAAAAAGCCAGCCACAGTGCAAGGATGAAGGAATACTGGGTTAATAAGAAAACTCGCCAGAGTTAAGAACCACGTGGTCCAAAGAGGCCAAAACGGAAAAGAAGAAAAAGGATGTAAAAATGTAGTACAAATTTCAATACAGCTGCAAAAAAAAAAAACAAGTGCGACAGTAATTCATTAGAAAACAATTACAATGGCTTATGTTTTGGCAGATCTGTTACCTATAGGTCTTTCACTCACATGTTCATTCAGAGTTATTTCGTGGGTACATAGTTTATACTTATTGATGCAGATACACCGGGTGTGTTCTTTAGAGATTCCCTAATGAAGCTGCAGCACATATTGTGGTTGAATGCATCTTGCTTGAGGTATTCAAACCAGGCTCCCTGCAAGTGCAAACAGCTGCACAGACCACAACAGCGGTAGCTCTTCTCTTAGCGCGAAACGCCACTGTTTTCACGTCGGTTAATGGATGCCGGAAAGCAATTATACAGTAATACAAACAGATATTCAATTTAACTTTAAGTTATTTTTTTTTTCTCGGCGCCAGTGAAACCAGTACCGCGCGAGAATCGAATTATTTTCTGTAAAATAATTTGCCGGGTGGGTCTCGCCAGTGGAACAGATCCAATTACCCCGCACCGGGAGGAAGGGGCTGGGTATTGAATCACCAGCACAGCGCAGGCGATAACGAACAGTGGTGGTAAGGCAAGCCAAGCCGTTCCACTGCGGTTAGAAGACCACAGTGGCGTTGTGTTCACCAAACACAGGTAGCCGTACCTGCGAACGGTCCAACAAAGACTTGCGATACCCAATACCTGACTGTATCAACGGCCAGTGTTGTTACTACCAACTCGAGTTTATGCGAGTTCAATTTAGTTAATCACCTGTGGAAAAAAAAAAATTAGTTCTAAAAGCACTAAAATTAAAGCATACATTGCCTTTAAATTAACGTATTAATTTTGAGTTGCTTTTTATTTATTTATATTCGTTCGATGTAGGTTGTTTCGTTATATTATTTGTCTATAGATATCAATATCGCGATCTATGTGACTTGGACCAGGATTAAAACAAATATTAAAATAAACTAAGTTCTTAAGGATTATTTTCCTTTGCTGTTGCTGATGCAATATTACTGACGTTATTGCAGACCCATGTAAGTAGTCCCAAATGTATCGCGATGTAAAATACAATCGAGATATTTACAACATTACAAAATCAAGGTTATGATAGTCGAGCGAAAGTTTTATTGGATCTTTGTAAAATATTATTCATTTCGTTACCGGTAGCGACGTACATCCTCCAACAATTATATTATCAGACTAGTAGGCAGAATATTATTCATTTCGTCACTGGTAGCGATTGTACACCCTCCAACAATTATATAATGATAGAAGTTTATATAGTCAATTTGTTACAAAGAATTCCAGTGTGAACTATAAATTTATTTGTAAGAAAGGCTTGAAATAATCCATCTGAAAACTTAAATACCTTTCTTTCTTCTTGATTCGAATAAGTCTTTAAAGGATACTATAAATCAACTATGTTTATGCTTAATTGTCTTCAACTAGGAAATTTCGTGAATGATAATATGTAGTAAGATGAAACAAGATTGTTTATTTTTTAACTGCAATAGGTACGTAGCAAAACATGGTACAATGTCTTACAAAACAATCAGAAGTGATGAAATGTTTCCCAGACAGAGACAAAAATATCAGAAAAGCTCCTTACTCTATAAATCACACAGTTTATTAATATCTCTGTTAGATGTGGTGCTACTATCTAGCGGCAATGAATTAACCCTTTACCAGTGCCGTCGAAGCCTAGCAGTTCGACTCTGATCTGTCACGTACGTATGACCTTGGTTGATCATAGTTTTGCTATTTAAAGATTGAATTTTGAAAATTTTCTTCCTTAATGATTAATGTTATCAACGCTAAGAACTTAATCTTTAAAATGATACCTCATTTGTCGATTGTGGATAAGAACGAAGGGATACAGATGCCTCGTTATAAAAGACACCTTTTAGAAATAATATACACGGTCTTCTTTGTGGCCACACTTAATTCAACATCTGCATCTTTCCTTCTCTTCCCGTATCCATTTTCTTCCCTCAGTTGATTTTTTCTTCTTTCTTCAAAACCTCTTTTTCAGTTTACTCCCTAAAATTTGGTCTGTCATTTAGTGAAGCTACGTTGCTTCCAGCATTTTTGATATCTTTTTCCAATTTCCTGAAACCATCTAGGTTTATATTTGCAGATGTTTATCGAGCCTAATATCTATTTCCTTAATATTTCACTATCATTCTGCGAATGTATCCATACAATTGTAATCTTCTTTTCCTCATTACATTTGTTAGATTTAAAAAATAATTTTTTGTTTAGTATTAATTTATACTCTAATTCACTATTGATTTTAAGAACTAGTATATTTTCTAAAAATTCCTCTTTCAGTTTTGAAGGTCAACGTTTCCGTTTAGTTTAAGTGTTTCTGCTGGATAAAGTAATTTTGATCTAACTGCTGTTTGATAGTGCCTTAGTTTTGTATTCAAGAATAGTGATTTTTTATTATATGTGTTTTTCTTTTAACGGAAATGATTTCTTTAATTTTTGGACTCTTATGTTTTATTGCTACTTTTTCTGTTCTGTTGTTCGATATCCATTCTCCAAGATATTTAAAGCAACCTGGTTTAGATAATTCTTTGTTATTTATTTTAAGATTTAGCGGAGTATCGGTGAAATTTGTCATAAATTGTATTTCTTCAAAGACATTTGGAATCCTACGTAAGCTGCTTGACTCTGTGAAACCTAAGTATATTATTATGGTGAATTTTTTTTAAAAAAATCCTTGCCTTTAATAATTACAGAAACTTGACTTAATGTGTCGTTCCTTTAATTTCCAATTAACGCTTTAAAAATATATTATCTCTGGAAATGTTACTGAATGAATTAGTGTGGCATAACAAATATATACGTATCTTTCGAATAATGTTTACCGCTTTAGGGTATAGTCTGAAGTCTTTGTCGGCAATATTGCGTACGTCTCGGAAGATTGGTTCTTGTAGCCGTTTCCAACAATCTTGCACAATTCACGATTCTCCGTATTACTTCAATTCTCCCACTCTGTTAACAAAATCAGAGTTGTTTCTTGTCGCAACCTTAGACCGCCAACCGGAGAGAAGCAGAGTTCAGTTTTGCTGTGGGTGTAACAGCCCACAGTTCCAGCCCTTTTATGAATTTTTATTTTAAGAATAATGTATAGCAAATGGAAGTTGATTAAATGTGGGTTTGTATAGCCTATTTTGTACATTTTTCGTGTGATTTATTGTTAATTTGTGTATATTCGTCATGTTAATTACAGTGTTGTATGGAGAGGAATTGTGTAAATGATATTTAATACTATAAAGGGCAGTTTTATGTATGACATATTAATTAAACGTTTGTAATTATAGGTGGTGATGACAGCCACGATCTTTGGAGGATAATTCTCAATTGTTCGGAGTGATTTATGTTGATAATTTTGAGTGTAAATACCTATAAATATATTTAATTTTAATTTCCGACTGTTTCATAATGATATTAAATAATTTTGTACTAGTTCTAGTTGTTTTAGTGTTAGTTAAACACTGGTCGGCCTTCTTTATTATGTTATGGATTTTTCTCTACTGACTATTTAAGCAAGCGGAAGGCAAGCAGTTAGTTTGATTTGTTGTTTAGTTATAGTTTCAAGTATTCAGTCGCCATCAAAATGTTATTTGTGCTTTAGTATCTTTGGACGAGTCTAGTGTCTTATTAACGTTTAGTGTTACTATGAAGCTTTCGACAAAATAAAAGTGAGGTGAAAAGTGACTCGTCGGTGTAGTAATTTCATAGAACTATTTAATCCACTCAAAGAAGTACTCATTAAACTTTGGTGGAAGATAATCCACCTGGCGATCAACGACAGTAACCTGTGAATTGGAGGACGGAGCAATTAAAGGCCATCTTTAACTGGCGACAGGGCGAATTAGTTTACTAGCGTGATGCATATCAAGGGATATGGGAACTACTCATAAAACCGACTATCAGTTATAACAGATTCCTCGTGTGACGTTTCACAATATAGAATAATTTTCTGTCATTGAGTTGTCTCCAAGATCTCAACGACCTCGCAAAGCATGCCAGCTAAAGGTTTTGTTTCTTCATCTCATCGAACAAAGCAAGCTTTGGCGGCTATTAGCCGGGATGCGGCAAACAAAAGTAATCTCCTTTCAGTCTCGGAAGACAAACGTTGTTCATTCTAACAAGAGAGGGAGGAAGTGAAACTTAAGAATTGCCGGGGCAACCCTTACCAAGTTAAACTTCCGTTATCTTTGTACTCAGTATCAGAATCATTGTTACATTAAAGTACTGATTAATAAAATTTTTTAAAATATTAATCAGTGAAATGCAAGGACGTTTTAAATTATGAGAGGAAGTTTGAGGAGTGTAAATCATATGAAAACTTACATATTTCGACAAATAAAACAACAGCGCATTGAGTTGTGTTGGATGAAAGAAACAGGCGCGTTTGTTACAGGTACTGTCTGCCATACGGATCTCGTGGCAATTGCTACGGAAACGATTATATGTCTATTTTTTATTTTTTTTTTTACTTATGGCTTTACGCCTCGTAGACGTCAATTTCATTAGAGGCGGGATGGGACTGATGACAAGGAACGGGAAGGAATTTGAAGGAAGCATCCCGGCATTCGCCTGGAGTGATTTGGGGAAACCACGGAAAACCCAGATCTGGATGCTCGGACGAGGATTCGAACCGGCGTCCTCCCGAATGCGAGGCCAGGACGTTAACCGCCAGAATGTCACCCGATTGGCGATCTTAAACTATTCAGTTACTGCACTGCAGTATGTAAAATTTCATGTTTTCGTATCGTTAATCTTCATACATTTAAAATCCAGTTTGCTAATGATCTTGCTTTCAGAAAACGAAATCGTTAATTGCACTCCACACAGCGTGTTAATTTTTTTCCGGCTTTACGCCTCGTCGACGTCGATATCATTAGGGGTGGAAAATAAGTGGGTGCTAGGAACAGCAAGGAATTCGACAAAAAAAATCGGCATGGGCAGTAGTACGGCAACAGTCTTCGTTTTTTCTGTTAAAACGATCACTGATACTCATTTTCAAAATGTTTATTTCATTATCCACATCTACTTCTACTACCATATGGCTCACTACGTCACCGCCATAGATATTAATGTGTCAAGTTGTGTCATGACTCATGACGTCCACGGTCTTCGAATAACAAGGTAGCGAGATGTTACTTAATACAAAATCAAGGCTATGAGAATTATTTAACAACAATTCTGTTTAGTTAACTAACTAAGAAGAAATTAATAGCCATATCACTAAGAGAAAAGTATGTATTTAGTTCAAATTGGGATATTAATTATTAGTAGGTTTTTGCTTTCTTTAGTTGATGCAGATAGTGTACATTTTCTATGAGGGTGACTTCATGTGTAGAAAAAATACAAGTACACAATTAATGTATTACGGAAAAAAAGATTTTTCTTTTTTTTTCTCATTTCTTTCTGCAATTTTTAACTGTTTTTCAAACTATTAGAATTGTTATAAAATTTCACACTTTTCGCAGGCGTCATTATTGAAAATTGCACTTACTTGTTTACTTTCTGGTTTGCGCTGCGATTTATTTGCTGATAACGCCAACGTTTCGGCCCCAACCTCTTTGGAACAGAAAATATTCTTTGGCGGATAATCAAAATCATCTTTTCCTGTGATAATAAACAGTGAATTAAGTGTCAAGTCTATCCAAAAAAAAAAAAGCACTAGTCGGCGAAATAGACAGAAGCCATGACGAAGGCTCCAGGTTGGGGCCGAAACGTTGGCATTATCAGCAAATAAATCGCAGCGCAAACCCGAAAGTAAACAAGTAAGTGCAATTTTCAAATAACATTTTTGATCGATGTGGAGGCCGCATATGTAGTGATAAAAGTGAAACTATTCTATTCTCGTGAACATACCCAAAACACGATCACGGAGTTAGTCTAGATTGTTGTCCATTCACGTTACTTCACAAATAGTAAATGCTCGTCCACATTCAATGGTAATATATTTTCTTTCATTTTTGTGATTTAGACGGCCGGTTGTCAGCAGTAGTCCAATTTTACTCCGCACTCCCAAGTAATTTTTACCTGGAGATTTTTATATATATATATATATATATATATATATATATATATATATATATATATATTGGGGTAGGGGGGGGGGGAAGATGGCTGTGTAATATTTGTCTTAATCTGTAAAACTGAACTTCTTTCGTAGTTATTAGAGGTTTTGATTTCTTTTTTATACTTATTCACAAATAATATCGCAACTTTTCTCTTCTTAGCCCCTAGCATTTTTACGAACAACTATCCTCAGCTTTTAAAAATTTGGCTCACATTACTCAATTATAGAACAAATCGTAGCTAGCAGTCGAATTCACAAATTCCCATATCAGGTTCAAAATTACCCAATAGTTGCTTTTTTGTTGTTGCTTGTTTTTGTTGTTTTTTTGCTTATGGCTTTACGCCTCGTCGACGTCGATATTGTTAGAGGTGAGAAAATACTGAGGGCAAGGAACGGGAAGGAATCTGACCATCACCTTTTAAAGGAACCATCCCAGCATCCACCTGTATTTTGGAAAACTATGAAAACCCAAATCTGGAAGGCCGGAAGGGGATTCGAACCCGCGTTTTCCCGAATGCGAAGCCAGTGCGTAACCGATCACCCACCACGTTCGGTACAGAAGTTGTTATCACATTCTTTAAAGACACCAGAAGTGCGAGTGTTGAAGGGTGGTTTGGTTTAATGGAAAGAATACGGGCGTTTGTACTGTATAAAACGGTACCCCGAATTCTCGTTTCAGTCAAGCGCTTCCGGATTTATAGCAATTATTAGGAACACAATTTCGCTACACAACTTTTCTCGACAGTACAGCTCGCCCGACTAGTATAAATACGTCTACCCGTTCATGTCAACAGCAAAATCTCAGTTCCACAACGCAGAAGCGATTACTTCACTTCTTACCGAAAACCTGCTTGAGATGTCGATGATTGTTGGCCCATGTTTTTCGTCTACAGGCTGTGAAGTCCTGTTAAAAGCCAGGGAGGTGTCGCACTGCCGCCTCGGACGCAAATCAG
This sequence comes from Vandiemenella viatica, assembly GCA_031002005.1. Lineage (NCBI taxonomy): Eukaryota > Metazoa > Arthropoda > Insecta > Orthoptera > Morabidae > Vandiemenella > Vandiemenella viatica. Next base: position 95,403,119 of record JARYHS010013631.1, read on the forward strand.
GACTTAGTGCCGCCGCGGGGCAGCAATTAGCATACGGCCGGGGGCGCGGCGGCAACCGCACCGCCAGATTAAAACGTGATTCCCACCGCACCCAGGGTCTCCGGATTACCTCACCCCCACTCCTACTGTAGCAAACACCATTATATTTACAGTAAACACACAGCACAGCTGAGCTTAAGCAACATGACCGTAAAGAGAGATCAAATTGTTTTAAACTATTTGCTACACACTCAATCTTCTGATTGTACATAATACAGTACGTGCAACACGATTGAAGTGTCAACCTCAACCGGTACAGTAAGAGAAATAATGAATGTTTTGTCAACACCAATGATTCCAAGATGTTTAACGCGATAGCAATTTAAAATAAATATTTTTCAAATGAATTCTTCTAAGGCTCAGGAAATTTCTGCAGCATGATGGGGTATGACGCCAGAGAGGGATTAGGGGACGTCCGTTAATTACGTGAGTTTTTTTTTTTTTTTAAATGGACTCCCCTCCTCAGTGGTGAACCCCCCCCCTTTATGGTTAGGCGAGATTTGAGAACCCCCCTGCTGACGATCTCGCAACTGTTTTTAGCTCTCCTGTTTCCAAGAGCGGTTACTCCCCTACCACCCCAAAAAAGTTCGCATCGACGTCGTTTGTAGACTTTATATTTTTAGCTCTACTGTTCAAGGAAAAAAACGATGAGGTGAGATTTTTGTCTACCTCCCCTCTCTTCGTGAGATTTCGCCGGACCCTCCCCTCTATTTCACTCCACGTAATTAATGGACGCTCCCTTAGCTAGTTCGAGTGAGCGATTTTTGTCATCGGGTCTTTACCAGCATGGTAGAAAAGATAATGATGCATCACCAAATCGGGTTCAAAAGTTATGACTTAAATCCCAACAATTAGCAGTGATTATGAAGTGAGGGTATACGACACTGTTATGGTAATTCATTGATTGATCAACCGAATGAGAGCATTAAATCTGGCGTGCCACAGGTGTCTTTCCGAAACGTAGACCTGTGAGTTCCGGCACAGAGTTCCATCTTCTCCCTAGTTTCATCTTCATATACATACAACAACAACAAAAACCAGATTTAGACCTTCCTCTACACACAGGGAAAAGGATTGGTCATAAACAGGCTGGATATGCCAGTCAATATCCTGGCTGTAAACAACACACAAGAGACACGATATCTCAACGGTACATATTTAGAATCTCTGCCATCTATTAATCAAACATTCAGATACATATATATATATATATATATATATATATACAATATATATATATAAGCCCTAAAGCAATATTTCATACTCTATCATCATTGTACGTCTCCTACGTTCGTTCCCTGTTATTATTCCAGTATAAAACAGGTCAAGGAAATTACTGTGAAGATATATAATTCTCTCCACCTAATCAATCTGTTACTTCTCCTTGGCTTGGCACCTAAACTTAGGCTGATGTTTCTATTGAAACGGCGCCTCTACGATGACACTGAAAATATTACAACCCCAGTGATACTGAATCCTGACGCCACATGACAAGATAGCGAACACAGTTCATTTGAGTAGATCGCTACACTTTGTCGTTAACATGTATCGGGCAGCAACGTTATTCGAAAACATGTTCCTACGAATACATGTCGCGTGGTTGACCGAGCAATGTGACACAACTGACCATAAAATGGATCCGCCCAGCTCCTGCTTATTGTCGGCTGATGTTTTAGTGCTTCCTGTCGGCATCTGTAAGCTTAAGCTAGAAAAAGAGAGACTTAGCAATAACCTAACTACGGTTACTTTGTAATTAGTGCAAAGATATGTAGTTAAGTTGAATTTATAGCATAAAACTTCAAAAGACACATAGCGCAGAGCTGATATACGTTCAAGCTATAGAACAGTGCTACACGTTTCAGAGGTGCTCCGATGGGGGTAAATAGTAGATCATTCTATCTAAAATAGTGGTAGTTGTATTTATGCGGCACTGGACGGTAGAAAGCGATAGAATTAACTAATACGGTTGCTACTCCATGATTATTGAACTACTCCCTAAAATTCCACATTAGCAACTGCCACTAACATTTTGTTTCAAATCGACTTCTTGGAGCCTAGTTCTGAGGAAAGGACGTCTATCCTTGGCTGGACCTTCACTTGATTATCAGGTACATACTGCATGGCATTTCCATGCACTCTCTTCGTGTATCCATTTTTGTACTGCACCGGCATTCTTGTCCTTGGAACAGGAATCACTTCACTCACAAATACCGGCGTACGGTTGCTTGGCTGGCTTGTCTTGGAAGATCAAACTGTATGTCTTAATGTTTATAGTTGCCACAAAATAAACATTTAGGAAATACAGAAAAGGAGTGAGGAAGTGAGTGATGGTGCACAAATTTACTTACAGATATCTGGATCAGATTCCAAACATCTCCGCAGTTCACATTCCGTTAAGACATATGACACTGTCCATGACAATTTATAGTCACATAGGGGGAGTGAGGTTAGCGGTCGCTTGTTGTCTTTCGGAAATGCTATTTAGTTGCATTTACTCCCTTCTTACGCACAGCACTACACTACAATTTCAACACTCTCCACATAAACGGCGTTGACAGTATATATACTGGGGAAGACAACTGAATTCTTTTAGTCGAAAAGACGTCACCTGAGTTACTAGGAAAAAGTTGTATCTTTTTGACTTTCTAGTTTAAGTAGTTTCTTAACCTCGTGGGCTAATATAAGACAGATGTCTAATCAGCACCAAAATGTGTTAAGATGGAGTAAACTCCACGACGATGTAAGATACTGTTGAGTGTCGTAGGTCTACAGGAAGAAGACACAGTGATCCGTCCTCACGTCACTTCCAGTCGATAAAAGCATTATCAGTCGAGACAGATTAGACGCCGAGCGAGGAAATTCGTTTCTCGAGGGAAATTCGGCGAGTGGAAGCGTCGCGTGATGCGGCTTAAACGAATTTCTAGACAGAGGTTGGCGGCGCTGGTCGATCCATCACGGGGTGCAGCTGCAGGAGGCAGTTGTCTGCGGACACAGTGTCACGGCAGAGTGATGGCCCACACCGTCTCGCATTTCAACGCGGAACCCAGAGCATCCCTACTGTCGCGTCTAGACGTCCAAGTCTCGCTATTCCTCAGAGTCGCATCACTGAATACTGGGCTTGGCAATGCCATCCCAACTCATTGATTTTGCCCTCAAATAAAGGAGGAATAAGAATGGTAAACGTAAAAGAAAGATGTATTTCCCTATTTCTTAAAAGAATGTCAACTATGATAACCAGCGATCCTACGGGCCTGAGAAACAAGCTGGTCACCACTACCAGACCCATTCATCATGAAATACCCTTTCACATGACGACTACCACGTACACCCTACCGCATATGCGACAATATCACCTTGAAGAAACATACGCCAAAGCCAAAGGATGTACTCTACACAATAAGACAGCCAAAGAAATATACAGACTTATAAACACCGTACGGCATAGAAATAGAAAAGAATTTAAATACAACATATGGCTTGCAACAACATATGGCTCAATATCACGAATAGCATCCTAACATCCATGATACGTTCAGTATGGTATGATGTAGTCAATGAAAATATCCCCACAATCAAAAAACTGTATGAAATACACCTATCGACAACAGACAGATGCCCACATTGTGGAAACACAGACACGCTAGAACACAGGATAACGCGCGGACAGAACCAACGGATTTGGATCTGGGCAAGTAGAAGAATTGCTCTCTTAGACAGGACATCACCAATTAAACCAGAAAAAATCAGATTTCCCACTACAAAACCAAATACTATCCTAAGGTTAATATGAAACACCATTGTATATAACACAAAATGGAAAAATAAATTTTGATGATTACATTGGATATATGAAGGTCACCTATTATGAAACAGTAAAACTTCAAAATTACAAAAAATGCTATGCTACGATGTTAGACATCATAATCACAGAAAACTTACCTTAAATAAATAGGGAGAATATTCACCAGTCACAAGAGAGGCTCGTGATTTGTAATGAAACCTTACGCCATACCTAGTAAATAGTAACAACAACAATGTCATCAAGTGTTCTGACTGTCTCTGGCGTCAAATATTGCTTACAGCGTATATCAGATGTGCGCTCCATCTGGCAGTCAAGAAATGAATCGAACAAAGGAAGATATAACAGGATATCCATGACATTCATCCGTCCAGTCAGAGGATATAGAACGGAAAGAACTAGGCCAGGGAGCTGGGCTGAAGAGGATACCGCAAAACCGAGCTGCACAACGCAAGAAATAAATATTTTTTGAGTCATCCAGATTTTGTGCTGATCAGTGAAATGTTCCACGATTTGTTGCTTTGTCCCCGTCAGAGAAGGTGCAAGTGGCAGCGGCAGCGACTCACAGCAGCCCAACGACTGAAGCAGGAGCGGTTCAAGTCTGCTTTATTCTGTTTCCGACCAATAAATGTGAAACTTCTAACTGAATGTCAGAATAAATTTTTGAAAGCTTAATTTAAAATTTTTTTAAAAAATTAAAAAAAAAACACTCGAGGCGAATGTCGGGGCGTTACCTAAATAAAGTACATGATCCATTTCCTTTCCGGTCTTGTGTTATAGTATTGCCCAGATCTAAGGCCTTGTCGACTCGGAGTGTAAAATCCTAATAGAAAATATAAAAGAATCCGACCTTCCTGTGCTGACACCTCTATATTACCATAAGAGAATTCTGCTGGTGGCATATATAGTCCAGATGTACTTTAACGAAATTGTGGAGGACGTGGTGTCTTGAAACACAGAAGACATCAGTTCTTAATAATTAGACATTTTACTTTATATTCTATTTTATTCACTTTGCATGACACAAATTAACATTTAAATTCAGATTCATACAGAACGATACAATATTTCTAGACCACACTACATGTGTGCGTCACAATCTCACTACTCATTACTTGCACTCAAGTGGAGCTCGGACTCTGACACAGAATTCACGCATCTATGCTATTTCCTGTTGACTTCCCATACATTTGAGTGGTTCTGGCACTTAAATACATCGCTCGTGGAACCACAGATATAATATTATAGGGGTAAATAGTTTTACATAGGTCTTATATATACATTTATGTCACAAGATAGACTTTGAATATTTAATAAAGCTTATATTTGGAAAAATATTTGATTATTGTAGGCCATTTTCTTCTACAGTTGCTTGATAAATTAGTATTTGTTGTTTAATAATACGCCATTACAACTGTTGGATATTGTTTTTATTTTCCGGACGCGTTTCGCCTCTCGCCGAGGTATCTTCAGCGTACAGTTTTGATTTTACATTTGCATTTTGAGGTGTGGTCGTTGCTCGCCTGCGACCTCAAGCAGCATGTTGTTTTTCACACTATTGCACTTGGTATAGAGAGCAAACTATACCAAGTGCAATAGTGTGAAAAACAACATGCTGGTTGAGGTTGCAGGCGAGCAACGACCACACCTCAAAATGCAAATGTAAAATCAAAACTGTACGCTGAAGATACCTCGGCGAGAGGCGAAACGCGTCCGGAAAATAAAAACAATATCCAAAAGTTGTAATGGCGTATTATTAAACAACAAATACTAATATATTTGGAAAGACTACTATTTAATCTGTATTGTGATCCCGTTGAGCAGTCTGGTAGCTCAGTGGTTAAGGCTCTTACTTTCAAGCTTCAAAGTTAGGTTGTGGGCTAAAGAATTTTAAGAGTTGTGTTTGATCATGTGAGATACGCCAGGACGGTCCGTGGTTTGGATTCCACATTAAACCGTAAGTCCCAGAGGAAAGGAACTGGCCATCCTACCACTGATATAATGGCTTAGTATGCTTCCTTCTGGAGGATCCAACAAACCTAAGGATTGAGGACTAACTTAGAATACCTGTCACAATTATAGTCACCTTCTAGATGCAGTCGACATTTTGTGATTAATCTAAGTACATAATAGGGAAGGCTACTAGCGGGGTTGTTAGTAAGATAATCTAAGTTTCGCGGTAACTTATCAAAGATTTCCGACCTGCGTAACACAGTACATTACATAATTATGTTAACGTGACAAAAGTTCATCAGCTTGCATCAGTTAGCGGTCCATACAATGTTAGTAGATTGGTGACGCGTTTCAGATTTGGCACAGAGGTTGATAGCAGGGCGTAAGTGTTTAAGGTGATGGAACATGTCCCTTTAATCCATATCTCGCTGATTGTAACTTCAATCTGTTCTCTCAATGACAGGCTAAAAGCAGAGTGGTTTTTCAAGTTAGATGGTTGAAAAAATGATATGCTCTCTGTAATACCCCACGATTTCTTTTATTATATCTACAATTGCTTGTTGAAAATTTTTTTAACTGCAGCCAAGAATGCCTTATCTCGTAAATAAATATTATTTTCGTCACGAGTGTCAGTTTCTGTTAAGCAATTTCACTACCCAGGACTTTATTGTAGTCGTCACAAAACTGCAACAAAAAAATAAGTACGGCGGGAATATATGAGGGGACCATATTATGAATCACTGTATCAATCTTCACAAATATCGTTATAATGCAAAAAATTTTGTAAGCTATTGGTTTTTGTGAATGTTTTGACCCACTACGTTTTTATACTGACTTAACAGCATACTCCACACGAGGGATAGCAAAATTAAACAAGAGAGAGAAAGATTAGGCTTATTTCATTTGAGTTGGGTTGAGTCCTCGATGACTTTCATAGTCACTCATCGATGTACTTTCTTTATACTGCTGAATTGCTTTATAATGTTGACCACTGCGCTCTACGAAATTCTGGCGGCACACTGAGAGGCTTTTTATTCTTTCTTGTCTAGCGCTACATATCTATAAACGCATTACTACCCTTACCTCTGAGGAATTCTGATATACCCTCTCTGCCATATACCATACGGGGTTTCGAGTGCACATACGAAACACACCAGCCTACCCCTTCCTCTCAAAGGAAAAGATTTTGTTTTCAACGGTTGACTGACTACCTTTCGGTTGCAGGTGCCACGCAGACATCAGAGCATTACCTACCTGCATCCACGAATGGCCGCTACATTGTATCCTCATTCCAAACATTTGTAATCTGTACGCTATTCATGGTATCAATAGGTTAAATGCTTTTATTCATTTATACTTAATTCTACACTATAATCTTCTCTACTAGTTCTCACTCCATTGAGTCTTTTAATAAGTTTTTACTTGTATTAAACCTTCGGTGATCCATACACAATTTCCTTCTGTGTAATACCGTTGTATTACGCCATCTTAACTACAAACAACCTCTCTCACCATTGTTTACCCTGTTAGTGAGTACTGTGCTCCAGTGTGGCAACGTAGTGCTCACACTAGAAAAATCTACGTCCACCTGAATGAGTGTATGAGAGAATAACTGGCACCCTAAAATCCACCCCAGTCCCCTGGTTACACCTAAACAGCAAAATACCACCTCCAGAGCTAAGACGCCAAGAAGCAGCGGCACGTGAGTGGATAAAACTACACCATCCTGATCATCCTCAAGATCTCCAAATCTATGAGGTTCTAAATGACTTACCCCCCACTCGTCTTAAATCCGGTATGACAAGATGTATTTGACTTTGATGTTAAGGAAAAATGGCGACAGATCTGGAACTCCTCATCTGTGAAACATCCAGATATTAAAGATCCCACAACTGGACTTCCGGGATTCCACCTAAATAGAGAGCAGTGGGTCAAACTAAACCGCCTAAGAACGGGCCATGGTGTATGCAACGCCATGCTGTATAAATGGGGTCTTCAGGATTCTCCTGCATGTGACTGCGGTGCTCCTTCCCAGAGTGTTGAGCATATCATGATGGACCATTTGAATATGTTTTCGGAGCTACAACTTTCTTCATAGAATGGCTGGAAGAACTGGATATCAATTTGTGAACGCTGCCAACGTTCTTGTCATTGTATACATTTATATGTATTATATTAGTTGCATAGCCATTCGACAAATAAATACATAAACGCCATCTTCCTGTGAAAATGTGGAATAGCTGATTTTCAATGGCTTTGAAGGATACACAAGTACATATGGTGCGCGGGAAATCATTTTGAAAGACTGTGAAAATTATAGCTGTCTTGCAAAACTTTATCACTGACTTACTACCTTCCTTACTCAGTTTGATCTTGCCGGTAGAATGTGGCAGTAAATAGACCAGTTCTCTTTTAAGGCGTCCAGGCCTAACGACAGTCCCAAGTGCCGCCTGCTACCTACTTGCTATCAGCAGCAGCCGTCCAGCCGTTTCTCGGTTTAATACCCTCGGGGCTTCCCACAACGCGCCTTTCCGCCGCGAGGGCAGCCGTAAAAACAGGAATTACTTCCCCATTACATTTTACGACTTTCAACACGTGGTTATCTGTCGTTAGTCTTTTCGGAAGGTCGTTAAAATCACACTTCCATTGAGGCTGGAACGCAAGAAAAAACGATTAAAAACGGAGAGCTGATAATTAAATTATCATCCTGTTCCAACGACCGTCTATCAAAGCTGTAAACCTCTCAGCTTGATGAATTAATTGTTACTGTATCAATTTAAAGTCTTACAATCTACAGGTAGTTAATTTCAACTTACACTTCGTTAACAAACAAAAACAAAAAAAAAGACACACAATAAAACTTTTTTTTTTTTTTTCTGTATCCGAACACATACATTTGACCATCATTAATAAGGTTTTTCCACCATGAGTGATACTTTTCGATAAATTTTGTGTCAAAAGATAATTCAAACAGTCATGTTAGCTGAAACACGCATTTTACAAATATGTTTCATCTTCGAGGCGTTTAGAGAGACAAGGATAATAAACATCGCTTTGCACTTTATAAAACTAAAATAGTCTATCATATACGTTAGTCTACTGGTTGGTAAAATTACTATATTGTAATTTACGATAATTTTTTAAAAAATTATGAAAATACTAAATTATTAACTGCTAGATTTTAGTAAAATTCTACCTCCTCAGGCATGACAGAATTTATCGATTATTTATCTATTATTTATCTTCTACGCTGTATCGCAGGTTTCAAAATTTTAACATCACTAATCTTTTTTTTAAAGAAACGTAATCGTAATTATTACGATAATTTAAATATCTGTATGAACTTTAACTGCCCTCTCTAGAGAAGTAATAAATTTGAGATAAATTTCAAAGCCCTTTCCGTGCAGAGGCCCCATCTGATCACCAACTTGGGCTAATGCTTAAGTTTCCTTCTTCGCTTAACTTTCCACAGAGTAATAAAGCTCTCTTTATGATCCTAGGTGTTTTGTCTTTAATGTGTCACAAATTTTGTCATGTCAGAAGTGTGAAACGTTTCCCAAAGGAAATCTTTAGAAACGAACGGAAATGTTGGAATAATCTTCAGCCATTTATTACAAACTTTATAAAATTATTGTTTGGTTATTAATGTCAAAATACTCTTTTCACGCTAAGAGGAAAAAGTGTTCTTTATTTTCTTGTTTTAGGAATAATGTTTACCGAAGGAACAAAAACTAAACTTCTAAAGCAAAGGTATTTATTTGCAAGAAGAATTATTTCTAGCTTTAATACGTGGTTACAGCAAGAAAAATTATCAGTGTACTTTCTACAAGCGTATTTAAAATTAGTCATTTATTAATATATTTTAAAAATATTCACACCACTGTGTTTTAGAAAATCGTCTGACGTTTACAATGCATTAGCTCCAACTGTCTGGTACATCCGTTCTCATACGTCGATTATGAAATCGTTTCCAATTTTCTTTCCTCCATTTTTATACTCAATTCGGAATTCCTCGCAAAGTTATCTTTTGAGTCTTTCATAAATTTCTGATGGATTTACATCTTCTCCAGGAAAAAAAAAAAAAACAGAAAAATTGCGTTTCGCTAAGCGAAAACACACCTCTAGTTCACGCATAGCTGCTAAATGAATGAAACAGGTTACAGTTGCATCCAAGCGTCAGTCATTGTGACAAACTTCGGCATTTGTTTCTTGTATTAGGCACGAATTATTATTTAAACTCGAGCGTATATCCTGTTTCATCAACAGGTAAGGGTAAATTATTTTGAACGACCAGATTTATCCAGGATCTAACAGCTTAGAGTAAATTTGAAATAATATCCAAATACATTAAAAAATCAGTTAGTAGGTTTCAAAACGAATCACTGCTTTTCATAAACGGTATGTCTAATGTTATGCAAGTTGAAGCCTCGATTCACCATAACTCTTACTATAGGAAACGACACAGGCCAAGACCACAAAAGTCAGTACTGTATCCGAAATTTAGCATATCAGAATGGACAGTAATGAGGTGACGATCAACATATCTATTGGAGGAATGATGTCATTTGCTAGTTCTACGATTCTATAGCCATAGGATGGTAGGAGACATAAGCGAAAACTCCTGACAGGAATCAGCTCACTCTCAGACTCTAGTCACATTCAACGCACATATCGGAATCAAATCATCCATTTCTTTCTTTTTTTTAACAGCTTGCAGAAGAAGTATTTTAGACAGCAGAGCTACTCTTGTTAGTTTCTCAAGTAGTTAACATTGTGCATTAACAATCAAGTTACCGCCTGTGCTCAGAAAACCAAAATGAGTAGTTTATTTGCATGTGTATTTTTAAAGCATATTTTAAAACGTTGTAATTGTATACAAGTATTCAATGCCAATTCCGTAACAGTGGACTTATTGCTGTACCTATTAGTTTTCGCCTGTTATTTCCTTGAAATTACTGACCTATGTTCTTGCCAGTATTAGGATTAACCTCCATGTTTTCTTCGGTTATAAACCTTCAGTCAGCCCTTACCCACTGTACTGCTAGATGTATCAATTCGCTGGTGACACGACACCATCTGAAATAAGAATATGATTTAACGCTTTTGGCGGAACATGGTGGGTATGCGGTGGTGACTGAACGAAAATACCAGGTACTGCTAAATTTCGTCGTACGCGGGAAAAACCAATGAAGAGTGATAAATGCAGATTTCTCCCGTCTCTCCCAAATATGACAGTAGCAGCGAGTTTGTCGATAAGGACCGGGGAAGGGGGGAGAGTAGTGGGAGCTCGCCAGTACTTGTCGGCGGACTCATTGTCGGCAGCGCGGAGCCCCTACATTGTAGAGGACCCGGCGGGAAACTCTGTAACCGGCGCTGCATTCCCCCAGGAGCGAGAATTACCAACTCCAGTGGCTGGAACTGGTATGATACCTGACTGACGCCAATGTGAAAAGAGACGGCAGTTTAAATGACTGCGTCAATTGCGAAAATCTGTGAAACTGATCTGAATTGTAAAGCTGATGGCTTAAAATGACAATCAGATAACTGCGTGGATTAAGTTTAGCGAAGAGGATTGCCAACTAGAATCGTAGAGTTGCTTCTGCAGTTGGATATTGCTTCTGGATATATGCCTCTAAAGAAGGATGCTCCGCTATAAAAATTCACCAGTTTTGCAAGCAGAAAGTGATAGATATTAATGTGATCGGATGATTAATATCTCTTACTGTTTGGACCTTACAACCAGCTTATTTGTATACTAATCTTTATCTTGGTGTTGTAAGGTATTAATGTTTTATTAGTATTATTTTTTAACAATGTCAGAATATGTAAACAATATTTAAAGGACAGGTGATTTAATGTTCACCGAATAAAGGATTGTGGATAGAAGCTGCTAATGACGGTAGTTGTAAGAATTTTAAAATAACTTTTTGGAGTAAGATACATTGTGTTATAAGACAGATACAGTGACTACTTAATGAGCAATAAACTGAGTCGTTATCAAGTAGTCAGTTTGAACGTAAAAACCAGCTGGCAGCATTGTTAATGTATTTGAACACTAATTATTGAACATTAAGTCTTTTAGAAGTATTACCTGAAGGTTGGATGAACTTTTGGCAGTATTTCTTGAATGGTGATAACACATAATAGCGACGAAATGTGTGTGCTGTTTAATTTTAATATTGTTTCTAAAATATTTACAGAGTGTAGTAATCATCTCAAAATTACCTGTACGACTCTCCCTACATAAAACGTAATGGACCTATCACAATAATTAATTATGAAGTACGGACATGACAGAACGCACATAATACTAAATCTACTTATATCATCCATACCTGAGCATGACTCGATATATCATAAAACCTACTCAGCGGGAATTTACCTGAATGATTAACTCTGACACACATGAACTGGCTCAATGAAACTTGTGGCAAGATGGTTGGTTATACATACTCTGGGAGAGTCCATAGAAGAAATCGGAGATTACTGGGAGATTACTGTTATTAATTTCACACGTTTCGGTAGGCTGTATATTCATCTTTGGGTATTATCCATAAGAAAAAAAATAAGAATGTTGGAACATTAAGAAAAAATATTAATTACTCGAGACATTGTGCAAATTTATTTACCATTGCAGCAAAAGACTAATCCATGAACCTGTCTAAACAACCAAATACTTTCCACACTATCTTCATCTAATTTTTGTATAAATATACATCCAAAAAAAGGGGGAGAAAACGCATTACAGACCAAACAATAGTTCCCAGATAGATTGTGTCACGTCCAATGGTTAACAAAGTGGCGAGTAATGGTTTTCTGTGGCAAGCTGCCTGGTAAACAGAACAGTCACATGATAAATCTAAAGACGAGTCCTGAAAAATGCCAGAAAACTGCAGAAAAAGTCATTTAGAGCCACTAACTGTCTAGTATAAACTTTAGCACTATCATTCATGTACGTTACCGCATTAAAACAATGAATGTCAATTATGACCTAACAATAAAACATTTTTGCTTTGTAAAATTTCAGGTATAAATTAATGTAAAGATTAGATAAAAGCATTTTAGAGTGTCTTTAAATTCTCAGTTTGAGCAGTGTTATAATTAAAATATACTATCGGATGAGATTTGTCAGTACTTTATCTAACGATGCCACGGGGAGAATAAGCAAAATAGCTCCATGAACGATTCGTCAACCAATTTGTTGAAGCTACAGTCGGTTTCGTTAAGGGATGCCAGTCCCAGTAGAATGGCTGCTAGAGTAGGAACACAAGCGGATGTCGGCGTGACGGATGCCGGACGAAATGGAGCGATTTGTTGTGGTCGGCAGGGACAGCCTGTCGATAGTCCGAACAGTCGACGAGTGAGCTGTGCCCGACTCGATATATCGACAGCCGCATGGTCGAAGTCACTCGTCTAGATCCACTTCTCAAACTCAAGCTGCAGTCCCCACCACAACTAAAGTGAAACAGCGTTCCGCGTTGTAGACAACAGGCAGAGTTCTCAGTATCATGTTATTTATAAATATCTTGTCATATGAACTGTTTATGCTTAACATAGACTAAGTGAAAGCCGTCAATGTCATATGTTTGCTGATCGACTTTATGGACTGGAATGAGTGTGTAAGGCAATATGCTCTACTGTTTTAAAGAACCCGCTATGTCGATTGTGAGTGAATGCCAGATAGATCATTTACATCTATGCTCCGCGATTCGTAAAACTGTGGGTGTCAGAAAGTGCTTTGAATCAAAAATAATCTCTGCTTTGTACATTTCAATCGCTGAGTACACAAAGGAATAGAGAATGCATACAAGAAAAAGTGTAATACGTTATTTCCTCGATTTTTCTCTCTTGCCACTGCTACACAAATACGTTGTGGGAGAAGTATTTCTACACAGCTGTAAATTAAATTGAACTCTCGCATGTTTGCCAACAAATTCAGTCAGAGTCTGCATCAACTATCTGACAGATAATCTCATCCCTACCTCTCCCACGAAAGCGGTGACACTTTCATGAGGGTTCTATTAATGGTTAAAAGTCGTGTGATTGCTCTGTGTACTGTATCGGTACTATTAATTAACCCCTTGCGATACAGATTCCACAGCTCAAAAGTGCTCTAGGACACACTAGTGCCATCTACGTGAATGCCGGAACTGTTTCAATTTTTCACCCGAAAAAAAAATCGTGTTTTAAACCGAATGATTAACAAATTAAGATTAGGTTAGGCAACACGCAGGGTGCGGGATTTACTTCATGTGTATCGGCCTTACGCATATCCAGTATGATACATTTAGTTGTTTCTCGGTCTGTTTGTCACGACCTCGTAACTTTTCAACCCTTTATCTGATAAAATTGTAGTTATAAACTGTTTTAGTTCTACTTTACATTAACACAATTAAAACAAAAAAATTTGAAAATTCGCGGTGAATGTGAAAATAATTAGAGGGTGTTTAGTGGGGGATGAAGGTGTACTATTCATAAAATAATCTTCGTGAGTATCAAATGAAAGCTGGCAGCCAGGCGACTCTCAAACTATATGCATTTTAATTTTTTAAGTGAAACTTTATTGTGCAAAGTCGATGCGCCGCACTTAACGTTCTGCGCAATCGCACCAAATGACAGCTACATTAGTGTCCACTGTCACGTAATCTAATAGCAATAAATAGTATATAGTAGAAATTAATATTCATAATAATAATATTCATCATTATCAATAAACTATCTATATGATAATATAGTTTTTAGTTCTTCCAAATAAATCTTTTTTTTTTTAATGTTATCCAATATAGAACACAAAACAAAACAGACTAAGGTTCGAAGCAACACGCTATAATCTAGCAAAAAGTGCTTTAGCTTTTTGATAATTTTCATTTTTTTAGGAGGTAAAAGTTTCACTTCATGCGCGTGTATACGTTTATACATTCACCAGTTTTTTTATCCATTATTTGGCGAAAAACTATAAAACTCTGGCAGCAAAATTCAAAAATTACAGCGACATACAGGCTGCTAAAGTTTTTTCTTTGTAGAGTGTTTTTCGAAAAACATCTGAAAAAACAATTTTAACAAATTTGATACTTCAACACATCAATGTTTTGGAGAAATATTATTCGTTTCATTCGATGGAGAATTTCATAAATCGAGTAATAGATATGTCATGAAAATACTTTTTTAATGGTCTTTAAAAGTTTTCTTACTCCCATAATATTTTTTTTTCTATTGAATATGTTGTGTCTGTGTTTGTTTATGATTCATATACTCCATTTGTAAGACGATTTCACAGAACTTACTGTGAACTATATTTAAAAATCACGCGTTACTGGATTTTTAAAGTTATTAATTTTTGGTGACTTCAATTTAACACACAATTTGTGTACGAAACCCTCGTGATTCGTACTTGGCGAATTACTATTATTTTTTTCATCTAAAATGATTTTATGTACGATTTAAGTCACAAATTATCTGTATTTGATGTTATGGAAAAGTATATTTTGCTGGAAGGGACAGTAAACCTACGTGTCCAATAAAACATCAGGATTTAACAACTTTCATAGATTGAAAATTTCGCCATTGCATCGAAATAGTGGCCTATATTCTGATAATATGACGCTCTGTGGAATGCGGCAGCCGCAACAGATTGGTAACACTTCATTCCGAGTATCGTTAAAACTGTTTCACCACACACGGAACGACTGTTCCGATCGCGCGACAGAATTTTCTTGTCACTGTTAACCACGTTTCACAAATACAGGATCGCTGCATTAACGGTTTAAAAGCTGCTGCCGCAGAAGCCTAACACCGACACAAAACAAACGAGAGTAAATGAAAATTTACCAGCAACAGCTTTCACATTATCGCTGTCTGCGTTTTGGATATTGCAACGCATTTTATCCAGCCCGTTAACATGGTTACACGCTAGAAAACAGATCACCATCATTCTAGTACACAGAACACTTTCTGTTTCATTTTATTTTTTTCATACTCTAAAGTGAAAAATTAATAGATTATTTGGGTATAAATCGCTGAAACATAACATTATTTCATGACTGAAGTGAAACTGGAGACGACAGTTTTATTTCAGTTTCGGATCTGAAATGCTTTAACACAAAGAGACGAAATCTTTAAATGTTAGACAATATCTTGAAATATTTTTCTGTGTTTGCGATACGTGGGACTATCTAATTAAACACTATCGCTAAAACCTTTTCCAAATCAGATGAATAAGCACGAAGAGGCATATTCAACACTTGCGTCTTATCACCGCAACAGTAGGTGGCCGGAAGTTATACTTTTTAGACATATTTCCAAAGATTTTTTTGGAATTCATTATGGCTAACGATTGATATCCTGCATTGTTTTCAGTGCCGCACTTGCGGATTGCGAAATTGGTCAATCCCACGGGATCTAGCTCAGTTTTTAAAGTGTTATTAAATTAAATAATAGACATCTATTTATAGAAATAATAAATCAATTATAATTTTAAGTAATAGAAATCAACAGTTAACAATATATTAATTAACTAAATAACATTAATTACAAAATTATAGCGTACTTCAAATACACTTCGCGATTTTGTTTTAAATATAATCCTTTAAAAAAAAAAATACTTAACTTAGTCCACAACCCGAAGGTTGGTTGGATCCTCCCGAAGGAAACATACTAAGCAATTGTGTCAGAGGTAGGACGGCCAGTTCCTTTCCTCTAGGACCTACAGTTTAACGTGGAATCAGAACCACGGATATATAATTCTAGATATACAATAAATAGTCAATTATAGTAAGTATTCAGATCAAATTGAATTCATTACAGTAAACCATATCAGTCTGAAAAATAATCTAACTACTTAGCTGTAAACTATTACTTTATGAGGAGAGAATTACGTATATAGCCAGCGAACGAGAATGCCATTTGCGCCCCCTTGCTCCTTGTTTTGATTGAAATGATCATGAATAAAAGACTTTTTGAAAAGTTTAACAACTTTCCGCACTTCTTTGAGAACTTCTCTTTCAGTAGGCTTTTTTGTATAATACGTCAAGGGCCAATTGTGTGCTGTGTGAAAAGCAATTGAAGGTACTAAGGCAGAAGTTCAACAACTTTTGCCATGACAGTTGTTTCGTCAGATGTTACGTCAATGACATCAGTTTAGAGATCGAGACCAAAGATTGTCAGCCGTTCTTTGACTAAACTAACCTCGTGTTCTAAGCAAGCCAAGCTTAAAATGTGTTTCTTTATGGTGAAATAAGTGTTCAAATATTAATTTTTTGGAACGTTCACTCATCAAGGCTCAACGAAAATCTTTATCATTGTTCTGTTTAAATATCTCAAAAAACAATCATGTCAACCTTTACGGTATTTGAAAAATTTGTGACCATATATCTTATAGTGTTAGCGGAATTAGAAAGCTGAAAAACACTTTTTAAAAAAATCTCAAATTTGAGTAGTACAGAAACAATATATCGTAAAAACATTTTTGAAAAACATTCAGGAAACCATTTATTCCATACATTTTTCATTTTCGAAATAGCTGCCAATAATTTCAACCTTATTTTTTATTATTTCTATTTCTTTCTCAGAATGAATTCCAATTGTGTCATTTTTTGTGAGTTTTGATCTGGGAGCTAATTTTTCAACAAGAGGACACAACTCAACTTATAGTAATACATTCAACAAAAACAAACTGGTGATCTTATAAAAAACATATAGTTAATCTATTTATATGCAAATCATGAAAGATGACCAAAACACACAATTGTTGTCGCGAGTCAAATGTGAACATGAAGGGTACAGGTAAACGAGGCAATACAATAGTTGAAGACTGAGTTCGGCAGGAAAGTGACGAAGGGGAACCAAGGTCACGCAGACTGAAACACGTTTTCGCCACATTTTGTACAGATTGTGGATCCACTTAATTTTGTGCGGGATCCGTCAGACTGCCATATGAGTCGGGATCCTGCATTGCTGGATTGCAATCCTTAATTACGACCGATACGAATTCTTTGCCTCAAGTCACAGCATTTGAGGAAAATAAATTATCAGGAATGTTACACTACCCACACAGTTGCAATCACGTATTGTTCCGAGGAATTAGACAAACAGATAAACAAAAGCTTACATAGACATTGCAAGAACCATTACGTAAATTCACATGCTTAAGGTTTGTAAATGTCATGGGAATCTTTTGGTTTTTCTATCCCACAGATTCTTACTACATGTTGGTAATAAGGTAACTGCAGTAACAATAGTTCTGTGTGTTTTAAATTTAATGTTGCAAATTTTGATTTTAGATTTTCTGAAATAAAATTTCGTATTTCCTCATGTCTGTTCATACCCATCCTAGTAATAGTACGATGTTAACATTTTTATTTAAAGCCCTAGATTACCGCCAGAAATTTTAATGTTTTTTATCGCACAACTTTGTCGGTGTAAATTTGAATAGCAGTGTAATTCCATTTCACTAACTGGTCATTATTATACTCTGTCCCTAGCTTCTTATCATTTTAGTGTTAGCAATGGTTTTAAACTGAGTTCTCTGAATTCACCCATTTCCCAGTAAAACGTACGGCGAATTAAATTACGCAATTAATCGCATAAACATAATTACATCCTTAGATCCTGAGACATTTTTTTCCGACCTGTCATCTAATCAGGAAATATGGTCTCAAAGACAAATTTTATTACGGGCTCGTACTTTGATTGTTGTTACACTATAGAACGACACCGAAGACTTTATTACTTAACATGCACTAATACTACTATTATACTGCATATTCAGTTTGATTAGGAAAAATAAATTTTACTCCACTGTTGTAGCGATTTATGATCTCTTTAACATACTATTCATTTCATAAGACATTGTTATCTTGGCAAACAGGTAAAAATAGACGTTATTAATAACTGTTGGAGTTTTCTGTTTGTTATCCTAATAATCAAGCAACTAAGACATTCGAAATGGATATGCATCGACTGCGGTACCAGAAAAATTTCAATTTCACCAAAACTAATGTTAACAATTTCTAGGTAGTTCCAATAACCTGGTGACAGAATCTTCGCCATGTGATCATTCATCCTTTCTCTGTCATGGCTGTAAACTAAACGTGGATCGTGAACCAATACGTTTTTTTAGCTTACATCATCTTCACAAAACAAGCACTAACCAATAAAGAAGTAGAGTAAAAAATCTAGTGACTTTTTTAATGATAAAATTAATAAAGATACCTCTATTTTCTAAGTATTACATTTTTCAAGTCAACTGTCAAAGTGCATTTTTAAATATTTGGCAACTAGATGAAAATTACGTTATTTTACACCACCTTCAATATTTTTACCATTGTTCCTTCTTGGCTAGATATTTATGTAGCGGTAGTGATTTGTCAAGTATATATAAAAAATGGGGCTACAATTTTCTGAAGTTATTGTGTACTTGAAACTGCAACGCGCCTCCCAGTGAGCGAAATATTCTGCAAGCCGGCGGTGGTACAGCGCTTGCTGTCTCACAGCAGGAATACGGCTGACCGACCTGTCAGCGCAACAGCCAGGGCACTGTAGTGGAAGTGATTGGTGCGCTGACATTCCATAAGTTTTCGCTTGGAATATCTCTGTTTGTAAGCCGGGCAAAGAAACTGTATATGATATAAAATCGCACGTTAGAAAATGTTTACATGTAAAATAAGAAGGTTCTTGCTGTGAGTCAAAAACAAGGTGTAAATTTAAATAGATTTTGACACAGTGATATAGTTATCTCAAAAAAAAAGGGTAACAGTAGTTATTCTTACAGTTATGTGGCACCTCAACAACAGTTCTGGTCGAAAAAATGTGCAGATAGAACTACTACCGACCACCATATAACTGTATCAACCATAATTCTCACTGACGATGCCCCATTCAACAAGGGCGAAACGCGTCTGAATATGTATGAATAAAACAAGTTGCTAATAGACGGTGTCTTCATTCACAAAGTGTATATTCGCGATTCCTACGTCGTGACGGTAAGGTTATTAAGTTCTTATTGATTGAATGGATGGAATCATTGGAACATTATTACAGGTAGGCTTATCTTGTTGTCTAATGTGAAGTACGCCAGAACGGTTCAGTCGTTCGGATTCCACACAAAGCTGTAGATCTCCTATGCCAGGTAGGATTACCAGGTTAGATCAGATAGTCACGACGACAGGCGCATTCCGCGGCGAATCTAAATCTCTGTCACTTGGCTGCCCAACAATCCTTCGAGATCTCCCGGCTAAGAATGACATACGATGATTTGATTTTGACTACATCACATATCTTTCTAGGTGCGATGCGCGATGATAGTTGTACGATTCCCCTTGTTTTTAGTCTGGCAGGATAATGTATCCAGGCGCAGTTCTTAACTAGAAACAACTGCTTGTATAAGCAGTCCGAGTATTCCGCAGCCAATCCCGTTGATTCTTGTAATGTTCCTCTTTTCCTCCGGAAACATTTCTTTGGGGGAAATAGTGATATGAAGACTCTTAACTGTATACGGTGTTAATAAACTTATAACCTACCTTTTTGGTGTATTCCTGGCATATGGGAAACTTCTACATACATTAATACTTTTTACCGGTCTTATATCAATTAATTAACTTTTTTTTAAACTGCTTTACGTCAATCAACAGCGAGGTCTTTAGATACGGGAAAAGATGGAGGCAAGGAATGGGAAGGAATTCGGCCATGGCCTTTTGAAGGAAGCATCCCGGCATTTGCCTGGAGTGATTTGGGGAACCATGGAAAACCCAAATCTGATGCCCGGACGGGGATTCTAATTAACATTAATATCCTATAAGTAAATTTATAATATTGTCTTTTACCTTGTCACGCTCCTTAAAGCTTCCCACCAGGAGGAAAATACATTTTTTGCCGTCTCTTTTTACAAAAATGGATTTCAACGCTTGCCACCCGCGTATAAATTATTAACTTTCTTGTTACTGTATGTAAGATACCTTTATATTCTGCTTGAAATTCTCTTATGATATCTTCCTTTAAAAAATCATACAACACTATGAAATCTTTCTGCATCAGTTCATATATTACTCTGCTCTATACATCAGTTTTCCACAATGTAAAAATTAATATAATACAACTTCAATATCAATAATGTTCTCTATGGCCGCAGCCATAAATATTTTCTGTAATTCTAATTCCTTGCACATTCCGGTATCTCCCTACCAGTGCCATTTCTCCTCTCATCTCATACAGTTTTGCTCAATCCCTTCCATTCATTCGATAATTCCTCCTCTTCCAAATCACTTTTTTTAATCTCCATGACTAGCCCTCACATTTTCTCCTTGTTATCAGAGATTCTTCAAAAACATCTGATAAGTATTTTATACTACCACTTTATGTTATGTATAATAAATAAAATATTATACGTATAATAAATATTTTTCAATCTTATTATTACATTTCACAAAGCAACTACACGTATGACCGTTACAAACGGCAGCGGATATCTAGGTATGCGTGGATGTTCGACGTTAAGAACTTGCGTCAGAGGCCTCGTCATATATTGGCGTGTGAGGTAACACGTTATTTTTTAGAGATGTAGAAAACTTTTGCTGCTACTGAAACTGGGAAAAATCTTTTTGCGAGTGACAGGAAAAAGACAGCAAAGGTCGTGAGACCATTAAGTGATGTACTAAATAGCGGAGACTTTTGATGTCGTATGTAATCAGAGATTTGCTTTAAAAAATTTCTTGGCGAGTGCGATTTATTAACGACGCTGGAAAGTCGCACTAATTTTGGTTAGAGTTTTAAACCAACCAAGGACCTGATTCCTTCTACGTCACCAGCGCTTCATTCGACATTTCGGACAACATACTGTGTCCATCTTCCCAAGGAGAACTGCTTTTCGACGTATTCTACGGGCTCTTTTATACCAAATCCCCCTCTTAAAATTTGGACTCGTCTGGTCAATCACGCAGCTGGTGCTTTGGAGGTATGATAGGAGGAGAAATGTCAGTTCTGTCCAGGAAAAAGAGCGCACTTTGCAGGCCAAAACGTGAAAGTTTTATAAAAAAATATTTGACACCACTCAAATACCCTTGGAATGACAGGTAGTACTAGGTTCACAGCAGTAATGGTAGCTTGGAATCGTACCCAATGTATAAAGGGAGTTGCGCGTCTGGGGTGGGATTTGAAATAGTTACTACTCCCTGGCTGCCATTGCTAATGGTTGAAGAATTTCAGCGCAGTTCGAGAGCCAGCTGTGTTATAGTCCAGAAACACGGCTTCGCTATCCATAGTAGACCACGCATCGGTTGTGGTGATCGGTCCCTAGATGTTGGCTGACCATCTCAACCCGGGCGTAAGCCCGCTGTCTCTATGCCTGCACATTCCATACCACGCGTTCCAAACCGGCAATGCAGCCCGCAGCCATCTCCGCTGCCGTGCCTGTGGGAATTGATCAGACTGCTTCATCGGATTTCGCACGATCCGCTCTCCTCGTACAAACAATGAAAAGTCATTTCACACTCAAGGACGTTACGGAATTTTTAATTTTAACTATATGGCACAAAACGTGATTATAAAGTGAAATTAAATGTAGAAACAAAAGGCTTTTACTCTGAAAATATATTATGCTCATGACTAGAACGTCTTCTACGTTTGATTATTATCATCAAATTGCTTTCAGTTTTCACTAAATTCTTTCGTTTGCTGTGTGTGAAGATGACATACAAAACTTTCGTCTCAGTAACCATCCTACTACAGTAATAAATAACTGTCAAAAAATACTAGGAGTAATGTTGGGTGGCTTTGATTAAACTAATAAATAGCCAACCATAGAAGTGTTCCATCGTATTGCCTAAAGATAACCTTCATTAACAAAAGAACGTACGATGTTTAACCGATATTTATAAATGATTTCTCTGAAACAGGAAAAATATCGTGATTCTCAATCGGTTCTGTTCAGCGTGTTATATTCTCGTAAAAGATGTTCTTTTCAATCATTTTGGTAAAAGGCGTATTTCTAAATAATCAGTATATGAGTATAATGTGCTCTTGCAGCCTGGTGACAGAGATTCAATTTGCTGCATATTCCACCTCTATCATGACAGAATCTACAGTTTAGCCGGAATCCGTATCACGGAATGTCCTGGCGTACCTATTATTATTATTTTTTTTTTTTAAGAAAAAAAAAAAGATTCTTATCCCATCGGAATTTGAATCAGGTAACCAAAATCCAGAAACCACCCACTGACCTATCTGTAAGCAAATACCAAATGCGCGAAGTACTGTACTCTTTTTTTTTAGTACCGATTAGATATCGAGTATCTGAAGATAAGTAATTTAATTCTGACCTACGATTTATAAGTTAATTGTAACATCAGACATTACTGTGAACAACGTCTGAATTTTAAATTTGCTGCCATTCATGATACTAAACAACGATTGATTTTTACAGGACGACAATGTGCCATGTCACCAGAAAAAAATCGTTCACTAACGATTTGAGGAACATTCTAGTATATTCCAGCGAATTAATTGGTCACCTAAATCGTAAGAAATGAATCCATTCGAACATATTTTGACATGCTCGAAAGATCAGCTCTTGTACTTCGATCTGCACCAACAACATTTTCGCAGTTATGGACGATTCTAGAGAAAACAAGGCTAAATATTTCTTCAGCGTATCTCCGACAACTTGGTTAATCAATGCTGAGTTACTGTACTTCACCTACTAAAAGGGGAGAACGACACGGTACTGGTAGGTATCTCTTGATTTTTGGTACTTCATTGTATAAATCAATACATTTTCGCTGTAACTTCCATTATAATCACTCATTGCTCCGAACATCAAAAATATAAGCTACAACTGAAATAGTTTACTGTCGTCAAACAGAAACGGCACAGTCATTTGATAGGTCTACCTTTCCGGGAAGAATATCAGCTCTACTTTGCGCAAATATTCGCTGTGAATAAATGGTCACTGGGCGATATAAATTGCGAGCATAATTGATACTGTCGTGTTGAAAATGGGTTACAGCTTTTGCCGTAAATTCATCCAGCAGAACACAAATTTGCAATTTAGATAAGAATCCAATTCATGCAGATAATATTTTAACTTTAATATTCTTTTTAAACTACCCGATACATTTCCTGCGTTTCGTCGACATGTTTTGTTCTTAATTCCCTTTGATCTGTTCATTTTCATTCATTTCGCCGTCAGGCGCATTTCACAGCTTTAATAATAAATTGTTTCGTATCTGCGGCGTGTTTGTATTTAGTTCGGTAGCCGCCGCTATTTTAATATGAGATCAATCAACATATACCGCGATATGAAAATTCCCGCCACGAACCAACGTTGTGATTAATACATGAGACGACACTGGCGCCGCGTGGCGACTGGCGGTTGATTCCAGCTGTTTGGATTCCTTTAATGTCGATTGATCTGTTGTAATTCGGCAGCGCGACGGTTTACCGCGACTGATGTCGGTAATCAGTCGAAGCCAACCAATCGCAGCGCAGCGCGCCTGCTGCCATCTGGGACAACAAGCTAATATGTGGCGACAGTCGACCCGAGCGCCTGGATCGACTGCGTACACAATCGAAATCACTCCATAATGGCGCCCGGCGGGTAAACTCCATTTTACGTCTGTAAGCACTGTTGTGGTAATCTAGTTGCTGGCGAACTTGACTGAACAAATAGAGTATAACATAGTTTAACTGTATACACTTCTATCGGAAAGTGGATAATTAGTAAGCTGCACAGATCGACAGTTCTGGCTAAGAAAATATCTTGATGCAGCATTCGTTTGGTTATTGTTTAGCAACAGATAAAAAAGGCCGGGCTTGATATTCTTTAGTATTAACAGCGTTCTTGTGAACCATATTCTGAATACCAGTATAGATATCGATTGTATGAAAAATAAATGGTACAACTTCCTCCGTATACACCAGTAACTTGATTTCAATGTTATAAATCCTTCATGTACCAATTACATGCAGAAATCAACACGTTTTTGGGATGTTTTCGTCATCGATGATAGCTTCCATGTTTATTTTCTTTATCCCAAAGAACTAGTTATCCTACTTTCAAATGTAAACAAATTATCTGCTTAAAACCAGAAAAGAAATCTTTGAAACCAGAAGTACAGTTTCACAACTTACAATATACGAATCTGTAAACAACTGGCAATTCCGGTTATAATCAAATTTCCGCTATCGGAAATGTTTATTCTTCAAAAGGTATGAAGTAATAAAACAAAAAGATGTTCTATTCGTAATATACAGGGCGTTCGCCGGAAAACGCTACCCTCCCAGTCTGTTGCCGTCGGCAACTTGCTCGGTCAGTGTAGTCAGCAGTTTCCGCCAACCGTCACCGTGAATCACCGCACTGTTTAACACCTCCGCTGCCCCAACAGTGCATTGCAGTGACCCTTACATTGTTAAGAACGGTTTCTTTGCATTGTAGATAGTTTGTGACTTCAGTCTCTTATTAATCAGTGTTGTGAATAAACGTTTCTTTGCGGTTTGGCTGGTTTGGGGCTTCATACTCTTATTAATCTGTACCGTGTTTGAGTGTGAGTCAAATTATGGTACGTTACAGTTTGCAACAAAGAATATTTCTCTACGATACATATGTGAAGAAGAAGTGGTTTAAAAAGTGTCGCAGTAAATTTCGTCGCGAATTTCCTGGCGCTTTACTGCCAGCTAAATCAACAATTCTACGTCTGGTTAAAAAAGTAAGAGAAACGGGTTCATTTTTTAACAAAAAGAGACTGTCGATCAACCATATTCTCACAGAGGAGAAAATTAACGATATCTCTTTTCGACTAGAACAGTCACCCAAAAAATTATGAAGTCAGTTAGGGCAGCGTGTGTCTCGAAATATGTTCAGAAGATGTGAAATGTGCATTACACAAGAGGGTCAACACTTCCAGCATCTTTTATAAGGTAAGCTAATGAATTACGTCACATTTAAATGCTTAGCACACAAGTTTATGAAGTTTATGAAGCGTAATTATTATGAAATAGTCCGCGGCCGACGGTCGAACAATGCCGGAAACTGAGCGCTCGCTCGCCGGGAGCAGTTTCTTCCTTGTAGCGCTAACAGTGGGTTGCGTTTCCCGGCGAACGCCCTGTATTAGCTCGTCAAATTAAACCAATAAAGAAATCAAAATGCTCCTGTTTTTAATCTTTATACAATAAATAAGAATGATACATCATCAATAATATTCATAGAGCTAAGTGGCGTCTTGTTTCTAGTTCTTAATTTTTCATGGATCGTATTTATTACTACATAGGAAAGCATTTGCTTCCGTTCAGTTGATACTTTGGGACTTCTTCAGCACTAGTATCCCAGAACAATGTGATGGCCTCACTGACAAGAGAGTTACTAGAAGTATCGATGAACAACAATTTAAAGTTACATATAGAAATTCTTCAATGATTAGGTGCAGAGAGCAAATGCTAAAATGATCAAATAAAAATTATAGTGCCTGGGTGACCGATCTTCGCTCGGCATCTTTCGATTTCGGTTCAATATCCAAGATTTCGAGTAAAGTTTGATTAAAGTAAAAGGCTTGAAGGCTTCCTAGGCATTTTGAGATGCACAGTTAACCAAAGAGAAGCTTAACTAACATCAGTAGGCTTACTGGTACCTGAACCTTCTACGTAATGAGGTTAGAGCCATTTTCGAGAAACCAAATACAAAAATTGCTTTTTTTTTTTTTTAAATTCGTATTAAAAACTTGAAAAGCAAAACGTTATCTCATATGAAATTTCATCCAAATCGCTAGATCCGTTTGCGAGACCGCCTCATAAATTGCTTTCAACGAAAAATGCTATTATTATGTTAAATAGAAATCTTAATGCCGGTCAGGGATTAATTAATGGTGCGAGATTTGTGGTGATTCAGGGGATTCTACGATAACCCTTGATGATGGATTCTTTTGTAACTCGACGAGAAAAATTGAAAGTAAAGAATATATTATTTATATCTCGCTTAGTTTTCGAGATATCGTATCTCAAAATTGACGTGGTTGGTTGAAATGCGACTTGGAACAGAAGGTAAATTTCGCCATAGCCAAGTTTGATGATGAATTCGTAAGAAACTCGTCGAGACAAATCGAAAATACAGAATTTATTTTTCTGATATCTCGCTTAGTTCTCGAGATATTATATCTAAACAGTGAAAAGAGTAGGATTAGACCCGGTCTGGACCAAAAAAAAACAACACCAAAACCACTATGTCTATACGGTGGAAATGTATTTTCAATGTTTTATTTTGTTCCTAGTGATTGTTGTTAGGTTGAGCTACGGCCTGGACCAAAAGCACGAGAAACTATATCCATAACTGATTTTTGACATGCTATACCTCGAAAACCAAACGAGATATCAAGAACATTTATCTTTACTTTCGATATGTTTCGCGAGTTCTATAAGAATTCATTATCAGATTGTGACGTCACGGTAATGATAGAACTGCCATAATTCACTTAGACAAGAACATCAGTGCTAAATTCATACACTCCGATAAAACTATGCTCATCACATGTTCTGATCAACCGTGCGTTTCAAAATGATAATGAAACAATTCCCATAAGAAGTAACCTTCGTTATAAACATTAATAAAGCACAAGGTCAGACGCTTCAAAAGGCAAGATTCTATTTATCAGAACCTGTTTTTTCGTATTTGCACTCTTACGCGGCTTTTTCAGGAATTTGTAGATGTATTAATATTTAATTATGCACGTTATTATCAAACTTTACTCGAAATCTTGGATAGTGAACAGAAATCGAAAGATGCCGAGCGAAGATCAGTCACCCAGGTACTTTTTAAATGTTTTATAATTAAGGTGGTAGTACTTAATGACAAACTAACAACCATTTTTTACGGTCAAAAAGTAAACGGTGATTACTTTATAACTGGTACCGGTAGTATAATTTTCGAAGAAGTTTCTGTAAAGTATCACCTCTGACAAATTTTTAATTATCATCCTATTTAAATGTTTGACAATGAAACTTGCAGTGCTAATATTTTCACGGGTCAGCCAGTTTACAAGAACTGTTATTTTAAACATTCTTTGAAATCAAAGAGAAACTATTTGTAGGTTTTCTGTTACCTGAACTGTCTACGAGATGGCGCTAGTGCCGTTTTCGAGATGCCGAGTGAAAAAATTGTTCGTATTTTGTAAACTTGTTTTTTTGTAGGGAAGACAACTATTTAGGTAATCTTTAAAGTCAAAACATTATCTAAATATCAAATTTCATCCAATCGTTATAGATGTTTCTGAGATCCGAAATATATATATATATATATATATATATATAATTGCTCGTTTAAAGATATAAGATTAAAAACAATTGGGTTCCCTGCTTTCTCTTTCTCTCTCTCTCTCTCTCTCTCTCTCTCTCTCTCTCTCTCTTTCTGATTCATTTGACTGTGTATCTACTCCATTTGTCAAGAAATTCATAAATTTAGCATCGATTCGTAGCAAAATAAGGCTAAGGGTTTATAGTAGGAATTTCCAAATAAATAAACAAGTGAGTTTACTTCGTAGTTGTAAAGATAGGAAGAAATAAGTAACCAAGTTCCATCGCACGATCTACGACCAGAATTTGAGCAGCGATCATGACAAATTTCTCGTTCATCTACTGACTGCTCCTGATCGATCTGCGCTGAAAAACTGTCCCCGCAACATCTGTGATTTTTTCCCCCAATGTGTTTGCCGGATACTGCCGTGTGCCTTCCGCCGTTCCGGTGTTGACTCACATTTGTTACGTTCCCCAGTTCATTTATTCCACTGCTGTCGTCTGTTAGTACAGTTCCGTTGAAACTGAGATTACATTAATACTGGCTCCACTGCACGCGAATACCTCTGAAAGAACATGCGTTGACTTCCGCCGCCGTTGTCGATGTTATCTTGGTTGTCCGGGTGGAACCGCATCAATTTATCTAAACCTAACGTTTCAGCCATAATTTTTGTGGCTTTTTTTCCTCTGAAGAAGTCACAAAATGATGGCTGATACGTTAGGTTTGGATAAATTGACGCGGTTCCACCCTGTCAATCAAGATAACACCACTCAAAGTACATGAACTTTAATATTTCTTTTCACCGTCTCACCGAATTCGACTTATTTAGACAGTAGCTTAGGCCATATTTCTAAAAAAAAGCACGTCATAGTCGGTCCTGAAGAAGTAGGGGTTAGCACGCTGGGCTCACATTGTAAAGGGGCATGGGTTCGAATCCGGCGTAGGACATCGGTGGTTTTGATTAAGTATAGTGTGCGTCTTGTATTGTCCTCGCTATAGTGTCCAAAATTAAATTAGCCCGATACAACTGCTAGCACAAAATAAATTGGAACTGCCTAAATAGTAGCAGAAAAGAAATTTTCTGTTGTAGAGTTTTCTGGATTTCAAGGAAGTGATTCACTCTAGACTCCTTGTCAGTCTTCTTTGAAAGTTTCCATGGAAATATTTGTTTCACTCATATTTATCAAACAATGGAACTTATTGCTAGTCCCTGATATACATCGGTGCTTTTGTCCCTCATTTCAAGCAATGCTACAAACAACGCCATTCGTTTCCTTTGTCAATCAATGACAATTTTTCTATAGTTTGAGGAAATCACTAGACCCAACTTTCTTTTTTTTCGTTTCTTTTCTTTTCCTTTTGGAGCCCCGTAGCTTCTGAACTCATTCATCTCTCTGTCACGGCCCCGAACCAATAGAAATATGTAAGTTAACGCTATTTTATTTCTCAG
This sequence comes from Vandiemenella viatica, assembly GCA_031002005.1. Lineage (NCBI taxonomy): Eukaryota > Metazoa > Arthropoda > Insecta > Orthoptera > Morabidae > Vandiemenella > Vandiemenella viatica. Next base: position 95,432,627 of record JARYHS010013631.1, read on the forward strand.
TATTATATTAAAAAGTTCTGTAAAATCATGGTGGTCACAATAACTATATCAAGTTAGTGGGAAGCTGAAGAGAAAGATTTCTACATAATCTTCGTGCACATCAAATGTTAGCGGGCAATCAGATGACAGTAACAGAAATAGTAGTAAAACTAAATGAATCGGTTAAGCGTTAAAACGACGGATGAACACCATTCTATGTAGTATGTAGAGGGGTGGGAGGAGGGGGAAGTGAGGGAATGGGTTCGAGCCAAACTCCTGGGATGGCACTTCTAACATTAAATTGTAAGTAGGAAGTACTGAGTATAACAACTAAACAACATTTGTTATACATATACTGTATATTAAAAAGTTCACAATAGCAACTGTAAATTTATAATTGTAAGCAAGAGTCAATGTAATATTATAGAATTAATTACACAACAATTTAATGTGTAAGGGAATAACATCCCAAATTCCTTGCATGAAAATGTATCTTGAAAATTTATTGAAACTATGTACTCAACAAACAATTTAAAAAAAAATTATATTTATGGCCTAATTTAATAACTAGATATTAGGCTGTATAAATGATGGGTACGTAAAAAAAAATTAGATAACTTTAAAAACGTTTAGATTTTTATAATTTTACGATTTTTAAGATTTTTCGGGAACTTCTTCCTCTATTTGTATAATAGTTTTAATGATGTTCCTGTTCCTTTTTAAGAGGACAGGATATGACTAATTTTAACAAATTAGAATCTACGACAGGAAATGTTTGACAAAAAAAAATCTTATTCAACATTCCATGTTTTTCTTTTTAAAAAATTTCAAACCTACTATAGGTTTTAATTATTATTATTATTTTGTATTTTACTCACAAATACCATCTAAAAGAAAACATTACAAATTATGAATTCGATTAAAGATTATTTCTTACTAATTTTATTTAATAACTAATTGTTGCCAGTAACTTAGACCACTCGATATTTTTACAAAATTACGTGTGCTGAAGTTACTTGCACAGATGATTTTTACTCCTTAATTGCAGTTAGTGAATAGACAAATCCAATAAGAAATTCTATGGGATAACTACTCTCAGATACGAGTTGAATGATGACAATGATTTAAAGTTAAAATAAATAAATACCTCCGTCCAGCACCATATATAAATGACAGAAGAACGAGCAGATAAAACAGCCTTTATCTACTACAATGCTTTCAGGTGTTCGGAAATTTGTACCATCAAGGGAACTAAATAATTAAATTTTTGTCGGGTCTTAATCACGTGGTAGAAGGTTTCTTAGGGTCTACTCAATGCATCAACGTCGTATCCATCTGAGTTAAGCCGGTAATCCTACCAGGCAAACGGGCCGTTACAGTTAAACGTAAAATCCAAACAACAGAGTATGCCAGAATTGCAAATAGAATTCATTTTCAAATAATTTAATTCCGGTTCCTAATTGTACTAAGACATTGGCACGCATCTCGGTAAAACATTTCCGCTGCGAGAAACTAGATGCTTTTAAATGTGTACTAGTTTACGGAAACTTCTGTGTCAAACTATTGCAAGCCCGTGACCGTTTTTTGATTATCGTCAATGATCTAGAAGGGTCAAAGATTATGATAGGTTGACTCATCTGGCCAAATACGAACTTGACCTGTGTTTCAGTCTTAGTGTGAATAAAATCTCTTGAGCTTGAAGAACTCAGAAGTATTAACAGACGTATTAAACACGAACTGAAACAATCGCGCTATCGTATAATTGTTTCAAAGGTCGTAGATGCTAGACTCGAACTGGCTTAAATACAAACATGACTTGTACTTGACCCCAAAAGTTAAGGTCACTCCAAAAAATTTAAGAGTTTTTATTTATAGGAAGTGCGCAATTACTTCGAAAGCATCACCTGTTATTTTGTAATTGAGGCTGGGCAAACAATCATAATATAATCTTTGGTCATAGTGTCCGTAACGGCCAGAGAACTTAATGCATATTCCAGGTAATTAAATAGTTAAGATACTCCGAAAAAATGTATTGACAGAATACTTGATTCGGTAACATATTTGGTCTAATGTTCATTTTAAATATCTCACGTACAGTGAACATGAACAAAGACCATTAACGAAAGTGGTCAGTAAAATGTGTAAAAAGCAAATAAACCATAATGTATAAACTTTGGTCAAGCAGCAACATTATCGAAAGATTTAATTAAGGTTACTCTTAGTATTTGCCGGAATGACAATTGACATTTGTGGTTAGACCATGAGTAATTTAATTTTTTTTATGATACTTTCATTAGCAACATCTTACTGAAAAATACTTGTAGTTTAGTTGTAGCCATAAAATTTTTCCATGTATTTTTTTAAGAATAAAATGCTTCAAAAAGCTAACTTAATGAATGTGTTCTGGCAATTAATTTCATACCAGTTGCTTAGCTGTTAAACTGTACACTTAACCTCCAATTTCAAAAATATCTCTGGTCGCTGTTAATTTGCGAAGTGAATGCCGGCTAGTGACGTCACCTTTCTCCAGCCAATAGCTGTCGCGGTGAATGAGTTGTTCGGCCGTGAATCGAGTTCCACGAAAAATTGAAACTAATTTTCTTACACTTTTCTCTCAGTTTCACAGGCTATTGATGTCACATACAAATTAAACAAATTCTCTTCAACTTCTGCGATCGTAGGGTGTACAATGATTGTAAGACGGGAGGAGTCTGAAGAGAATGGTGGGTGTATGCAAGGCATATGCTGGTGATAATGGTTTGAAGAATTATAAGTAATAGATGCAAGGGAAGAGATGATCATGTACACAACCTTACATTTCATTCATAAGTGTGTGGGAAAACTTATTTTTGTCGGTGAGAATTGGGGGGAGTGATGAAAAATCTACCAAAGAGCTGAAGGAATTTAAAATTTATATTCGTAAATGGAAAAAGTGATCGTGTAGGAGAATTTACACTCAGTGTAAACACTGATCAGGCAGAACATTATGACTACCTACATACTATCAATATAAACCCGTCCGGGCAAAAGCAGCGTCATCTGACGAGGAAAGACTGCCAGTCAGACATACGAACGGAACATGTAATATCAGTGAGTGTGCTATCCGTGCTTAGAATGGGGAAGGTGCACGATTTATGAGGGCTGATTGTGATGGCCCGGAGGCACGGCACGAGCATTTCGGAAACTAGACGACTTGTTGGGTGTTCGAGAAGTGCTGTGGTGAGTGCCTTCAACAAGTGGCGAAACCAAGGTGAAACTACGTCCAAACGTCGAGGGACTGGGCGGCCACACCTCATTACAGACGTCGGATGTCGTAGGGAGGACAGACTGGTAAAAAAAGACAGGCGGCGAACTGTGGTGCAACTAACATCAGACTTTAATGCTGGGCACAGTACAATTGTGTCTGAACACACAGTGCACCGAGCACTCCTAACGTAGGGCCTCCGCAGCCGTTAACCCATGCATGAGCCAATGTTAACACCACGACCTCGGCAACTACAACTGAAATGGGCACGTGACCATCATCACTCAACGTTGGCGCAATGACAGAGCGTTACATGGTCTGATGAATCCCAATACCTTCTCTATCATTCTGATTGGAGGGTGCGAATCTGTCGTTTTCCAGGGGAACAGCTTCTTGACTTTTGTAGTGCGGGACGAAGACAAGCTGGCGGCGGCTCAATTGTGCGCTGGGGAACATTCACGTGGGCATCCATGTGTCCAATGCAGTCCGTGCAAGGCACCATGACTGCCAATATCGTACAGTGGTTGCAGACCACGTACATACCTTCATGACAAGATTGTTTCCAATGGCAGTGGCATTTTCCAAGCAAGATAATGCTCCATTTAACAATGCCAGAAGAGTGATGGAGTGGTTCGATTGATGTGCTAGCCCCTCAAGTCACCAGGTCTGAACCCGATCGAACACATCTAGGATGTGTTTGAACATGTTATCAGAGCTCATCGCCCCCCTTCCCGGAATTTACGGGAATTATGTAACTCGTGTGTGTGGATGTGGTGCCAACTCCATCCAGCGACCTATTGCCTCAATGCCAAGACGCATCGCCGATGTTATCCGTGCCAAAGGTGGATGTACCAGCTATAAGGTAGGTGGTCATAATGTTCTGGCTGATTAGTGTATAAGATAATAAGGCAAAAAATATAAATAATTAAACAATTAAATTCAATTTAGTTTAAGCAGTTTGTGCGTAAATCGTGTTCAACAGACAGAGACATTTTTTGATTGTTTATCATCATTTCTCCCTCACATGAATAAACCACTTACTTCGTGTTTCTTTTGAAACAATGGGAAGTGCACTAATCAAAAGTGTAGGAATGTCAGTAGAGCTACTTTGAATAAATCGTAGTCAACCAAAAGTAAGCTTTTTCTCGCTGTCAACATGTTTACGCAGTCTGATATATATCCAGGTTTAAAAGAAAAAGGTTTACATCCTCATTTCTATGACAATTAGGTTTACTTCCTTACGGGTTTTAGTATGATTATTTTGTAGTCTTAATCTTGGTGACACACGATCCTTGGACGAAACACCATGACTAAGGACGGGGTAAACTGCTACTTTTCTGTTGCTGTGACATCAATCACAGTGACTTGAAAGTCACGGTGATTTTTAACGTCGAAACAATAGTTCTAATATTTCCACCAAATGGCAACTTGTACGAAATCACTGTGACGTTGAAAAGTAACGATGAACAGTCACGTTTAATATGCAAATGAGTCTAACTGTGACTCGGTCACGTGTAGAATAGTGCTGGAACCTATCACCAGGTGGCAATGAATAGGAAATTACTGTCACAGTGAAACAAATCAGCGAAAAAACATGTTTAGAGTTTGTTCAGACGACTGAGTGTGAGCTTTCTAATTTGGGTTAACCAATAATTAGTTAATACTTCCTTTAGTGTTATATATTTTAAAACAAATATGTTCAGCCTACGATATTTTTGTTAGTTGGGAATCTGTGGAATTTGTGCAATTTGAACGTTTCTCTAGTCTAGAGAAATTAGTAACCCTTAAAGAGCGTATATTTTTATTTCAAATGTTTTGATTTAGTACTACTCAAATAATTTTTCAAAATGATTTATGCATATTAACTTTTTCTAATTTTTCTGATATTACAACTGTAATGTAAAGTGTCTGACAACAAGAACAATTATTTTTTTACCTCAAAATTCAACTACAATGGTTCTCAGACAATTACTGTCAAAATATTTTTTTTAATGTAAGTTCTCCATTGATAATTACAAATTTTTTCATTAGAAATACATCACCCTTAATGCATCATAAATTCACTGCCGACTGGCTTTTGCTGTACCACTTAATATCTTTAGAGAGATTTTGAAATGATTCAAGGAAAAAGAACGGGTACAATAGTCTTAAAAGCAAATGCCTTTCTTAAGTAATCATGGTACACGCGTATTATCTCTTAAAAATTAGCACATTGCTAAACATTTGTCTTCAGAAGTTTTTCATGCCAAACTCCAAATTATAACTCTTCAAGATGCGCAGGAAATTCTTTATTTCCAAATATCAATTTCATGTTACATACACTCTTAACTACCAACATTTATTTGTCTAAAACACATTTAAAAAGCATTAGATAAACACCTGTGATAAACATTGTCTTATCAGTTCTTGCCACGTGTAATATTCAACGACAATTATTTTGTAGTTCTTAAACTGAAAACATTGCTATCAGTTCAGTTTACAGGAAAGATAAAATGGAGAAGTTATGAGCATTTTTATTTTCATTACTATTATCAATGTTAGGCTCAAATTTAAGATATGCATTATATTTAGTGTATAAAGCTTATGCAAATATGTATACATCATTTCAGAAAATGCTAGCCAATACTGATGTTTTAAATACTCCCATCTTCTGTTAGGGCATTCAAATACAAAATGAGTTTTTAAATAATATCCTGATTAAAGTAAAAGTTGTGGCTAAATGTTCAGTGGCTGATTAACCTTCCAGTTACGTTAAAACAGGGGTTCAGTGATATTTGCAAGCTGTATTTAGTCTTTAGTGTAATATTCAGCAATTAGTTATACTTCTAAACGATCTGCAAATAAATGATACAGCTACAAGTCACAAATAGAAACACAGAAAATGGTTTTCCTTTATTATTATTGTTTACACAGACTTCTGGTTTTCTGCAACTATATCTAAAAATTAACACAATTACCAGTGCCAGGATGAAATGGGCAATACTTAGATATAAGATACTGCAAGAACTACTTGCTTTCACTTCAGTGGTTTTAGACAAAGATATTAGTGGTTCAGATTCCACGTTAAAATGTAAGTCCAGCGAAAAGAAACTGGCCGTTCATTCCTGACATTATGGCCTCCTTCTGGATGTTCCAATCAACCTTCAAGTCTGGACTAATTATTAATGTAATTATATATTCCTATATGAATTCCATATCTCAAGACAAAAAAAGCCACAGAAATTGTATTATTTTTATCCAAACAGTTTCTGAATGAATATTATTTGTACAGGGATCTCTTTTGGATTAAATATTGCAGTTTTTGGTGTGATACAACATTTCCATTTAACATGTGAAACCTCGGACGCTAACATTACAAGAAAGTATGGTGAAACACAAATGGGGAGGTGCAGAATAAAAGTGATGTGACACAATGTCATTTTGACTGAATGCATTCTGAGGTATTCAAGACTGCAGAGTAGGGGAAGGAGGAGATATGCAGAGAAATAAGTACAGGAAACAGAGCTAGATAGATGAATTTTATAATAGATGAGTATTTGTGACAAGTATTGCGTAGGCTACATTAATGTAGAAAGCCTGACTGGCAGAAATGATTTCACTGTTTGCATACAGTATAAAAATTAGTACCTACCATTTAGATAATAATAACCGAATACAAATATATTTACAAAACAGCCATGATGTATCTACAACCATGTCAGTATTTACCTAATGATGTGCTCGTTATCCGACTGAACGTCGTAATCAAGAAGTTATGCTGAATCCATACTGCTATGAAATACTCTGAAAATGTAAATTAGAACAATAAAAAGAATTCCTATGATGTTCAGAACCCACCCTGTTAAACTGCAATCCCTATTGCAGAAGGAACTTCCTTAGACAGATATGATGATAAGCCACTTGTAATCATGGTTCATCTTAATCCTAAAAATAATGCAGCTATAAAAAAAAGCTTCTTTACTAAGACTGGTGGTGCAATCATTTAATATCATGTTTGCACTACTACATTGTAGAAGAAATTAAGGAATGAAATAGCACGATTTCTTAAATATTTAGCAAATTTCCTTTCAGTCCAATAAACCTGCATCTAATGACAACAAGCTAGGAATTTAGTCATTTTTATTTGAATATTTAGCAGCATTTGTTTCACAGGTAACCTGGTTTTGTCAACTTTAAACGGAAACTGTAGTCTATTTAGTCGATTCATTATTTTTGTTACAAATGAAGGGAACACTGTTAACTGCTGGTACAAAACTGACATTTTAATTTATAATTCAGAATTCACAGTATCCGTGCCAAACGATATAACTTATCGCGTGACTGTGATTAAGTAATGTCTCTCCCTTTCGCTTAACTGTTATTTTCGCTGATTGTCTGCAGATCGCAGTCATGGAGAATGCCAGTTTGCGCCTCAAATGTTATCACGTGAACGTTACTTAGTCACGTCCAGATTCTGTCACAGTTACTTTTACAAAAATAATTTTTTTTCATATAGTAGTAAATGATGTGACTTAACGGCGGTTGTAGGATTATCCTTTCATTCCTAGACACCCTGTGTACAAAATAGTAATAACAATAACAATAATAATAATAACGGTGTAACGGTTAGCGTTCTCGCCTCGCATTCGGGAGGACGGCGGTTCGAATCCCCGTCCGGGCATCCAGATTTGGGTTTTCCATGGTTTCCCAAATCACTCCAGGCAAATGCCGGGATGCTTCCTTCAAAAGGCCATGGCCGAATTCCTTCCCATTCCTTGCCCCCATCATTTCCTGTCTCTAAAGACCTCGCTGTTGAGAGACATAAAGCAGTTAAAAATAATAATAATAATTATTATTATTATTATTTCTACTCTGTGCCTTCAAATCTCTAATTGAACAATGGTAGTACAGACAAACACAATCTTCTTCAGGAAAGTTATATCCCTAATCTCCCCTGTTATTGCGGCTGGAATTTGTTGGTGACAGATGTATTTCATTGAAGTCGTAAATGATATTCAGTTGCAAACTACGAGCTCTGTCTACCATTTAACACCATCCTATACTCTGTATCGAGTCTTCAGTACTTTCGTAATGGTTTTGGGAAACTGTACTTTTAGTTCATACATATATTACATAGGATCCGAAGTGCTCATCACCTGGTACAATGATCAAAATTCTCTAATGTTTTTATGGTATCACATGTTTACCTTCGTTTATTGGATGACAGAGGTAAATGTGTACGATCTTCAGCATAGTGTTTTTCCTTTCATTATTTTCCGGAAACTGATTTCTGTATTTACGACTAATAAGCCAATTCCACACTTTTTCATTGTACTGACGGTTTTGTCAGGCTTTTTCTATGTTTTCGGTGCACTGTGCAATGAGAACTGAATACAATGTTTAAACAATTAAAACCACCTTCACTGAGACGGGATCGAACAACGTTATTCGTAACGTGAATCCAGCGTGCTTGCCAATATTCTGACGTTACTGGACATACTGGTATGGTGTAGTGCACCAAAACAGTATTTACTGCCTCCACGTTTTCAGTGCGCCGTTAATAACTGTTATTAAAAAAAAAGAAAATTTTGCGTTTAGTTTCTGTTTTCGATACCAACAGCTCTAGCCAGCAGCCAAGCATTACGCTGTGTCAGTTTTTCCGTCTCACTATTGTTTATAAGCACCTGCTATAAGTCAGCAGAGCAAAAGAGTATTCAGAAATTATGTAAAATGAAAAAGGCATATCAGAGTATCATGTCGATTACAACTGATATCTGCGTAGATTATGTAGCCGTTGGGTAGATAGTCAATGCCGCTAGCAATAGTTTAACACTGAATGAATACCGCCTCATCATAAGGACGAATCATCTCCAAGTGTGTTGAATGTCTATACTGCAACGACACAGCCGACAGGTTTTGTATTGAACCGAGGACTGTGGAACACTGGGCTGTTATCGTCATTACCAACCTTGATAGCATACTGGCTAGTGCGCTGGCTTATTAGTAAGATTTCTTGGCCATACAATCATCCTGTATGTACAATTCCGTATTCACATTGTGGATACAATAGTTTTGCAATACAGATGTTACTTTCAGGAATGATGTAGAAGGGTAAGGCTATCAATTTGAGGTAAGTGATCTTTGTCGGGAAGCGACGGAGTAGAAAGTTATAACGGAAAATCTACTCTAGTTCTGCGTTAGCCTCACACAGCGTTCAAACTAAGGGCCCCAGTTATGAAACCTGATCATGACGCTCATGATTCCAGCTGAATACTCCCCAATAACCTCAGAAAATTTTCCCTGTTGATGGACTTCTAACCGCGCACGGAACTTGGTCACTGAGACCGAATATCCTAAGTCTATAGTACAGTAAAAATGAATTCCTTTTACCTCTACAACTTTCACGAGCTGTTACATTTACATTTGTTCGAAATGTCCCATTGCGTGACTACAAGCATTGCATCGTCGCACAAAGTTTTGTCGTACCCGTTCTAACATCACCGGTGTCGTTTAAACAGTGTCGAAGGCAGCTAGAATTCTTGCCAGGAGATTCTCTTCATTCTCGACAGCCATTTCACATGGCTCCACAAGAAGAAGTCAAATCGGTTGAGATCAGTATAACGCGCTGGGCACAGAACTGGACATCATCTGCCTACCTTCTTATCAAGCAAAGTCAGATACAGGAGTTCACGAACACTCGGTCCAAAGTGGTGAAGGATTCAATTATGTTGAAACCACATCCGTTGACGAATAACAGCTAGGATGTGTCCCACGAACCTTGGTAGTATGTCTTTGATTTTAGTGACAACATTATTGGTACTTGCATTCAACTATCAGCGGTATTAGCCCTTGTAACTATCGACTCTATCGTTTGCGGATAAAGCCCCCTTACTTCAAATTTATGCATTTACCCTTTTCCATGATCCCTCAATACCTTCTACAGTAGTTATCATATGCAAGCTGGCAACCAGGTGACTGAAAATATCCAAATCTTTATTGTTCTCCGATTTTTGTAAGGTTTTTGCAAATCTAATATTGTATCTACCATAAAATGATGAGATTCCGTTCCCTCTGGACATTACAGGAAATATGTATTCAATTAAAAATAACTTGTTATTAATTTTATTTAACATTTCCCCGCAACTTCGGTCATTTCGGTATTTTTCCACGAACTTAGGCCTGCGGAAGTAACTTGTACAGAGGATTTGACCTCCATCTTTGCAATTAGTGCGTAGTCAAATCCAATAAGCAATTCATTAGGATCATTACTTTCAAATACGAGATTAACGACTGCTGACGATAATGATTTGGAGTTAAATAAATACCTCCATTATCAATTTATTCCAATTACAGCAGAAAGACATGGTATATAAGCCTTATCCTACTACTACGTTGTTGGTGACAGAGCTTTGTAGTGTAACGGGAAATAAATCCACTGGCGGAAATTAAAATCCCAAAACCCAGACGGGAATGGTGGAATTTTAGGAAACTTTATTGATATATCCAGCGTCATACCCGGAGGAAAAAACAAAGAATTTAAATGAATCTGGCTAATTTTATTACCTTTAGATAAAGTTGCTAGTAAGAGGTGCACTCCTTGAGCATCTATACATTCGTGGATCATCGCAGGCATTGAATCAATAAGCATTCGGATGTCTTGTGGGGGTATTTCTATTTACGCCTGCATGTCTCGTTTAGTCAGTTGTAGCACAGTTTGTACTGGGTGACCATGTGATCTAATGTGCCTACACCTGACGTGCCAGACATACTCTATTAAGGACAAATCTCCGAATCGTGCGGTCCAAATTGTGTTCGATGGCCTCAGTTAGAGGACAGGAATCATTTTTTTGGAAGATGTAGTTTGGTGGACATGAAAGGTGTCACAATATAGTCCAAATAGTGGGGAGCTCTTGTGCCTTCAACAGCAACCAACTCAGTATTGCTGCCGAAACTGATTGTTCCCAAAACAGGACACCACTGGCTGGACGTGTGGCGTTCTGAAATCACAGTAGCGTAATCGGTTTGTCCACTAAATGCTTTCGGATATCACTTTGCCTTAGACAGAATCGAAACTCGTCTCTAAACACAAAAGTAGGCCATTCAAGTGCCCATTTGCGTTTTGCATTACATCATGTTAGACGATGCTGACAAGGAAATAGGGCTAGTGAAACACATAGCATAGGTGTCAGAGACTGTAACCCAGCTTCAAGCAACCGTCTGGGGACTGACTCTCTGTGTACCAGTAATCGCTGCTTGCATCCGGCCTGCAGTCAGCCGTCTGCCAGCAACAGTAACCCACACACTTTGGCGGTCTTAGCGTGTTATTGTCCTTCTATATGGACTTGTGTTTACTCTAGGAGTGCTACAGCCTTCTTTTGTCCACTGTATAACAGGTCTGTATACTGATGTTGCACTGCGTCCAATCTGTCGGGAGATTACACGATATGATTCACTCACTACAGACACCTCAATTCTTCCTCCTCCTTCACGTTTAGACATTTGGTAAAATAACAGCATGTGAACAAAGAAATAGCATGTTTTACCACACTTTTCACTACCTATAAGCCAAAAAATATTAGCACGTAATTCACATACTATTACATATAAAATTTCCAACTTTTAATCATTTAACACTCCTCATATGGCGATACTTCGGGACAAATTTCCTTCTTTAATCACAACCCCGTCTGGGTGTTGCGATTTTAATTTACCAGGGTGAAATATTATTTGCACATCAGGAGGGTTTCTTACCTCTGCTGAATCCACCACTGCTGTATCCGTCTAAACTAACCCCATCAGGGAAAGGGGCCAAATAGTTTAATGTCAATTCTTAGCCATGAAGCGTACCAGAATTGTACATAAAAATCATATCCAAATAATTTCTTTTCAGTCCTGGAAAGTATAATGCGATTAGTACCTCTCTTGATAAAACATTTCCACAGCGATAAATAAGATGCCCTTAATTGGTACTAAATTGTGGAGTCCTTTATTTCAAATTCTTAAGTTCTCAACGACACTGAAAAATCAAACATGCCCTTCTCTACTCTTGGCAATATAGGTTCCATACAGATTAAAATCAGACCAATCGGTGAAGATTAATAAATTTCCAATTCCTCAGCTTTTTAATTTAATTTAATTTAATTTAATTGCAATGGAGCACACGCTCCGGTGGCAATTTCCCCACACACCCAACTTCCCCCTATCCTACACTCACCTACATTTGCCCTCTACAAATTTTAACTTTTAATTCTTTTAACGTTTTCGGTAGGTTATTCATCATTCCCCTTGGTAACTCATTCCAATCCCTGACACCCTTACCTAAAAAAGAAAATCTCCCCACACCCTCGTGCCTGAAATCGAGTGCCAGCTTGTGGTCATGGTCATCTTTTCCCTTCCATGAACTACTTTCAAAACCTACTGCAATATCTTTCCATGCCTCATCGCCAGTATATGCCCTGTACACTCCCATGACCCTCCTCATCCTCCTCCTGTCTTGCAATGAATCCCATTCCAGCTCCTTTATCATATCTGTCACTGATTGCATTCTGCGATAATTTCCAGAAACAAATCTAGCAGCCCTTCTTTGCACCTTCTCCAACTCCTGTATTTGATACTCAAAATGTGGGTCCCATACTACACTACCATATTCGAGCAATGGTCTTACCAAAGTTTTGTAACCCAATTCCTTTACTTCTCTCGTGCATCCTCTCATCACTCTCTCCAACAAGTGCAGAATTTTGAAACCTTTTCCTACCACCTGTCCAATGTGCCCTGCCCAGTTAAGCTTGTTATCAAATGTAATGCCAAGATATTTACATTTCAAGTCTTCAGTAAGCAATTCTTTCCCCACCTTATATTCATAATTTACCTTTTGTTTTTTATTTGTGTATCTAATTAGCTGACTCTTCTTTGCATTTATCTTCATCCCATGTTTACCAACCCAACTAGATATCCTGTCCAGATCACCCTGCAACTGTTTACAGTCCTCTGTCGTTTTTATCCTTTTATACAGCATTATGTCATCTGCAAACAATCTAATTTCAGATAGTAAACAATCAACACAATTATTCATTAGAATAATGAATAGCAATGGTCCCAATACGCTACCCTGCGGCACTCCCATTTTTACTTCCACCTCCTTTGATACCGCATTTCCCACCCTAACTTTCTGTTTTCTACCTTTTAAAAATTCTTCTACCCAGCAAATCACTTTCTCATCCACTTCAATAGTTTTTTACCTTATTTACTACCATTTTATGGCTTACTCTGTCAAACGCCTTTGAAAGATCCAGCGCTACACTATCAATTTGGCCTCCTTTGTCCATTTAATCTGAAATATCTTGCATATATCCCACCAACTGAGATTTGCATGAATATCCTTGCCTGAACCCATGTTGCCTACTTGAAAACCACTTACGTTCCTCACATACATTTCTGATGTGGTTGCATATCAATCTTTCCATTAATTTACCTACCACTGGAGTCAAACTGATTGGCCTGTAATTTTCGACTCTATTTCTCACCCCTCCTTTGTGTACCGGTACTACTATCGCACTTTTCCAGTCTTGTGGTAAGCAGCAAGTATAATAATATTTCAAGATAAGGTACAATGTCACATCCGACTATCTTTAAGATATCTGTAGTAACATTATCTGCACCAGCCCCCTTATGTTTTTTCAGCTTTCTTATTTCCTTCATGATTTCTTCAGGATGAATTTCAAATTTTTTAGTATCTTCATTTCTAATCGTATTGTTAAACTCGTTCTCCGAATTAGACCTTCCCGTTTCTGATTCATTGTCCCTAATGCTCTCACTAAACCAGTTATTTAAAATCTCTGCCTTTTTCAAATCCTCAGTAACTACTTCTCCATCCTTATCTATGAGCAGCTTTACGACTTATCAATAAAAAGAATCTTTCCTAAGTTTACTCCTGATGCAAATGGCTATATCTTGATCGAACCTCATTAATATCTTAAGTTGTACTGACATTAATGGCGTTCAACGAAAAATAGAAACTAATTCGCGTATACATTTATCTCTATTTCTTAAGTTATCTATGTCACATTAATACAATAGTCCAGCGGAATGCAGGATGGACAATTTTAGGATGACGGAATGAGGATGATGAGAGTGCTGGGAGTGTAAAGGGCATATATTGATGATGGAACTTCGAAAGCTAATTGTTGAAGAATTAGGAGTAATTCTTGTATGGGAAAGGATTACCATGAACACAAGCTTGCATTTGATTTCATGTATAAGGGAGTGCAAAAATGTTCTTTTCAGGATAAGGGTGTAAAGAATTGGAATAACGTACCGGAGGATGTGATGAAAAGTGAATCAAAAACGCTAAACGAATTCAAGATTAAAGTTCGCAAATGGCATAAGTAGACGGGGAGGGTTATTTTACCTCAACTAGTGTTGCCCAAATGCAAGAACAAGACCAGATTTGGCCGGTCTTGGTCTTGCATCAATACACCTGGTCTTGGTCTTGGTCTTGCAAAAATGCAAGACCAAGACCGATTTTGGGCAACACTAGTGTTGCCCAAATGCAAGAACAAGACCAGACTTGGCCGGTCTTGGTCTTGCATCAATACACCTGGTCTTGGTCTTGGTCTTGCAAAAATGCAAGACCAAGACCGATTTTGGGCAACACTAACCTCAACATATATAAGATACAAGTTATAAGTAAACACCAAATATTAATTAAGAGATGCGCTCCAGCGCAATTAAATTCAATTACAAAAGTTTCTGCATGAATAGCGTTCAACTAAACAAACAGGTAGATCGACAGTCATTTTTTTTTTCTCAGCTTCAGATGTAAATCCAACTTAACCTATTTATTCTTGTAACATTGTGCAGTTATCAATCTCTGAAAACCCAAACACCAGCCGACTGTAAAACGCAGTCACCCAAAGTAAGTATTTTCTCGCAGTTGAAAAATTTTATTGGTTTTACATAAAGGCATGTTGCAAACGGTTACTATAATTTACTAAAGGCATTTTTCCTAACTGTGGAATCGTAACTAATCACAAATTTTGTACGAACCCAATTTCCGAAAAATCACTTTCATTTGTCTTTCTTTTTATTTTGGCTTCTTAACAGTAACATTCGGACCGTCATCAAATCTGCAAAAAGTCATAGATATAGTAGATAGGATCCGAAGTGCTCTACACCTAGTGTATATAAACTATATATCATAATTCCTTAACGTTTTTTATTTATCACACATTTACCTTAATTTATTGGGTTGTAGTGATAAAGGTGTACGATCTTCAGCAGAGTGTTTCCCGTTTCATTATTTTTTGAAAATCGTATTCTTCATCTACGACTAATAAACAAACTACGCATTTTGATTGCACTCGGAGGTTGTGTCAAGCTTTTCGTCCATGTTATCACTGCACGGTGAAAAAAGAACTACATAAAATGGGTAAACAATTAAACCTTCCTTATCTGAGAAAGTACTCGAACCAACGCTCTTCATAACTTGATGCCTGCTGGCTAACCACAATTCTGACGGTGCTGGACTGCTTACAGGTTTGATGTAATGCAACGAAAATAGTGACCTTTTCCTCCATTTGTACTGCGCACAGGTTAATTTTGAACACTTCGAATTACTTTTTGAAAAATGAAATTAAATTTGTTCAGCTAGTTTTTTCGTTACCAACAGCTCTAGACTAGAAGGATTATGCAGCAGTCAAGAATCATGTTGTGTCCTTTATGGTGTGTCAACATCACGGTTTCTGCAGATCGGAAGATATGTATGAGAAATAAAAAAGGAAGATCAGTGTAACGAGTCGATATCAGCAGATAATTGTGTAGATTATGTAGTCGCTGGCTACAATATTTACGCACCTAGCTATAGTTCAATACAGCATGAGAACCTCGATGTCGACGAGGCGTAAAAACAAATGCAAAAATTACTTTGATACTGTACGCAGCAGAATAATTGCTTAAATCCTATTAACATAATACGCTATTCAATAACACTCAACGAGAATACTGTTTCATACACTTACCGACCTGTCTTCAGAATTTATTCGAGTGTATGTTTCTTACAATTAGAAACTTTCCCATTCCTTTATGCCAGAAATAAATGCCTGGTCACAGTACTTATACACCTTCTGTTCTCCAACGAATCCTAACCGAGCTGATCTGTAAGTAACAAGGTGTGTTGCATGCTATTACCCGGACTCAAATCTACCTTTCCAAATTTGTGATCCAGTATGGCTCAAATGAAAATATATACCAAAAATAAAATAGATTTCAGTATTTATTGTGTTCATTACAGTTATTGCATGTATGACTGACTGTGATTTTTAGTGTGTTCGCAGTGATAGAAAAGAAAAAAATCAGGACGTTGGCTGCCTAACATAGTGAAACAATGAATGATGCTCTTATGGAGAAACTAAATTAATATTCAGAATTCAGAAGTGAGCGTAGAACGGTCATTATTATTGAGGATTTTAATTTGCCAGGTGTCGACTGGGAAGGAAAGATTACAAACAACACAAGGGAACTGAAGAGATATTTAAGAGGAAGGTTTAACAAATTGAAGGGTTGCACAAGTACGTTGGAAACGAAATGGGATGAATTAACGGATACAATTGAAAACGTGTGAGGAAATATTTATTCCGAAACATAAAATAAAGTACAGAACCCACGCACAATAGTGAAGTAACGAGATTAAAGGGGTTAGTGAGAAATGAAAACTCGAGAGCTGAGAGACAGCAAGGCAATAATTAAAGCAACTAAACAAACAATTACTAACAGCAAAGAGGAAGGCTACAGATAGGTTTATGAAGAATATTATTCGTGTAGGGGGGCAACTGAACGAGGCGACTAAAAATTTCTATGGTTATGTTAGAAATGTGACGGGAAAGGGTAGGTAATCAAACAGTTGTAGACAAGAATGGAGAAGAAGATACTGAGGATATGATAATAACGGAGATATTTAATGACTGAATTAATTAGATCATTAGGGAGTGTCAGCCTTGTATGGGATGGAATAAATCAGAGGAGCGCATCCATGTAAGTAGAAATGAGTAATTTACAAAATTTGAATAAGATCCTCAAGTAATGAAGAAATCTAAATAAGCGCAAATGGGCTGGTGTAGATATTATTGCTATGAATGTATTAAAGATAGTGGGATACGATACTGTACCCTAAATGGAAATATTATTTAGAATGAATCTGCAGTCCTACTGCATACCAGAAAAAAGGAAACGATCCACAGTAGAACCAAAGCATGTCTACTGTAACATAGTTAATACTCTCCTTGTGGGTTCGTGTGCATGTTTATAAGGAGACTAATGTTTGTAAATCCTGATAAAATCATTGCCACCTACAGACTGAAAACTATATAATCAAGTCCTAAGGGTTTTCATGTCCCATTTCACCTCATTATGTTTCGTTACATGCAATCTACATCTGCATATGTTTCTTAATTCTGCAGTTCACAAAACAATAGAATTAAAGCTATATATATTACAAAAATTATATTTACTTTCTGCGTTCCAATTTCTAATTGCACGATGGAAGTAAAGATACAATCATCCATCTTTAAACAAGTTATTTCCCTAATGTTACCTTACCAGAATAAGTTGGTGGGAGAAGAATTTCTTCGAATTTGTAATTGTAGACTACGCATTCTGTCTGATATATAACACCATCCTATCCACTGTTTCAAGTCTACAACAGTTTTGTAATTGTTTTGGGAACCGGTACTTTGCAATCATAGATAAAATAGATAGGATCCGAAGGGCTCTTCACCTACTGTTAAGATCCTAATGCTCTAACGTTTTTATGGTTTCATATAATTACCTTCATTTATTAGATGGCAGTGGTAAATGTGTACGATGTTCTGTACAGCGTTTTCCCTTTCACTATTTTTTTTTAGATTGTATTCTGCATCTAACAAGACTAATAAGCCAACTCCGCGTATTTTCATTGTACTGACGGTTGTGTCAGGGTTTTTTTTCCATGTTATAAGTGCACGATACATTGCTAACTACATGCAATGTTTAAACAGTTATAAACAATGAGGCTAAAACCTGACTCGAATCAACGTAATTCGTAACGTGACGTAACATAACGGGGCTGACATTGTTTTCCGTTACTTGATAGGTAATATCTGCATACTGCTTTGCTGTAATGCAGTGAAACCAGCGTATTCTGCCTCCATTTGTTCACTCTCAGGTAGTTTTCAAACAACTGGAATAACCTTATTTTATAAAAAAAAAATAGTTGTTTAGTTACTGTTTTCGATACTAAGTTTCACCCCCAGTCTTAACGTTTCTGACACGTTATCACAATTAAGGGGACTTTTATTTTTTAAACCATCGTTACTGGTGAAGAGACTGGGTCCCGTACGATAATCCTGAAACAAAGGAGCAGACGATGCACACATATTCTCCAAACAGACCGATAAAGTTTAAACAAACGCTGATACAGAGGAAAACAGTTACTACAGTTTTCTGGTACCAAAAAGGAGTGTAGTTAGGAGACTTTCTTCAGCAGGGGATAACAGTAACCAAGGAAGTTTATTTTGAAAACATCGTCTCCGCAGAGTCATCCAAAACAAGCTGAGAAGAATGATCTCGCCAGGCGTGGTTTTAATCCTTGACATTGCCCGAACAAACTTTGCCAAGGTGACAAAATAAACAGTTCAAGTGAGAACTTTTCGACCATCTACGGACCTAGCACCGACTGATTTTCATCTGTTCAGAGACTTGAAGGCATGGTTGTGCGGACAACGATTCACCACTAACGAAGAACTTCAGGATGCCGCCAAGACGTATCTCTCCACTGGGGGCTAACTTTTTTGAAGAGGGCACCGAGAAGCTTCCTTCATGACTTGACAAATGCCTCAGAAGCTTTGGCGATTATGTAGAACAATAAGTAAGACCTTGCTGTACTTTTGATGATAAAATTTTTATAACACTTCGGGGGTTGGAAAACAACAGCCCTCGCATTTTAAAGCGTAGTGATTAAGAATCGTGCATCACCACTTATTCGTTAACTGATAAAAATCACCGGTGCTCCAACCAGAATACCGAGCGTGTTGGATGAGCGGTTAACGCTATGGCATCGCATTCTGGAGGACGCCGGTTCGAATTCCCATCCGGGAATTCAGATTTGGGTTTTCCATGGTTTCCCAAATCACTCCAGGCGAATGCCGGGATGCTTCCTTCAAAAGGCCATGGCCGAATTCCTTCCCGTTCCTTTGCCCCCAGTCCCATCACGACGCACAGTGGGGCGAAATCTCAAAAAGCTGGTCAAAATATGGAAACTTTATCCAATTTTAATGAAACTTTGTACAAAATCGGTTTTAAGCACGCTGATTACAATTCCAATGTCAAAATTGCAAAAAAAAACTAGAGGATCCAATATGGCGGATTAAAAATTAAAAATGTTTCAATTGTCATACAAATTTGTATACAGGGTTTAATAAGCTCGTTGATACAGATTCCAATGTTAACAATGCAAAAAAGAACAAATGGCGGATTCAATATGGCAGATTAAAAATAAAAAGGGTTTGAATTTAAATACGTTTCAAAAATTGAAAAAAAATTAATTAAAAATTTTCGTGGATAAAAATGTGGTGTATACATTCCTATTTCCTTTCGTATGAAGCCAACTTTATCGTCGCTCTCGTTGGTTGGACCAGCAGATTCTGGAGCAATAAAATATAACTTGTATTAGCCTTTTATATCCCATAAAATCTATTTAAAAGTAACCCCATACATACAGGTATTATTAAAGATTATTTAAAAAGAGGAAGTTTATTTCGTTTGGTATTCTTAAGTATATCGTATTAATTAAGTTAATTTCGCCAATAGCAGACTAAGTTATAACGAAAAATTTCGCACACCTCTAGTGGACTTAGCGAGATTTGGAAGAACAATGTTTTAAACTGCTAGATTTTGAAATTATGTGTTATTTCAGATATGTAGATGATAGTTTTATAATAATACCAAAAAACAAAATTGATTATACTTTAAATATTTGTAATAACTATGACAATAACTTACAATTTACACATGAAATTGAAAAAGACTAAAAACAAATACCGGTAAACTGCAGATAAATTAAGCTGCACTAATTGTGGAATAGCAGTTTATAGCAGTTTTTTTTTGAGATTTCAATAGATAAATAGTAGAGAATGAAGTTAAAATAAGGTTCGTTGTGGGACTCTGTGGAACTTATAGCTTTTTTCATTTTTGAAAAAGAAAAATATAAATTAACTGTTCAAATTTGTTTAAAAATTATTTATTAAATAAATAACTTTATAATGTTTTTTTATGTATTTGTAATACACGTAAACATTGTACTCAGCATCACGATCTCTGTCCATTTTGAATGATGAAAATTGCTCAAAACTGAAAACTTTTACACCAGTTCAAAGTAACGGTTAATTTACTTCCTTTGTATCTTGCAACAGTTGCTCGCTCAACGGTCACCTTTCAAATGATGTACAGCATCTGCGTCAAGCCTCGGACCTATTCTAATCCTGAAGTTAGTCACTTTGGGAGTCAGTCTACCCAGCTGTATACTTAAAATTCCCTAAATAAAAACTTTATTTTTCGACTTTTGGCCAGATTTTTGAGATTTCGCCCCACTGTGCGACGTCGACGAGGCGTAAAGCCATAAAAAAAAAAGTAGAACCAGAAGATGCGACAGTTACCTCGAAAATGAGACGGGTGTCAACGTATTGCTGCCGACAAACCCGCGGCAGTGCAGTGGCATGTTGCGGGATGTACTGCAGATCCCCTCGGCTGCAGGTGTCGTCTGTGTCAACACGCTACCTGTTACGCGAGCGCCTCACAATGCACCGAAAACTGCGAGGGAGCCCTTTGTGCCCCTCGCGCCATAAATCACAGACAACAATATCACAGCGAACGGAGGTGCTCCATTCACAGCCAGCTGTGCTACTTTCATCCTGTTAAATTCGTCCTCCACCGCGACCAGCACGAGATCGTTAAAGCAGCGCCACCCCGCTTTCACTTGCCGCGTAGACTCGAATGCGTCGTTTCAAGTTGAGGCTTTGCAAGTTCTGAAGACTCCCCGCTCCCGATGGCTGCTGGGCTGGCAAATGTGATTCACTGTAAAGAGGGAGCTACGTCCATTGGTGTGAGTTTCTTCCTCACATTCGTTCCGTTTTGAATGCAGTATTTGACGGTTTATATCATAGCTTCAATTAAACGAGATCCTTATTACTTGCAAGTCTTAATGTAGACTGCCTCTTTAGGTTATTAATTAGCGCGAAAACCTCCAGTTCAAGGGACCATGGTTCGAATTCGGCTTCTAACTGCAAGAGAACCAGTGTTTCCATTAAAACGATTACTGCTTCGTAAACTGAAAGATTAAATTCATTGACTATATGCCTAGTTCAATTTGAATTTTTCCTTTCACTGATTCCGAACAACTGAATCAAATTATTATTAATATAATTGTAAAACTGAAATTGACACTTTTTAACAGGAGTGAATTACAGAGTAGTTTGAACAGATGATCAATTTCGAAGATAAAAATAATTAAATCTAATGTGCGGTTTTAAGCTGTGGCTGAATTGCTACCCTCTAATGAATTGGAAGGATTAAACCACGATTAAAATAAGAATTTTCCTATTATACTCCGTAGGTATTGGAAGGATTTTAATACTTCTCACGTCTCGTAGATTTAAATTTTAAAAAAAATGTGGTAAAAATAAAAGGTGTGTTCACCATTTCTCGGATTGTTTATGGTCTGTGAACCGTGCTAATTCATGATTCTACATTCTTCCTCCGTTCATTCTTTCTTTCCTGTAATTTGAGAATCGATTTCTCTGGTCTTTATTAGAATATACCAAATCGTATAGCGAAGCTACCGACTTAGATTGACAAAGAAATTGCGCGAATTGTTAAGAACAGATTTGTAGTCAATGTTTTGTTTTGATATTTTACGTAAGGACATTAGTGAGTTCTGCATTTTTTAAATTACAGGTAAAAAAAATAAAAATAAAAAAATAGTGTATTTAGCAACGAAGACCCGGAAGAATTATGCAGTAGCTAAGTCGTTGCTTCCGCCATCCTTTGGGGCTAATGTTAGTCCTTGACAAAGATCTTAGTGCATTTTACTGGATTATCAACAGTTGACAATACGATTTATTTACATAGCGGTACAAATTTGTCGAACCTGATTTTTCTGAAAATAACATGCATCTGATATATATTACATTTGAAAAAAAACTAAAATATATTTATAAAAAAGCAAGAAATGAAAACAGGAACTATCTTACTTATTCTTAGTTGTACTAGTTAAACAACAGATCTCATCCATGTGGATGAAGTAGCAGGCAAAGGGGATACACTGACATAATGTAGCCATGTTTTCTTTGATAGATGCAGTTAATAGAGCGTCTCACATAGTACAAAACGTAACAGGTGGTAGTTATATCCAGAGGTTTGAGAAATTAAAGTTTCACGGCACAGCTAACAATTTCATTGTGGATTATATATCATTATGAATGCCCGCTACACTAATGAATTATTCGTAAGCTTGGGATGGTATACAAATGAACGTTTGTGTAATATTAATCCAAAAAACCGTTAATAGTATTCTACAGGATTCAAACAAGTAGCGATAAATCATTCATCAAACTAATCCAATGGTAGGCTGTCTGACTGAGATACAAGTTAATTGCGATGGATCGCACGCTCAGGTGTAAATGTCGCTACAAACCCATTTTTCCTCTTTCCCACCACGTTTTGCCCTCTA
Source organism: Vandiemenella viatica (assembly GCA_031002005.1). Taxonomy (NCBI): domain Eukaryota; kingdom Metazoa; phylum Arthropoda; class Insecta; order Orthoptera; family Morabidae; genus Vandiemenella; species Vandiemenella viatica. The sequence continues at coordinate 95,455,585 of JARYHS010013631.1, forward strand.
CTAATTTTAACTTTAAACTCTTTCAGTGCTATGTCAAATTTTTCATCATTTCTCCTGGTAATTTATTCCAATTGCTGACATTCTTCCCCACGAAAGAAAATTTTTCTATTCTCTTATGTCTGGTGTGTATTCCACCAACCAAACTGAGCGTGGTGGGTTAGCGGTTAACCCTCTGGCATTCGGGAGAACGCCGGTTCAAATCCCCGTCCGAGCAATCCATATTCGGGTTTTCCATGGTTTCCCAAATTCCTTCTCCCAATTCCATGCCGCCTCTAATGACCACGACGTAGACGAGGCGTAAAGCCAAAAGTAAAAAAATAAAAGTCCCCAATCAAAACTCGTGGACTGATCCGATAGATAATTGGATAACTAATGAACGATACGAGTAACTTTTAGTCTAAAAAGTTTTATCGTAATTAAATTATTTTGTTCCCCTGGTTAATTACTCGTACTTCAGTACAATGTGTGGACAAATTCTGTCATTTCAATTTATTGGTGGTTTACTTAGGTCGGGCTTTTGGATGCCAAATTTTTTTTTTTTTTTTCATTAAACGATTTTTCGATTGGATATAATCTATGTATAGGGGATGGCATGTATCGTTCGTCAGGATATCCCAAATCTTCCCCTATACCTTAGCCTAGCTAGCGGAGTTAATCCGGGCAAGGCCGATTTTTTTTTTTTTTTTTTTTGAGCTGCCAATTTTTTCGAGGCGTGTCCGAAGGAGATAGGACCCTCGCTGTCGCCCTGCTGCTATTGACGAAGAGGGCTCTCTCTGTCTCTGATTAATGAACTCCACGCAGGCGAGCCCTTGCAGCCCTCAACCGATCCTCAGCCATTACTCTTGTAATGCATTACCGTCCCAAAGCAAACGGTGCTCATAACGCACCGCGTCTCTTGATATCCTTCGCTGTTATTCGTAGGTACGACTACACTGATTAAAAGAAGGACTTCAGACTAATTAACTTTTCATTAAACGCGAAACAATTTGTAATAATGGTATATCGTGGGTCATACTGCTTATTTGAACTAAATCGCTGCACCAGTTGAATTGATTTCTATTATTAGTTTGGCATGTGATTGTTGTTCTCATTTTGTAGTTCACTGACTAGACAAGAACAATACCGTGCCTAATGAGTAATTAGATAACGCTCGGAACTAGTTATCGGGAGAACCGGGTTCGATTCACGGTCTGTTGTCCAGTTTTAAGTTTTCCGTGATTTGACGAAATCACTTCAGGTGAATACCTAGGTTCCGTCAAAAATTTCATTGCCAAATTCCTTCCCGTTCCTTGCCCCCACCCTCTATTATCTCTAATGACCTCGATACCGACAAGATATAAACCCTAAGGAAAGAAAGTTGAGAATGTTGAAAACACCGTAAGGAATACGAAAAGCACAGCCGCCGCAGGTGACCAATTAGAAATACGCGTAATAGTCAAGATGTGAAGAAAAGTGTGTTCACAAGGACATCGCAGCAGTGGGAAGTATTAGAGAATTAAAGAGGCTGTTCAGTGGCAATTCGTGGCTCGCGTTGTTCGAATATCGTTTTCGTCAATTAAAAGCACCTGCAGTCACCCAGCAAACGATTTACCATTTGTCAGTGTTTCAATGGATATATCAGTTAACAAACTGATTCTGCCATAATAATAGAAATGTTATATGTCCACAGCATCATATTACTCGATAAAACATTTTTATTGCTAATTAATCTGAAACTTACGATTTGTTATGGAGGCCCAAAAATGGAAAAAAGCAGCCGAATTAACTACAGCGAAACACCAACATTCAACAGTCCACCTATCATAGTTCAACAGCAATTTTACCTGATTAACAATAGTTCGAGGTGACAAATTCCGTCCCAGTAGAAGAAGAGGTTATGCAAAAACGAGATCCTTTTTTTTCGATCCATTCTATTGAATAGTTCCATCCTACAATAGCCTCAAGCAATTTTTTTTTTAAAAAAGAAGAAGTTAATAACCTAATAGAAACATACTCGCAAATAGGCAATACAGCAAGCAAGATCAATAGTCAATTCTTATTGAAGACTAAATGTTTCGTAATGAATTTTTAATCTTCGTAAGGACGTTACCCATTTGTAAATTTTTTAACCTTAGGTACGGACCGTAAACATTTTTTGATAATAGAATGATGGGAATATTTTTTTCAAAACAAATTGTCAACATAAATGCTGCAAAACAAGATTCGTTGTAACTTCAAATAGTGTGAAATTATTTCTAATTGTTATTATTATTTTTTTTTGCAGTTTTTAAGTTATTTGGTAGGAAAATTACACTAGCTAACAATGAAAATGCATCACACATGAAAATAGTTTTTTCTAATTAATTTTAATCTGGGAAATACGAATATGACTTTTAAAATCCTGAGTTAGCTCTACCTTCTGAGATAAAACAATATTTCAATAAATACTTGGGAATTTTAGGGATTTTAGAAGAAAATACCAAGGAATTTTTATTTAAATAAGAAATAGGTTGGTAGAATTCAGTACATGATTTGTGAGTCATATGTCAACCATTTTTTGTTTATTGTTTGTTAATAGGGTCTATTTTTTTCTTTTCTGCATCGTAATTTAATGGGAGAAAAAGCAGGATGCCATGTAGATGTGACAGTTTCTGTTAAGTGTGTGATGAAGTGACATTTTCCAATCAGAAACGCCAACTTAGCCCACTTGTGAAGACTGCTTACTGTCATTATAAACCATGGGCACCTCATATTTGCTGCAATACATGTTCAGTAAATCTACGTCAATGGTTAAATAAAAAAAAAGACTTGCAATGGCTTTTGCAATTCCGATGGTTTGGAGAGAGCTCTGAGACCATACCAACGATTGCTATTTCTGCATGACACCACCTCGTAAGTATGGCCTTTCAAGTAAAAAGAAGAGGACTGTGGAATACCCCAACATTCCATCAGCTACCTGTCCAGTACCACATTGTAATGATTTGCCTGTACCTCAGCCTGAAGGAAATCACTGTCTACAGTCAGATGAGGATGATTTAGGGTAAGGGATGAAACACCTGAACCTTCAACATCACAGGATCCTGATTTTTCAATATTTTGTCGATTGAGACACACAGATCTAATCAGGCTGCAATTAATGACCCAATTAGAGAAATGAGGAACAAAAAACACACATTAAACACGAGCAATACATTTGTGAACCAGTATGTGTTATCACAATTCATGTTTAGTAACTACAAACAGCACAAGCTGTAAAAAAAAAAAAAAAAAAAAAAAAAAAAAAAAAAAAAAAAAAAAAAAAAAGATTATTCTAAAGCTGGAGTGGACCAATGTAAATTTTAATTTCTGATGTGCAGATCAATACAGTTTCTATGGTTCATTGGTAACATTCACAGTTCTTGCGTCACACATTTAAAGAAAACCAAGTAATTTCAATCAATCAGCCTCAACGATCTTGTTTAAGTCAAACGACACTCGTAAAGGTTTCTATGGAAGCCAATAATCACATCATTCGAAAATAAATATCAACTTACATAAGTATAATTACAGGTCAGTTTGAGAAATAAATGTAAATTAAATAACCGATTTAAGATCATTCTACACAGGCGCAGAAAAGTGTATAAGCATTTTGAAATCTAGGTCAAACAGAAGTGCCAAATGTTACAAAACAGGAGGAGCGAAACTATTGTCTTTTTTTTAACGTCTTTACACCTTGTCGAGGTCATTAGAGGCGGGAAAAGACTAGGGAAAAGGAACGGGAAAGCATTCGACCATTGCGTTTTGAAGGCAGCAACTCGGCATTTGCCTGGAATGATTTGGGGAAACCACGGAAAACCAAATTCTGGATGCTCGACGGGGATTCGAACCTGCGTCCTCCCTAATGCGAGGCCAGATTGTTACCGTTCACCAACCACGATCGGTGAAACTATTAGCCAAACGTAGAAATTCTAAATATGATATTCAACTAAAATTGAGTTGTTGCTAAATAAATTCTTTTTTTTTAATCATAAATTGTGTAATTCATCTTTCATCAAACTATCATCAGCGACGAATTTTTTACAATGTCATTAGTGGGTTTGGTAACTGGTTATATCTGATTCATGTTACACCTGGTGTTTTCGGTAAATTTTGTCAAATTGCACTTGTTGTATAATGCACTGTGAAAACTAAATCCATTGTATAATAAATTACTAAAAAGACAGTTACAATTGAATTATTTAGTAACAACTCAAACAAAGCAGCGAAAACAATGTGTATATATGTCTCTTCCTTAATCTTCACTAACTGCATTAAAAAGCTACAGAAATAAAGACAAGAAATAAAATCAAACAAGTAATACTTTTTCTGTGCTCAGGTTACCAAAAGCAGATCGAAAGTCTTAATAGTGTTAAGAGGATTTAATAAAATTAAATTCTTTTTTTTTAGTTTGAGTTATAATTGTTGTTTGGTGTAGGGCTATCGCTAAAATCCAGAACAGGAAGAGCAATACAATAGATAGAATTCAGTTGCTAAAGAGATTGTATTTATTAATTATCATCTAAAGATTATAAATAACTAGGATAAGATGAAACATAAGAAAAATAAATTTCCATATTCACAAAGACATTACAAGCTTCCAAACGTTTTTGGGATGGGAAAAATTAAAGGATCTGAACTAACTGGCAACGTTCACTACATTCTCTTGTTATTTTTATTTTTCGAAATAACTGAAATTCTTTCCCGCTGCTAAGCATTTTTCATCCAATGAAGTGATAATTGTAACAGAAAAGAGGAATTATTGAATTCGTGAGAAACGGCTATAGCAATTGAAAGATGGCGTTGGAACGTCGCTATAATAAATATATTGAAGAAGGGTGATGGCGAAACATAAAATTGATTTAGAAATTACAAATGTATATCTCCACTGATTGGAACAATTCTTTTTAGACAAATCTCGTTTGTCGAACGGTATTTTTTAAAGAATGTTTGAATTTGTATTTCCTTGTCATTTTATCAATTTGCTCAACAATTACCCCGAAACTAGTTGTTCACAATGTTGCGATCAGCAAGATCTCGGCTTAAATTTAATTTAATTTAATTGCAATGGAGCACACGCTCCGGTGGCAATTTGCCTACGCACCCAACTTTCCCCTATCCTTCACTCACCTACACTTGCCCTCTACAAATTTTAACTTTAAATTCTTTTAACGTTTTAGGTAGGTTATTCATCATTCCCTTTGGTAACTCATTCCAATCCCTGACACCCTTACCTAAAAAAGAAAAATCTTCCCACACCCTTGTGCCTGAAATCGAGTGCCAGCTTGTGGTCATGGTCATCTTTTCCCTTCCACGAACTACTTTTCATACCTACTGCAATATCTTTAAATGCCTCATCGCCAGTATACGCCCTGTAAACTCGCATTACCCTCCTCATCCTCCTCCTGTCTTGCAATGAATCCCATTCCAGCTCCTTTAACATGTCTGTCACTGATTGCATTCTGCGATAATTTCCATAAACAAATCTAGCAGCCCTTCTTTCCACCTTCTCCAACTCCTGTACTTGATACTCAATATGTGGGTCCCATACTACGCTAACATATTCGAGCAATGGTCTTACCAAAGTTTTGTAACCCAATTCCTTTACTTCTCTCGTGCATACCCTCATCACTCTCTCCAACAAGTGCAGAATTTTGAAACCTTTTCCTACCACCTGTCCAATGTGTCCTGCCCAGTTAAGCTTGTTATCAAATGTAATGCCAAGATATTTAAATTTCAAGTCTTCAGCAAGCAATTCTTTCCCCACCTTATATTCATAATTAACCTTTTGTTTTTTATTTGTGTATCTAATTAGCTGACTCTTCTTTGCATTTATCTTCATTCCATGTTTACCAACCCAACTAGATATCCTGTCCAGATCATCCTGCAACTGTTTACAGTCCTCTATCGTTCTGATCCTTTTATACAGCATTATGTCATCTGCACAAACAATCTAATTTCAGATAGTAAACAATCAACACAATTATTAATTAGAATAATGAATAGCAATGGTCCCAATACGCTACCCTGCGGCACTCCCATTTTTACTTCCACTTCCTTTAACATTATCACTGTAACACACTATATAAAACGTATTTTCAGGAGAGTCTGATTTGTTCATGTTTCTTGAATTCATCTCGTCCAAACACCACGTAAAATATTTAGCTCCCAAAGCTTTGCCCATTTCACTTTATTTACTATTTGCTAATACGGGGCATCACTCGTATAAGGCGCTGAAAGTTAAGAATTAGAATTTCTCGACAGTCTATAGAGGAGGATATGTACAGTAATAATATTAAAAATATTTTTATTACTCAGTAAACAGCTGCTTTGTCACGTCGGCACCATAAATTTGCAAGGGGGCAAGAAGACGAAGAATGTGTTCTCTGGTATGGAATCTAAGGTTTATTGTACCCTGGTCACTCTGAACTGGCGGCTCAAGGTCATTTTCCCCTGACCCCACTCTTCACCTACCCATACCCTACTGTTTCCTACCTCCCGATCTGATTACTGTGTCCTGGTACGCAGTGGCAAATTTCCCCTTCGCATGTAGAGGTAATGGCAACAGATTGATGATAGAGCACACTGACCTTGAACTGTCACTGTTAACTGAACGGACTATAGCATAGATATAGTTATGCACTCCGTTTATTGATGCTGTGGCTCTAGAAGGGAAGTAGCATAGTCAGCGCCAAACTAAGCCGTTTTTGTCTTCCCTGAAGAATTTCCAATTTCCACTTCAGTTATTGAAAAGCACGCTAGGCACTGTGTGTTTTTGTGTCAGTAGTGTGAAATGAACGACCTTAGTTTGGTGTGGACGGCAGCACTTTATTATTAAATTGGAGGCATGTGTTTGTAACAGTTATGCAGTGTTGTACTCTTAATAATCGTACACTACTAACTCTCTACCGGGCAGTCGAGAACACTTTGCCCTCTGCATGGCCGGCGAAATGAAAACGAAGGTAGCAAGTGAACGAGGCATGATTTTAATTTTCATGTAGGTGGCTGTAGAGCGAAGAAATTCTGTATGGAAAATTTGATCTGTGACGGCGGATGATTGGGTCATACGAGAATCAAAGACAATTCTGCTGTGTGCCGGGGAAATGGAGGTAGCTAACCCAACTCTGTGAGGGCTTTACCTAATTAATTACAGAGCTAGATGGTGGGACAGCTTAGCAGCCAGATTAACAGTGTCTACGACCTGGATTCAGTGGATGGACCAAGTAATCCCAACTTCAGAAATTTGTTCCACCGAAAACCTAAACGATTTCGTGACACAGGTCACAATTAATTCGCTCGTAACATTTCAGTGATCTTCTTAGTATAATCACTGGTTATAAAGCTCTTAAACGAGAAGCAGTTAATTAATTACAGACGTGGAGATTATGTACACTGGCTTATCTCCGGGAGGGCCAATTAAAGGTAGTGACTTTCCATAGAATCGTTTACAGTTTTCGATCCCCACTTTTTAATCAGGAATATTTCAAATAAGAGAAGCTTCAAATCTGTAGATATATAAATTTTAAACGGATTGTGGATGTCTGTTGGTTTGAAATAGCACTACGCAAACATTATCGAACCAATTTTACTAGGGTTTTCGCAACATGAAAGCTTATGGTCTATCTTAAAATCTGCAGTAAGTAATACAATTTAATGTGAAAACGCAGCAAAGCAAGAAATTTATTCCTCAAAAGATAACCACCAAATACAGTCTAGAGGTTGCACAACACATCAAACGTTAACACTCCAATAAACCTAACAAAACACTACGCAAGTTTTTTATTGCTGCTATTCATTGTTCGTGGCTTAACAAAATTATTTTTACGAAAATGTATCGAATTTTACTATGGTTTTAAGTGACAACGTACTTTCGCCTTTGCACTTTGTAGTCTTTAAGTAATGTCTTTATGATTTCTGCAGGCTGTTATAGTTTCAAATTTTGACAGCACTGTACAGGCAAACAATAAATAAAAATTATCAGATAAGGTGAGAGAGCAAAATTGTATGTACCAAGATTGTTATTGTTTCAAATACTGGCAGCAGTGTATATGTATATTTAAATTAAACTCTGATGGTCAAAAGTATTCGTCTGAAAATTGCACATTTGACAATGATAACAATTAAAAATTAGACGGTTCGTGTACAGACGAGACTTGAGATGATTTTTATCGGAGAATTCTGGTTCATGATGCAGTTCAACAAAACTATAGCTGCCGCTAATACTGTTGCTCAAAAATCCAAACAACTACATCATACACGTAGTTATAATGCAACTTATGAACTATTCAAAATGTAATATAAAACATGTTATTTCTCCACTTTTTTCACCATCGTTTACAGTACATTGACGTTATTCTTCCGGCTACTTTTTTTTTAGTTATATAGTGTACGATTAACTTTCAAAGGTTTTGCGTCTATATTTAAATCATTAAATAGATATATATGCCAACATTTAATCACAAATGTGTCTTTCAGCTCTTCCACAGATTTATGATGGTTTCTGATTTTAATTTTTAAGGCATTTAATATTAAAACGCTGTCCAATGATACATGCACTGCTGTTTCATTCATGCCTTACAAAAAAAATTAATAATAACACCGCCCACAGTTTATTAAAATATTTAAATAGGTGAGTGTAATTGAGCCATTGTTACCAAGGTTAACGCATGTTTCCATTACAAAAGAATTCTAGTTCTAAAAATTTAGCCGAGAATTTCTTTCTTACAATTGAACTACTCTTTCGAACTATATAGTGCTTCAGTTAACTGATAATTTTATTTGTACATTTATTTGAGTTGAAACTCAATATACCGAATTAAAATCGCTAAAAATTACCACGGAATGGTCCACAATGACATGACCAACCAGTGAAATCTTAAGAGGTATTATTTAAATGTTTATGTAGGAGTCGCAGAATTATTTTGTGTTGCAGATTAGTTATAAACTAGTGATTTAAACCTTGCGACAGAACCTCTGTAACATTCCAGCGCTTGTGCCTTAACGAAAGCGCTAATATTCGAGGAATATAGTCTGAAAAATCCTAAATAACAAACTAATTTTAAGACTTTTCCTAACCGCCTTTACACCATTGTTCGTAGTGATTTACAGGAAGATTTTTCAAATTACATAACAAATATGAGACTAAGAACAACAGAACTTAGTACTGCGTTTAGCTGCAATGTAGATCACAGATTGTTCAAATTATTCTCCACAAACGGAAGGTAAATAAATTACTTACAGAACTACAAATATCTGTGGAGACTTATATAAGCTTTAAATAAAGTTAAAACTTGGGAAATAAACAAAATATTTTTATTGTTGTGTTTAAATCATGTCTAATTCTATCATATAGAATTAATACGTAATTTTACAGTTTCAAAATGAAAGTAGTTGTCCTAAAGGACTTGAATATAATCAATATTTTATTCTAAACATAAATCCCCTACAACTGGTGACACATTGTAGAAAAGACTCTAACCAGCTCTGCACGATTGGATATCACTGTTCTTCTGATATCTTCAACATATTCAGAGCAGCACCACTTTAATATTAATCCTGCACACTGGACACAAACTCAATAGCTCGGTAACCTTCGCCTAGTCCGATGATGCCCGAAGTACTAGTTATACTGGCCATCACGACAGCTCTGCTTGGCTAACCAGGAAATTTCAAATAAATAACTGCATCTGATATTATTTGCACTTACGATGTAACTCGATTTCAACTAAAAAGCAATTGTCGGTTGTGGTAATAGCTGCACAAAAATATGAATTAAAAAATTTCAGTGCTACATTATTTTTAATATAGATCTTGCGTTTTATTTAAATACGATGAATACATGCAGAAATTTATGTAAGGAGAAAAGTATCCTATGTTTAAGCTTTATTTTCTGTAGCAATTACTAGAACCAGGTCGCAACATAAGCTAATAATTTTTTGACGGGAAATAAAAAATATGGAAGTTTTTTAAAAAATTGGAGAAAGTTTACATGCAATGTAGGTAAACAGGAAATATACGAATCAAATAAATAATAGTTACTCGTTTTTGAAATTATACTTTACTTATAAAGTTATTCATAACAATAAAAATTTCCGTCATTTAAATTAAATACAGTTTTTGAAAACATCCTAGCCAAATACCCCGAGAATCTTTTCAGAGAGTATTTACACACCATGAAAAATGTCACTAAAAAGTTACTGATTAATTATTATTCATTTTTCCTTAGAAACTATTTCAAAACAAATTCCTACTACCACCATGGGTGAAACCAGATATTTTAAGGATGATTTAACTAGCAGGGGAATATAATATAAGCGTTGAGGGACAAATATGTGGAGCAGGAAACATGACTGAGCAACTAAATTTGTTTTCAAGCCAAAAATCTCTGCTCCATGGTGCTAACGTTGTTATATTCCAGCAAATTGTCACTTAAGCTTAGCGTAAAGCGTTATACAGTAGTAATGCCAGTTAATCTATTAAGGTTGGCCTTATGCGTGGTACAGATTGCTATGTAAATTTCTCATTTACCTCTGTGCCACAACTTCTATGGAAATCGGTCATTTGGCAAACATTACCTCAGCTCGAGGAACAAAAGAGAATAGCTCGAGCATCCAAAATGTTCAGTGTGTTAATTCGACGGTACGTCAGTCTTTTTGCAACTAACCTTAAAAAAAAATCATTTCGTTTGTGACTTGAGCGGTGCAATGCTAGCGAAATTAGCGTACAGATGCGACGTAATGTGGTTAACAGTCGTATTGTTCCAAACTGATACTCAAATTATCAAGCTACATGCTCTGCAGAGTGACTGTTGCAAACAGTTTCCCCTATATTTGTATGGTCGAATGTTTGTGTGATAAACAAAGTCCCAGTTCTAATGAAGTTGGTCTGTTGACTATCGAAGGTAAGTGACATTCCCTAAATGGAATCAATGTAGAGCTTGCAACGTGGCGTCCAGTATAGCTGGTCACAAGGACGCAGCAAACACAACTGCTTACGTAGTTCCTGCAGGCGACATCGCACTAACAAGGCAAACTAGTAACTGGGCAGCCAGGCCGACACCCCAATAAGCCGCCACTCATAGCTTATATCATATCATTAAATTCAGAAGGGCATTCTGGAAAGCTAATGTTCTTTAGTTTAAATAGCCATAGTTCAGGCGAACTACAAAATATTGCATTTAAATAAAATATAGTGATCCTACCTCCCGGCTAACAAATATAAGTTTCTTACTGCGTTATGTAAATGTATTTATCATTACACCCTAGAAAGATCTTTGCAGCCGTAAATGGCTGAGAAATTTTCATGCAAAATTCGTAAATTCTTTGTTCCTGCCTGCTACTTAAAATGTACCACACAAGTAGCTTGCTAATTCAAGTCCTTTTCTTTTAAAAAAATCTACTGAAGTTGATTCTGTCATCGTTATACTCCTAAATAGGTTAATTCTATGTCCTTCATTTCTACGCTTTGTATTTCTTTTATTACGAATGTCTTAGGGTAAGGTAAGGTCGCTGGGTTCCTACGGCTCCTGCCGCTTCCTATAGGATTCACGGAGGTGGAGCTCCGCACTCCGATTACAACCGTTGGCACTAGAATGGATGTGACGCGGTCGGTGCTGCGCTCCGTTCATTCTTTACCTTCCCGCGGAGTTTCCTCCATAGTACTCATTGGATAGCAGGCTGAGTGGGCATGGGCAGCCGTTACGGACGTTCAGCTTCGAGGAAAGATCCTCGGCTACGTCGGGGATCGGCCCCGGTTGTCCGGGCGGCAGTCAGACGCTCTACCGCCTGAGCTACGCGGCCACTCGTCTAAAGCTGCGTTCCCACGACGTCTTCTAACAGAGGCGGCACACCGCACGCCGAAGTGTAGGGATGAGCGCGCGCCGCAGTTTAGCCCTCGCTACCCCGCCACCACCACGTTGCCTAATGTCGTTTGGCACAGAGCACTTTATAGCAACAGAAGGGGTGCGCACCTCTGCTGCAAACCGATGGCAACAGCGCACCACTACACACGCCTGTGATGTTTACCGACATAGAGTGGGTAGCTGCGTCTCTTCTCCGCTAGCAGAGGCGGCTTCGCTCCCATGGCGTGTTGTTGGGTTTCCGTCCCATTCCAGGAGGCCTCCGTTAAGATACATCTTGGGAACGCAACTTAAGTGTTCTAGTGTGTAAATAAATGTGATTAGTTATGAATGTAGTTTGTTGATTTTATGAGGATGAATGGAAGGAGAGTGGAAACTAAGCATTACCTTTCATCCAGTGGTTACCTATCTTTCAAATAAGCGATTTCGTGTAGATAAAACACATTCCAAATAGCTGTCAGCATGTGGGCTACTGGTTTAAAAAAGCATTAATTGGTTTTAATATGAATATTTTAGTTACGAAGTATTATCATATTTCGGTTTTAGGTAATCGCAATTTGTTTAAATTAGCGTTCAGAGAATTCACATTGGCTGTTGTATTATTTGACATTTTTATCATATAGTTCTGAATGGTATTAAAAATATTCCGATCGTTATTGTGTAAATAAATGACAACTGACTATCTGCCCTGACATTCAGCCATTGCTGGTTTTCTGAAATATTGGTAGCCACTCATGGTGGTTACGTTACAAAGCATTCAGTAGTTTAGCTAAAGTTAGGTATAGGAGAGGTATGTAACATAGTGAGAAAATTGGTGAATTATTATGTAATGGGACAGCTGGTTTATTACTTAAAGACTCTTGCTCAAATTCGGAGAGAACTTTTATGTGGTTCGTTTGATTGTTGTCTTGAACAAATGTTAATAACAATTAACCAAAGTGTTAATGATGTATGAGGCTACAAAGTTTAAGGAGTTATTTCAAGTGCTTAACTTCATTGGTAGATTAAACCCCTTCACGACCGTAAATCCGTATCTTGAAAGATTTTACTAGTAATAGTAAAACTTGTTATACTTTTTTTTTTAAATGAAGGTTCGTGTCGCCCCGGGCTAGCCCACGCCATCGCTGGATGTTGTAGGCGTTAGAATGTTTCTCCGTCATAAAGCATAAAGGAAAAGGAACGTGAAGGAGTTCGGCCATTGCCTTTTAAAGCAACCATCCCGACATTAGCCTGGAGGGATTTCGGAAAACCACTGAAAAACTGAAATCACGATGGTTTTCTCACCCGACGCAATGGCCACCGCGAACGCAAAGACGACCGAAAGCAAAGGGGTGAGCCCAACCGGAATCGAGAAACTCGTCTTTTGATTCAAGGAACATTAAAAAGATGAAACGCAGTGCTGTGGCTAATAGATAAAACAAGCAATCATTTTATTCAGACTTCAAACGTTAAATTGTATAGGCATAGGTGCTTAATATAAATGGAGTTACCCTTTCTAAACAAAGTCCCTAAGCATCCATTTTTTCGACCCTTTTCAGTACCCAAATTTAAACTTACAAATTTAAACCTTAAATTCTTTCAACTTTTTGGTAAATTATTCATCACTAGTGTAAGTCCGTGGCAGTTTTTTACGTATCGTCACGGGTCTAGAATAGTTTCACTTTATAGGGTCAAACATTATGAAGCGATGACCTGATGTGACCAAATACGAACTTGACCAGTGTGAATAAAATCTCTTGAGCTTGAAGAACTCTGAAGTATTAATAGACGTATTAAACACTGACAGGGACGATCGCGCTGTCGTATAATTGTTTCAAAGGTCGTAGATTCGAACTTACTGAAATAAAAACTTGACTTGTATTTGACCCTTAACGTTCACGCTGCAAAATTTGAAGAATTCTTGTTTGCTTCGAAAACATTACCTTGATTTTTATTGAGACTGGGCATACATAATATAATCTTTGGTCAAAGTGTCTGTAACGGCCATAGAACTTAGTGCTATTTCAGATAATTTAACAGCTGAGCAACTCCGAAAAAATGAATTGCCAGAATACTTGATTCGGTAACATATTTTGACTGATGTCCTCTTTAAACAACCTAATAACTAACGTACAGCGAACATGAAGAAAAACCATTAACGAAAGCGGTCAGTAAAATACGTAAAAATTAAATAAATTGTAATGAATAAACTTTAGTCAAACAACATCATTAGTGAAAGCTTTAATTAAATTGAAATTTAGCCCAGGCTGTAATAACAACTATCATTCGTGGTTACTTCAGTGACTAGGAGTAATTTCAGATGTTTATAGTTTTTTATGTTGCTTTCATTACCAACATGTTACTAAAAGGAAGTTCCACTTTTTTTTCAGCCATAAAATTTAAAGATATTTTTTTAACTATGAAATACTTCGAAAAGCAAACTTAATGAACATATTATGCAATTAATTTGAACGCAATTGTTTAGCTATTTAATTGTGAAGATAACCTCGAATTTCTTCTATTGATATCTCTGGTTGCTGTTGATTTGTGAGCCAAGGTTGACACGTGACTCCGTTCTCCGGCCAATAACCATTGAGGTGAGTGAGTGTGTGAGTAAGCTTAGGAAGTTATATAGTAGAAGGAAATTATATAGTAGATTTCTCTTGGTAACTTATTCCAATCCCTGACCCACAAACCTATGAAAGAAAATATTTCCACACCCTTGTGCCTGAAATCGAGTGAAAGCTTGTGGTCATGGTCATCTTTTTCCTTCCATGCATTACTCCTAATTCTTACACCAAACTATTTCGATGCCTCGTCACCAGTATACGGCTTGTACACTCGCATGACACCCTTCACCCTCCTCCGTTCTTACAATGAATCTCATTCCAACTGTTTTATCATATCGGTTACTGATTGTGTTCTGTGGTAATTACCAGAGACAAATCTAGTAGTCCTTATTTGCGCCCCAACCAACTCCTTTATTCAATACCCAACATGTTCGTCCCATACTTCACGATGGTCTCCCGTTGCTTTCACAAGCGTAATAATATTCTTAAATGTAGTTGAATATTTGTATGAATGTGATGGTGTGTGTGTTAGGAGTAGAGTGCTGTTTGTGTTGTTATTGAGAGATGAAAGAAGGAAGAATGTGAAGACAAGTGCTGGCTAATTCAGGCACACTCTTCAAAAAGACACCAAAGTTTCCAGCAAGTTTTAGTCCGAACCTCATGGTCAGTGGCGTATCCATGTTAACAAGGACCCCGGTGCAAAAAATAATAAATAAATATATATACAGGGTGTTACAAAAAGGTACGGCCAAACTTTCAGGAAACATTCCTCACACACAAACAAAGAAAATATGTTATGTGGACATGTGTCCGGAAACGCTTACTTTCCATGTTAGAGCTCATTTTATTACTTCTCTTCAAAGCACATTAAACATGGAATGGAAACACACAGAAACAGAACGTACCAGCGTGACTTCAAATACTTTGATACAGGAAATGTTCAAAATGTCCTCCGTTAGCGGGGATACATGCATCCACCCTCCGTCGCATGGAATCCCTGATGCGCTGATGCAGACCTGGAGAATGGCGTATTGTATCACAGCCGTCCACAATACGAGCACGAAGAGTGTCTACATTTGGTACCGGGGTTGCGTAGACAAGGGCTTTCAAATGCCCCCATAAATGGAAGTCAAGGAGGTTGAGGTCAGGAGAGCGTGGGGGCCATGGAATTGGTCCGCCTCTACCAATCCATCGGCCACTGAATCTGTTGTTGAGAAGCGTACGAACACGTCGACTGAAATGTGCAGGAGCTCCATCGTGCATGAACCACATGTTGTGTCGTACTTGTAAAGGCACATCTTCTAGCAGCACAGGTAGAGTATCCCGTATGAAATCATGATAACGTACAGTACATACTAACGAAACTAAAATGAGCTCTAACATGGAAAGTAAGCGTTTCCGGACACATGTCCACATAACATATTTTCTTTGTTTGTGTGTGAGGAATGTTTCCTGAAAGTTTGGCCGTACCTTTTTGTAACACCCTGTATATGTCGAATCCATCCGGGAAAGATCAGTAGGGTCCGACCGAAGGTTCGGCTTCGGCTTCGGCTTCGGCTTCGGCCACCTTCGGCCAAAAAAAGTACCTTCGGCCGCACCTTCGGCTTCGGCCAAATTCAGCCGAATGTTTGGCCGAAGCCGAAGTTTTACATCCAGCCCCTGAAAATGAACCAACTTTTACGAATACCGTCAACGTAGCGCGCCAACAGACGATAGCAAAGATAAAGAACCATTTGGAAAACATCATAAAAATCAGTGGGAAGTATATTGTGAAGCCAGTGTTAAATACCAAAGCTTGATTAATTTTTAAAAAATCAAAAAAATCAGGGATCTTGTATGCGCCCAAAGATTTTGCAAAAGAAGTTTAACAGTCTACTTCACGCGATTTCGTAGAAAAAAAGTAGCGCCACCATGGCACTATAATCATCCGATTTCTTGGCGGATTAATGTATTACGTATGGACCTGGTCATTGTAAACATGTTTCCGTACAACCTCGTTGAAGGAGAAGGACTTCGCAGACTTAATTTTACTGATCCTCAAACTCGACCCTAGTGCAGACAAAGCGAGAAAAATATTTTAGAAACTCTTTAATGCCAGCTACATACGAAAAAATAAACAGTAAAGTTGCATTGATTTTAGAAAAAGACTGAATGGATCAGTTTTACCACGAAGATACGAAGTGATCAAGCAAACACAATTTTGAGTGTCACGGCACATGGCATTTCCAAAGGTTCCAAATTAAAAAAAAAAATTGGCTGTTAGTGTGTTGGAAGATCATACAAGGCAATATATTGCACAAAAAATCACTGAAACTGTTACCAAATACAATTCAAAAGAAAATATCCATACGGGTATACGTAATAATACTTCAAATATGAATGCAACCATCAGCTATGGAAACTTCGTTTTTATTGGTTGTGTTGCTCACACACTACAGTTCATGATTCACAAAGTAATATTTAAAGATATTGCTGTAATAGAAATAGTGAAAAAGTGTTGTAAAACGTAAGCAGAGTGAACAAGCCACTCGATATCATAATTAATAGAACAGAAAAATTCAGTAAATCTGTATATGTTAGAACGTGGTGAAATAGAAATTCCAACAGCAGAAGAATGGATACAAATGAACAATTTTATAACTGTGCTGAAGTGTATTTAGGAAGCAACAACTAATATTTCTAGCGATTTGTCAACAGTATCTTTAATTATATCAATCATTGACATCTTAAACTCAAAACTTGCTCAGAAGAATGAAGGCTGATCATATAATACTGTTCAAAAGCCGTTTGTGTGGGTCTGTTAACAGGAGATCTACTTACGCAAGAAAAACCTTACGGTTGTTGATCGCCGCTCTAATCGATCCACGGTTTAAAATTAAATATTAGGCTAGCGACGAAATTGTAAATACGAAGACTGATATTTTGTCATTTCTACGTCAAAACTGTGCACTGACAATAACAAATAAAATGGGTCATTTGGAGCGATTAAATCTTATTTTATTACTGCCGATGTACTTTTTCTTTTGATTATATTTAGTACATTTTTAATTAATCTGTATACGTGAAACTACTTTAAAAATATTGGTATTGATTCCTTTTTAACTGAAAATTTAATACGAGATGCTAATTTAGAAAGCAGAATATCATATTCTAAAAGCTAGAATAATTTATGCTAGGTAAGAAGGTTGAAATTAATTTTTATTGTTGTTAAAAAACTATGACATTACTATACATACGCTAACATGTATTTGATTTACCGAAGCTAAAACTCCAAAACTTAATAATTTAATCCACGGGACAAATTATTCTGATTTGATTCGGGCTATTACTGTTAAATTTTATAGTTTCTTTTTATTATTCTTAAATAAAAATAACTGCATTTAATTTTGCTAAATTGCATTGCTCAGAACCTGGTTTGGTACTATTTTAGTGTTTTATTTTATTCGAATAAAGAAATATTAAAAACTTTGTTTATAATTATTGTTAAGGTGCAATTTATATAAAAAATACCACATATAAAACAAAATAACAGTTCATTTTTTGCATGTCATATATACTTCATGTTAGTGTTCTAAGATATATAATTATTTTTGAACCTTCGGCTTCGGCTTCGGCTTCGGCCGAAGGTTATCCCAAGAGCCGAACATTCGGCTTCGGCTTCGGCCGAAAAATGACCTTCGGTCGGACACTAAAGATCAGGAATCGGGCGGGTTGAATGGAGTTCCCGGTTATAGGCAGATGGCTCTTCAGCGAAGGTAGGCTGTGGATATCTCACGGACAGTGGAGAGTAACTACGAGAACACAGCGGATACAAGGATCCGGTTTATTAGACTCAGTCTCACAATACACAGTGACAGATAGCGGAGTGATGTCGCCTCGGCGGTCAGGCTCCGAGTGATGTATGCTGCCCTTAAGTAGCCCCTCGTAGATCACACTATAGTCGCTGTGGCGCTGGTATCCTGCTCTACCAAGTCTTGTGAAGTTTGCTGACAGGGTCTCCCTGAGCTTTAGGGGCCCCCCCCTGAGCTTGGGATCCCTCCGATAGCTACGACCCTGCTCATGGTAAGTGCCAGAAAACATAACTGAGCCGCAACTATCTGAGCCAACATATCGGGTTTTTATTCACAACTATCTTTCCTAAAAACCTTAAGGAGCTCACCAAGTGTCTTTTTCCCCCATTCCACACACACACAAACGGCGGGACCCCAACAACCTGGTCGAGCACCATATTGTTACAATGTCTTAACAAATGCTTCTGTTTTCTTACAGCATCCAAAACTTCAAATGTTACAAGCTCACCTGAAATAAACATACAAATCAAAGCCGTTGATATTGTGGATTCAATCTTTCAGCTGAATTGCCATTAAGGTTGTGATAGCAAAACGTAAAACAGAAACACTGACATCTGACAATAAGGCGTTATAAAAGACGAGCAGGGGTCTTCTTGTCTGAAGAGCGAAGCACAGAGGTGACCCCAGTAAAGCTTTCAAACAAATGAGGAATATGAAAGAGAGAAAGCAGGAGCGCGAGGCATTAGCCGAGAATTCGCGAATGGGCTGAAAACTTCGCTGAATTCTTGATGACTCTTCAATATCCCGGAGGCCAGGTACTTAAAACATCCTTAATTATTCAATACATTTCGATTTGTTCCAAAATCTGAATATATTTTCATTCAGTTACAGCAACTTAGTAATTTTAACTATATCAAAAGACCATACATGAGTTTCCTGAGCAATAAAATTGTTCTGTGGATTATCATTTACTTATATTGGTAACTCCAGATATACTTGTATAAATTTAAAAAAAAAGACTGAACCTGATTTCCGGAGTTACGGTTTTTAATAAGATACTTCCCTTGTTTCGCAGAATAGCTTATCAGATTTGTGGACTATTATTATGTAGTGTATCAAGTCAGTGGCATCATAATGTGGAATTCATCATTCAAAACGTTCTGTTTGGAGAACTCTTGAAGAAGAAAGGGTTAAATAGAAGGGTAGCTCCAGAGAATAAAATGTTTGTTTATGTTTTTGCTATATTTGAAAGTTACGTCTCACAGCAAAATCACAATTCTTTATTTATTTATGAATTATATCGAAACAGATATCATTCAATGCATGTTTTAACACTGTCGATGGCACTTCATAAACAGAAAAGAAAAAAATACCTTAGTCAGTTCTAATTAAACGGAAAATCTATTCCCTATTATTCAGTTTCACTTTTCCACTTTCATTTATACCGGAAAAGAAATACGTTTAAACATGAGCAGTGGTTAGTTGTTTTGCAACTATCGCCCCAGTTTATCCGTAAGACAGCAACATATATTACTGAAGTTCCAAAAGTTGCGTGATTTGATTTTGTACCCTATTTTTACCATCAAAGTGCAGCAATCCGACGTAGCATTGGCTCAATAACTCTTCGAAAGGCCCTGAAATATTAAGCGACGCTTCCTCTACACCCGTCTATAATTGCGAAAGTATTGCCGATGCAGGACGTTGTGCACGAACTTTCGATCGTGTCTCAGATATGATCGACTGGTATCATGTCTACCAATCTAGGTGTCCAAACCATTCGCTGTAACTGTCCAGAATGTTCCTCAAACCGACCATGAAATATTTTGGGCCTGAAAAATCTTCCTGAAAAATTCTATCGTTGTTTGGGAACATGAAGGTCATGAATAGCTGCAAATGGGCTCCAAGTATTGCACATAACCAACTAATCAATTGTCAGTTGAATTTGAAAAGAGCTACTAGTTCATGTCATATAAACGCACCAGGATAGACAAACCATCACCCTGGATAGTGCCTTCCTGACATCCTACTATCTGCTCTTACCAACTGGAATCATAACTCATCTGGCCCCACAATCTGTATATTTAGCTTCCAATCTATATGTTCTCGTGCCGAACAGAGGCCGTGAATACGGTGGTAGATTGTTAGTAGAGGCACTCGCGACACACTTCTGCTTACATATTACATCAACGCCAAATTTCGCTACACTGTCCACAATGACAGATCTTTCGCACATCACTCATTGAGTATTGTTGTTCTTTGAAGCAACGTTGGCTGTCTGTCAACAGTGACATCTGGACGCAGACGTCGCTGATCTCGGTCATTGATCGACGTGGTCAGCCACTGCGCTGTGCATGGTGGGAGATAATACCGGAAATCCAGGGCACACTTTTAACACCTTGGATCGAGGAAAGTTGAATTCTGGAACAGTTTTCAAATGGAGTACTCCATGCGTTCAACGCAAATTACCATTCCGCATTAAATCTGTTAATTCATGTCGTGCGGCAATAGTCACGACAGAAAATTTTTCACAACACTCACGAGAGCACAAATGAGAGCCCAGACACTGCACGACACATTTGTACACTAGTGTTTGTGAAAACTGTAACACCAAGATGGCGACAAAGGATTACAATAAATGGATGTAGTCTTCTCGGGAGACTAGCCGAGTAAGTAAGATTTTTCCACACGAAGACTTCACCAGAAGATGGCGACGGAGACTGAGATCGCCGAAATATAGTGTGGAAACATCTTACTTACTCGGCTAGTCTCCCGAGAAGACTACATCCATTTTCAACGCCGAGAAAGACTTCGTTCCTATATAGATTACAATGAAATTTATTCAACTGATCAGATACATGGCAATTCACGAATGATTAGAATTACAGAACTGCACATGAACTTTACCCATGGGAATTAAATATGGTGTGACGTCGCGACGTGCCTGATCTGGGTTTTCCATGGTTTTCCCAGATCGCTCCACGCGAATGCGGGGATGTTTCCTCACAATATCCCATGGGCGCCTCCTGCCATATCCCTTATAACCCTTCCAAACCATAACCCTTTTCGATAGGTGCAAAGCACCCTCCGCCACACACTTTTAGTGACTCACGGAGTAATAATAATAATAATTACAGAGTCTCTATTATAGTGGCGTGGGATCACAGACTGGATATGCTGCTTGTCACGCGAGTGTAGGTGTGTCCACAATGTATCGACAGCAGTTGCAGGAGGACCAGAGCAAACAAGTTGCCGACCAATCATATGCCAGATATGTTCGACGAATGACGTAATGCGATCGTGCAGGCCAGGGAAACAGTGGCACCCGTCGTTATACGAAGAACAGTTGAACTGCATTGTCCTTCTGAAGTATGGTCTGTGAAGCTTCCTATTAGAGTAGCAGTGCCTCGGCTACTATATTCTCCCTAAAGAAGCGGTTGCTAATCAGATTTCTCTCAATACGTTGGAGATCGCATGTTATAGCAATAGGCGTCCCAAACCGTTCAGTCTGCCTGATTGCATTCGCCACGGTAACATCTAACATGTACACGGCCATAAGCGTAGGGCCAGTTGAAGCGGAACTCTTTCGAAAATACTACCCTTTTCCTCTCAGCACGCTATTGACGGCGTTTACATGCCAGTTGCCATTACAGTCTAATGCGATGGTGGTTTCTGGTCAATGAGAGCCGTAAAAGGGGCTGAGTCCCACCAGTCCATCCATTAGTAGTCGAGGTCAAACCATTCACACCCGTTGCAGTGCTCCTACGTTGTGCTAACACTGTGAGCGAAGCTGTTGTGTCGGTTACGGTAATGCGAAGAAGATAGCGGTCTTCCCGCGCTGTGGTCACATTGTGCGGTCCAGCACCCTCTCATCGCTGTGTACGACCCTCTCCTGGTTTCCTGCAGACCAATCAGACCCTCTCACATGCTGATATTGAGCCGCCATTTTACGTCAACGACGAAAACCGGTACTTTGTTGCATTCCTACTTCGTTTGATGGCTCTGCACTTAATGCGTGGAGCATAACACATAATTGGCCACTCACACAAAAAGGTGCGGCTAGGCCTAAGTGCACGCCACTGATCTACAATCTGAATCACTTATTATGGCTCCACCGTCCTACACAACTTCTAGTTTTCGAGTTATTCAGGCCATTGCTTCCAGGTGCTGCAATTTTCACACACAGTAGTGTATGTTTCATTCACAGTGTTACCGCCATCTGGATATTTGCATCTTCCTGTCCCATAGTGTTTCGTACTACAGTGTATACAAGCTGTGGAATGTTAACGTACGGATCTCTTAAACTCTTTATGTCGTAGGCTGCACACCACCAGCTAGAAAAAGAAAAGAAACTAATTACGATACCACTAAAATCACGAAAGCATTTAAACTGTATGAAGTAACAAAGCCGACAAGTGATTTTTACGTGAATTGTGTTCAACGTAAAATTGATAATAATTTGTAGACAATTTTATCTTAAATTTATCTGCTTTCCCATTCACATCTAAATGAAACATTTCCTATCTATCGCTCGCATTTTGGGTTGAACATAATTCGGAAGAACATTAAAACGCGACCAGAATTTTTTGCGTGAATTGCGTGGATATTTTGATGTTAAATTTATCAGCATTCAGACTTCATATCAAAATAAAACCTATCCTATTATGGGTTGTTCATTGTTCCAAAGCTCAGCAAAATGTGATTAGTAATTTTTTGCCGTGTATCGGGTTCAATGAAGAATGGGTACTAATTTGTGGAAAATTATATCTTAAATTTATCAACTTTCCGACTTCATATTAAAATAAATCATAGACTACCCTGTTTAACCCCCACGACAATGGGCTGCACATTTTTCGAAATCCTATCAAAACCGGGCTCCCCATTCATCCAAACAGACTGACAATCACACATTTTGATAACTGCGTATTGCTTCTCTGCAGTTCCCAAATTTTTTAAACAAATGTTTTCCATGTTCACATTTTCTTCGGGATACGGTGCTATTAAAAGTATAGATTAAATAGCATTTTGCCTGAATTGCGGTCAACAAAACGTGGATTGCTTCTCGCAGTCGAAGTATTTCTTGCCGATTATATAAAACAAGTACTAATAATTCATGGGAATAATTGGTATTTTTTTCTGTGATGCTGTAGCTGCTTAGTATAAAATTCCGGAATGACTGCATTAAATGTTAACGCTATGAAATTTAAACCTGTAATGCCACATTTACACTATAGCCTTGTCTCCGAGCGCAGAAACGAACTGTCATTTACACTCTCCCAAGAATTCATTCATGGATAACTACTAAGCGTTCCAGCTTTCATGGTGAGGGTTGGAGTTTTATCCTATACTGACGCACTTTCGATTGTTTGGGTTTTTTTTCATTTAATTGACTTTTTAAGTTTTTTAAAAAAATTTAATGATGTCAGTTTGGACTTTGCAGCTTCAAGGAGCTAATAAAACTCTTATAGGTTAGGTATGCGTATTTAAAAAATATATCGATAAATATTGAAGCGATATTTACAAACACTATCGATATACATCGAGAAAAAAATTACGATATTATTGGCTAAAAGGAGTAATTATCTTTTAAAAAAAACATAAAATACCTCAAAATATTTAATAAAATTCTGAAAATTAAAGACACAGGTAGAAATTATACAAACTTTTATTAATTTATTATTTTTTTTCAATCAATCAAACAGTATTCGTCTGATACGGACATCAAAAGGACTCTCTGTTTTATGTGCTCCCCCGTCAATCTACTCCTGTTGTTCGGTACAGCTAAGTTGACTGCAGAAGCCACTCTTTCGGATGACACAGAAGAAGCTTGACATATAACGTATTTCAGCGCGAGTTCCCAAAGCACTGGCTTGGAGCGCTGGCAATTCACCCAAAACTTTACTGGGTCTGATTTTATGTCTATTAATGGTCGGTCCAGATACTGCTTAAGCTCATTAGGAATTGAGCCAGACCTTGGAACCTCTTGCATAACAGTAGTGTTAAGGGATAATAGCTTTTCATGTGTGGACCAAATTGATGTTTTATCTGCGATATCTTGTGTTGCTGCTGTATACCTTACTTCTGGAGAACGTTGTCCTCGTCGTCTAAGTTCCAAGCGAATATCATTATTTATTGTAGATATCGCATTTGACACACCGATTGGAGAGGTAAAGTGTATACGTTTGAAACGAGGGTCCAGAACTTAATTTCTCTGGATGCCCGGACGGGGATTCGAACCGCCATCCTCCAGAATGCGAGGCCAGAACGCTAACCGTTACACCACCACGCTCGGTGAAATGGGTTACCGTCCCAGTTAAACTTCCTGGGACTTTCCTTGGAGGGATATACATCTCCCATGGTTATCGCCTACGACCAGACACGGGAGAGGCGTTCGAAGAGGATGTTACTATCAGTAAAAGCTATTGGTGTCACAGTGATTGAAAAACTAAAAACCGCTCTCACTACATCAATCGAAGATAGCAATCACAAGAAAGTATTTTTTAGTGGAGCTGTAATTCACGAAAAAGCTGTATGTCTTTAAGCGTATTTTAAAGAGCATTACAATGAACATTAGGATAGAAGATTTAAAGCAATCCAGAATTGGTTTATTAAGTTCAAAGTGCGACAGTCACTCCATTACATGAAAATGTTTCTGTATACTTGGAACGTATTCCCTATAATCCTATATAAACTAACATTCCGTATTCAAGGTTTCTTTTTTTTTATTTATTTATTTATATGGCTTTTGGTCTGACGACCATACAGCCAGATCACAATTTTGTATTACAATATTATATGGCATAATAGTTCTATACAAAGTTTGTATTACAAAATTATTTTGACATATCAGCTCTATACAATATTATTTTGTCATGATAATTCTATACAATTTTTATTAGTAACAATAATTCAGAGTTGATATAACTATTGATGATTGTGTTACGTTATTAATATACAATTCTGTAATAATTCTGATAGTGAGGTGGTATAATAATTCTATTTTGGATATATTGCCTGGGTTACATCGTAATATTTGCGTCCCTTAAGAAGTGAGCTATAGCTTGATACACATCCTGTTGTTCAGTTCTCATAAGGGAGATGATTGAAGTAGGCAGTGGAATATTTATTTTAGTCAGTCTATTGTATAGATTATTTTGTGGAGTTCGGTAAAGGGTGCATGTCAATATTATATGGTTTAGGTCTGCTATTTCTTCGTTGTCAACAGGGCAGAATGGGGAGTTTGCTGCGCCAATTCTATGGAGGTGTTTGGGATAACATCCGTGTCCAATCTTATGCGAATGATAGATGTTTTGTATTTTCTTGCGAGTTTTGATTCTTCGAACCATGCTTTGTGTGGAATGTGGGGTTGGATCGATGCGTAGTGTTTCCCTTTGTATACTTGTGATGAAGTCCATGCGTTTGCCCATTTTGTAAGGGCCTCTCTTTTTATAGTTCTAATGAAATCAGTGTGGGGGAGTTGTGTGTATTGTTGCTGTCCTTCCAGAGTGCTTTCTTTTTGCTAGTTTGTCGACCGTCTCGTTGTATTGGATGGACGCATGGCCCTTGATCCATAATAAATGGATTTCTTTTCCTTCTGCGGATGCTATATACATCATTTGTAATATATCATATAAAATCTTATTCGTTTCATTTTGTCTTTTAATATTCTCCAACCTTTGTACTACACTTTTCGAATCCGTCAATATAAGTATTTTATTATATCGGTTGTATCCGTATTGAATGGCCTGTCTAATGGCCATAGCCTCTGCCGTGTAAACCGAGGTCTCTGTTGGCAAGCGTATTTTCTGGTGTTCTTTCGTGAGTGGACAGTAGTAGGCGAATCCGACTCCATTTGCTGTTCTTGATCCATCGGTATATATTTGTGTAAAGTCGGGCCAAGTTGAAGATAGAAATCTCTCTGTCATGTTATTTGTCCTGTTGCTTCTAATAATCCATTCTGGGAGGTAGTAGACATTTGGTTTAAATCTGATGATATGGTATTGTTTTGTGAAACATGGAAGAGTCCTTTCTTGGATCACTAATGGTATTTTGTGTTTTATTTGGTTGAAGCTAGTGGCCAATAACGGCGTGGAGCGGCGAGGGATGTTTCCCTTCCTTTCCATTATTGTTGCAAGTCCCTTTGCCTTCTGAGACACCGGATGGTTGGTGATTGAAGCGCGTCTCATTAGGTAGATATTTGATAAGAGTTGTCGCCTCGTTTCCAGAGGCATTTCTCTGGCTTCAACTAATAGTGCATTTGATGCTGTAGATTTCATTGCTCCAATACATATTCTAATAGCTCGATGTTGTGCTATGTCCAATTTACGGAGGTTATACTTCGGGGCATTCCCGTAACAGATGCTTCCATAATCGAATATGGGACGGATTAGTGCTCTGTATATATTAAGCATTATAGCCGGATCTGCACCCACCAGGTGCGTGTTACGGATCTTAATATGTTCAAGAGGTGTTCCGTTTTAGTTATAATATGGTTGATGTGTCCCGTCCATGTTAGTTTACTATCCATTATTAAGCCTAAGTGTCTGGCAGATGTGCACACCGGGAAGGAGTAAGGTCCCAGATGAAGCTCAGTCTCTCGATATATAGTTCGTTTCCTAGAAAATATCACTGCTGAAGATTCGCTGTTGAAATGGTTAGTCCTAGATGTTGTGCCCAATCATATAATCTCCCCGCAGCTTCTTTTAACCTCCAGAGAATTATTCCTAGGGATGTGGACATCGTGTATATACATATGTCATCTGCAAATTTTAATACTTTTATTGTGGGACTGAATATTTTTTCTATTGCCCCTATGTAAATAGTGAATAGTAAGGGGCTAAGGATTGCTCCTTGTGGGATTCCTGTTGAGGACTATGAATGGTCCATGTAGATAATTATTTTGTTGCCGTATATATATAGCTCTACTATAGAGAAGATTATATATTCCACAGACAAATACCTCAGGAAGATGTAGTGCCTTGAGCTTTTCTATTAGTATCGGAATTTGAACATTGTCATAGGCTCCTGTAATGTCTAGGAAAACAGCTGTAAGAAAACCTTTGTTGATAAAAGTTCGTTCTATGTCTAATGTGAGCGTACTGAGACAGTCATATGTACTTCTTCCTTTCCTAAATCCATATTGAGTTTTTGGCAGTAAATTGTGATATTCAAGCCACCATTCTAACCTCCTTTTTACGATTCGTTCGAACGTTTTGCCTATGCAGGAGGAAAGGGCTATTGGGCGAAAGGAGTTGGCATTTGTACTGTCTTTACCTGGTTTTGGTACCGGTATAATTATCTGTGTTGTCCAATCACTTGGAAATTCACTTTTTAACCATACATTAGTAAAGATCTGTACGATAGCTACCTTGGCGCAGTGAGGGAGGTGGTGGAGCATGAGGTAATGAATGTTGTCTATTCCTGGTGTTGTATTTGAGGTTGATTTCAGGGCCATTTCCAGTTCGTTTAGTTTAAATTCCTCTGATAGGATATTTTGTCGGTTATTTTCCGTGTGTTGGTTTGTTAGTTTTAGAGGCTCTGTAGGCACATATGGCGGGGCTACCTTGTTTTCGAATTCTTCGATACAGTTCATTGGCGCTTTTATTCCCACTGGTTTCTTCTTTAACCGATTTATCATGTTCCATATTAAAGTTGTTGGCGTGGTCCTATTTAAACTATTACAGAATTCTTTCCAACAGGTTTTTTTCTTTGATTTAAGGAATCTTTTTGTTTCCGCATCTATTTTTTTGTAATTTATATAGTTTTCCCAAGTGGGTTCTCGTTTATATACTGTCAGAGCTAGTTTCCTTTTGGCTATGTTTCTAGAACATTCCTCGTTCCACCAAGGGGAGGGTAGTCCTTTTGCGTTTGGTGTTGTTTTGTAGGTGGGGATCGAGCATTTTGCCGCCTCGTTTATAACATTTAGCAGTAGCTGGTACTGACTTTTGGTTGTGTTTGCTGAGTACACTCGTCCTATATTTTCTTCAATGTGTTTCCTGTATTTTATCCAATTTGCTTTTCTTATGTTCCATTTGTTGATCGGTTGAAAGATCTGTGGGAAATTCAGCTGTTTTGTTGATATTAGGATAGGGTGGTGGTCCGATCCCCAGGTCTGTCTTAGATTTTCCCATTGAAATTCGGTGGCGATAGATGCGGAGCACATGGATAGATCAATTGCCGATTTCCTTGGCCGGGTTTTGAATAAGAGTAGGAGATCCGTCATTGAGTACAAATAGGTTGAATTCATCTATGAACTCTATCATCGCTTCCCACATGCATCGTTCAGCTCGCATCCCATAGCGTGTGATGGGCGTTAAAGTCTCCACAGATTAAGTAGGGATCCTCTATTTGGTTGAGGAGTGTTCGCCATTCATCTATTCTGATTGTTGTTTTGGAGGACAGTATATTGAGTACTAAGGTTAAATTCATATTTTGGCTGTGTACTTTGGCTGCTATAGCCTGAAAAGATTTGATGTTTGTATGATCGATGTATACAGCTGTGAAAGGTATAGATGTTTTTTATTATATTGCCACTCCACCTTTCCATCTTCCCTGATCTTTCGTAATTATGGAATCCTTTAAATGAGATATTAGTATCCGGTTTCAGCCAAGTTTCTGCAATAGTAGCTATCGTTATGTTGTTTTACGTCTAGTTCTCTTGTAAGATTCCCTATTCGCTCTTAGTTGATCTGGCATTCCACTGTAAGCACTTAATTTTGGCCGTCTTGTTGGAGGATATTGGTTACCATTCCTAGTATCGCTGTAGGGTTTAAGAGACTTCTGATTGAGATTTTGCTTCTTTGATTAGATCATGATTAAGTTGACTATTTTTTTCTAATTAAAATGCAATTTCGCCGTTGTGGACCCTTAGTGGGATCGTTTAGATTGTTTTATTTAGCAGATTGCGCATGCAGGTCTGTTTGTGTGTCCTCCCTGGGCGTATTGGGTACTTGTGGAATTTCCGTATAGCTGCCTGTTGCTGCAGGGTGGATCAAGCTTGTATTGATGGGAGCCATAGGGTCCATTGTATGTGTATAGTAGTTGTCTTGTATTGAAGGATGGGTTATCTGTAGTATATTTAGCGTTCTTATAATTTTTAGGTCCTTTGTCCAGATGTATCTGTTTGGGGATTGACTCTGTATTGCTGAGGGGTGGTTTTTGTGTCGTACTGATAATGTCTGTGTTTTCTAACTGCGGGTGCCAGGATCTGGGTGGTTCGGCCACGACTTTTGCGTAGCTGTTTGCATCTGGAGTGTTAAGTTGTAGTGAAATGGTTGAACTCTACTAGATTTTCAGATCGTCTCCTAAGATTTCGGGGCATTTTTTGTCCGTTGCTAGGTGATTTCCTCCACAGAATAAACAACATGCGTTTTCCTGGGAGGGGCAGTGGGTTAGACCATGTGGTCCCGCGCATTTACTACATCTTTGCTGACCTCTACATTGTGCTCTGACATGGTTAAATCTTAAACACTGAAAGCATTGTATTAAGGGGGGAATATATGGTTCTACTTTACAACGCATGCCAAACAGATATACTGCTTCTGGGAGGACCTGGGATCTGAATGATAGTTGGCATACGGGAAGATTTCTTGCGTTTACCTCTCCATTTGGAGAATGTTTTTTTTAAATCTTCTAACGCTAGTCACTTTGTATTGGATTGTATGTTTTCCAAGATTTCTTCTATGCTTAATTTAATGTCCACATTTCTAATAACTCCCTGCTTTGAAGTCAAGTACATTGGGATAGATGCTTTTAGACCTATTTCTTGGAGGGACCCTAGGGATGCTAGTTGGTTAGCTGATTCGCCAGATCTACATTCTACTTTAACTTTGTTTCTGCCCGCGTGAGAAATGTTGATAATGTTTTGTTTGAGGTGGTGATGCTTATTAAAAAGGAATTTACCTAGGGCCATGGGGTGCCAATTTCCAACATTTTTGTCAACACTTTCTATTATTACTATAAACGGGCCTCTGTCAGTTTCACTGAATCTATTATTTGCAAAGGTCCCGGCCTTATCCTGCGCACTAGTAACACTGCTGCCTGCGGGCGCTTGGTCGGTGAGTGGCGCTAGCTGCTCACCTGTAGTTGTGAATGTGTTGATTAACTTGGCGCTGGTGTCTGCTGGTGCCGTGTTGCAGGGAGCTGTTGAGTAAGCTGTTGTAGCGCCATCTGACGATAGTCTTGCCATCTTTTCCGCTGATCGCGTCAGTCTTCTTACCTCCTCTTCTTCTGGTACTTGGCGTTTGGTCGTCTTGAAGCTGATGGATTGGCTGCCACGCATCGGATCGTCTAATACAGGAACGCGCGGAGTCGGCATGGTGACGGATGGGCTATCTTCTTCTGATGGTCGATTGGGAATCACAGCCGTTGACATTGCGATACTGGTAGCAATGTGATTATAATTTGAGGTCATAATTGTAGGTTTGTCTCCTCTCCGAGCTAAGAGGTGAACAGCTACATCTGGGGAGGCATGCCGTTCTTGTGTCTGGTCATCTCCCGGTCCAGTTTCCATCTCCAAGGGCTGTTGCTGTTGATGATGTTGCTGCTGATGATGTTGCTGCTGATGATGCTGTTGATGTTGTTCTATTATCTGATATTGTTGCTGTAAGGTATGCTGTTGCAGTTGCTGTTGTTGTTGTTGTTGTTCATGTTCTGGTTGCTGTTGAGGATGTTGGGAGTATTGATATCTTAATTGCTCCTCTTCTGCTTCGTAAGGGATGATTATCTGCTCACTTGCTGTGGGTACTGCCTGAGGGTTTAACCTTTCTACATGATGTAGTTCCCTGATGTTGAGGCTGGGATTTCACTACTGGTGTAGCACGTTTCTAGTGCCATCTTAATCGTCTGACCCGTATCCGGCGGGTCGGCCATAATTTGCTGGTACCACTAGTTTCACTAATTAATTCTAATTGTTCACTAAAGACAATAAGCTGAAATATTGCGAAAAGTAATCGCTTTCGCGGCCTCGCGAACTTCCGGACGCGTAGAGCGCGCACACGGTACAACAGGAACTAAATCGACAATAACACATTCACGAGCTCTATGAGGAAGTTGTCGCCTCGGTGTCTAGCTCCGAACTGTTGTATTCAAGGTTTCTGTATTCAAGATTTTCGTATTTGCGGCATATTTACGGAACGTATTCCTTGCGATTAAGGAGTTTTGACTGTAGATTGTAGCCATTTAAATGATTTAACGGTAATTTATAATGACTTGCGGTTCATCAACCCATTAATTTTTATTCGTAAATAAAAAAAAAACACTTGAAAAGAGAATTTTTCAACTACAAAGATAAAATAACCGCTTACATGCTAACATAAAAATGACGTTAACGTAAAGTTGTTAAAATTTAACAGCTTTTTTTCAACCTCTCAACCGCTGATGAAGCTCTTATATTTCGACGAATTCACTTTTTAAGACACTTTCAGAAGATTGGATATGTACGTATATTTATCGTATATACATGTAACGATTAAATTGGATACTGAATTGCGTTCGTAGAAAAAATGTCGAATTGGTGCTTAAAATCGATACACCAAATACAATATCGATATATCGAAAATAAAAATATCGGCGATAAATATCGATTATATTTAGAAAAAATATCGATATATCGATACATCGATATATATTTTTCCCATCCCTATTATAGGCTACCATAGGGTTCTGTGTATCATTATTTATTGACAATCTTTAACTAATGTGTTGTATTGTACCGAAAAGAGACTTTCAGCAGTTGCCTGCATTATTATCTATAAACGATAATATAACTCCAGAGGATATTGTAGATTCAGTAGCCACCTCAACAAACTTTAGAGATGGAATAACGATTTTAAGATATTTTGAAATTCGAGGTGTCTGACTGGGTTAACAATCTTTGTCCAGCAAAGATTGAAGATGCTGATACAACTTAACAAGAAGAACTGTTAAAAATCAGATATGAGGAAAGTAAACATAAATTCCATAGTAATCGATATGAAAACCTGTGCCAAATGAAAAAATCGCTTGGCATATTTAAATTTATGGCAACTGATTTTCAGTTTAATGAAACCTTTTCCTATTTCATAACTCATGTAATTAGGCTTCAGCGCTGTTATTCATATTATCACCAGAGAAAGAAACCTCCTCAGTATTTCCGAAAGAGGAGACCTGCTTCTGTTCCTAAGAAAAATTGTCCTAGATACCCAGTTTTTATACCAGCTACATTAGCCTTTATGAATCTTATTAATAAATTAAATAATAAAATGTAATTTCACCAAACTTCCTGCTTTTATATATGCAAAGTATAAATAAAAAGATAGATTTAACTGCAGTAAGTCGTTTTATAAAGACTTATTCTGCCAAACGCAGTGAAGGCCCGCCATAAAGTATTTCGCAATTAATTATTATTATTAGCTTTAACTTGCTGTACGTCTGCTTTATAAGTTTTATAAAGTTTCTTACCAGATTTATAAATCACCATTACTGTGTAACCAGTGGGGGGAATTCGCACTACCTACCATTCGGGGTTTCGGCAATCCTGACTGGGGTTTTCGTGGATTTCCTCAGTTACTCAAGGCTAATGCCGGTATGGTTCCCTACAAGGCCACGGCCGACTTCCATCCCCCCTCCCTCTCCTTTAGGTTAGTCGGCTGAAAAAGGTCCTCGAGAAGCCTGGGAGGAATGAAATTTGTATTACTACTTACATTGATACAGATGACTATATCTGCTGTAACCAATGTGCTCGTGCCTTTGACTCCCGCCAAAAAACCGCCACTGAGGCGAGCGGCACTCGCGAGCTATTACGCGAGGCGAAACTACGCGAGCGCACCGTTTACACTCTCGTGTTCGTGCTGTCTCGCCTCGCATCGTGGAAGTTTGCGCGAGGGTTTAAACGCGGCATTAGTATTATGTATTCACATCCGATCTAATGAACATACCAACAGTTTTTTCACAAATCAAATATTCAGGCTTTAAGTTAGTTTTTTTTTTAACTGCTTAACGTATCCTAACAGCAAGGTCTTTAGAGACGGGAAAGGATGGGGTGCAAGAAATGGGAAGGAATTCGGCCATGGCCTTTTGAAGGAAGCATCCAGGCATTTGCCTGGAGTGATTTGGGAAACCATGGAAAACCCAAATCTGGATGCCCGGACGGGGATTGGAACCGCCGTCCTCCCGAATGCGAGGCGAGAACGCTAACCGTTACAACACCACTCTTGGTTTTAAGTTAGTAACGTTGTTCGATTCTCTTTTTTTGTTCTTTTATAGACAGAATATTGAACGTAATTGTATTTTCCAGTTCCAAAAACAACCAGTTATTTCACTTATTTTCTCATGGAGGACACTAAAGTAGATTAATCTAATACCATAGTGAAGTAGTGTTACAGTAGTTTCGCTTGCTGGAATACTTAGGAAATCCTCCGTAAGATCAAAGCATGGGTGTTGTAGACACATATTTGAGTTTTTCAGCAGTAACTGGATTCTCTCTTTACAATACAGGATTTTTCCAGCCCTTTCCCTTTTAATAATTTTTTTTTCTGTCAATCCATAGGATTTTATAAAAGCTGAAATGTGTTTCTTTTAACTATCATGTCAAAAATGGATAATTGTCTCATCAAGACTGTATAATTACACTGAAAAGTCAAAGAAACTGGTATAGACATGCGTATGCAAACAGAAAGATATGTTAGCACTCAGAGTACGGCGCTGCGGTCGACAACGCCTTTAAAAGACAACAGGTGTCTGGCGCAGGCGTTAGATCGGTTTCCGCTGTTACAATGGCAGGTTATCACGATTTAAGTGAGTTTGAACGTGGTGTTATAGTCGGCGCACGAGAGATGGGACACAGCATCTCTGAGGTAGTGATGAGGTGGGGATTTTCCCGTACGACCATTTCACAAGTGCGCAGTGAATATCGGGAATCCGGTAAAACATCAAATCTCCGACTTCGATGCGGCCGGAATAAGATCCTGCAAGAACGGGACCAACGATGACTGAAGAGAATCGTTCAACGTGACAAAAGTGCAACCCTTCTGCAAATAGCTGCGGTTTTCAATGCTGGGCCATCAACAAGTGTCAGCGCGCGAACCATTCAACGAAATATCATCGATATGGGCTTTTGGCTCACTCGTGTACCCTTTCTGAGTGCACGACAAAAGCTTTACGCCTCGTCTTTACGCCCGTCAACACCGACATTGGACTGTTGATGATTGGAAACATGTTGCCTGGTCTGACGAGTCTCGTTTCAAATTCTGACGAACGGATGGACGTGTACGGGTATGGAGACAACCTCATGAATTTATGGACCTTGCATGTCAGCAGGGGACTGTTCAAGCTTGTGGAGACTCTGTAATGGTGTAGGGCGTGTGTAGTAGGAGTGACCCCGGACACGTCGAGAAACGACTCTGACAGGTGACAAATACCTACACATCCTCGCTGATCACCTGCTTCCATTCATGTCCACTGTGCATTCCGAGGAACTTGGGCAATTCGAGCAGGACAATGCTACACCCCATACGTCAAGAATTTCTACGGAGTGGCTCCAGGAACACTCGTCTGAGTTTAAACACCTCCGCTGGCCACCAAACTCCTAAGACATGAACATTATTGAGCATATCTGGGATGCCTTGCAACGTGCCGTTCAGAAGAGACATCCCCTCGCACTGTTATGGATACATGGACATCCCTGCAGGATTCATGGTGTCAATTCCCTACTTCAGACATTAGTCGAATCCATGCCATGTCGTGTTCCGGCACTTCTGCGTGCTCGCGGGGACCCGACACGATATAAGGCAGGTGTAGTAGTTTCTTTGGCTATTCAATGTATTACCTTAGTCTTCAACCAGAAGGATGGATGGATCCTCGAAAATTAAGCACACGTAAGTTTCGGAGCTAGGGATCTAAAGTTTAACGTCGAATATGAGGCATGGCGTTGTCCCTATACACTACACACACAAAAAGCAAATTCCCCAGAGGTAGTGTTGTGTTACAATTATTATATGAGACTTCCCCTCACATTCTGATAAGCCAAGATGTTTAATGATGAAATGCACAAGGATATTTGAGGGTGTGAGGAATACAGCTAGGTGTAAGAATTCCTACATTTGTTTCCAAGTTACCTTTCAGGATTACAAAAGACTGTGATGCAAGTAGAAAATTAAATAAACCCCTATAACTGGTATGTAAGCGTAGAGCTCCAAATATGAAATACACAAATTTATGAGATATGACAATTAATTAAAAACTAAAATAACATAACATGTTGCCTCCCCTCACAATTCCTCTAGTAGTTCGGTAGCTAGTTGTGATATACTACAAAAGACCACTGAAAAATTCCGAGCCCTACCGCGTCTCAAAATTGGTGGATCTTCAAATTTGAAAGCAGCTGTTTTACCACTGAACTACCCTACCACAGCCAAACCAAACACGGCAGCTCCTTATATAAATTCCTTGGATGCGTAGCTGGGAGCAGCATCGCAAGCGGCTTCCTGAAGAATTTACGAATTAAAATTCCCAAACTCAAATAAAAGAGTCCCACTGTACAGTGAGAAATACAGCAGAAGAAATATGTAAAAAATCATAATATTTTGCAGAGAAATTAGAAGGAACTGTCTAAAAATAAAGTTGTGGGTTTATTAAATAGGTGGAACAATGCAAATATGAGACATTTCAAAGTCAGCAGCAAATTGAATCTACGTCAGTGTCCGATCATACTGATCTAGGATTTCCTATGATCACAGGTTGTCTATTGCCTTTTTAATCTGACTCTTTGACCCCCAAGCTTTATTTATAAACTTCCTTATTTTATATGTGTAGCGTATCATAGAGAAAAATGATACTGATAGCACTGCAGAAAACCTGAGGCATTGTAAAATTTCATACTAACTTCGTGAAATAAATGAAGAAGAGAGTTACATTCTCTTATCATGTTAAGTTTTAAATCGGGAAACACCTAACACGTCATAAAAGAATTTTAAATCCCGTTGAAACATTCCTAAAGAAGATTTGAAATTGTGTAAAAAAAGAATAATAATACAGAATAAATCTCAAAATATGGCAAGTATTAAACAGTTAATGCAAAATGAATAATGAAATACAGAAAAACCTAAACGGCAAAGGACGCTACTTCAAGGATTTATTTCTTCATTTTTAAACAAAAATTATTGTAACTAAAACAGTATAGTTGTTATCAATCGAAATAAAAAATAATCATACTAGTACTACAGTACGAGGAAGAATGATGGATTTTAGGCAGCTAGTTTTTCAATCACGTATATATTTGCAGCAGCATATTATACACAAGAATTCCGCTGATTGCTTTATTTTTTTCTAGTCTGCATATTAAATTACAACATGGTGAAAGTAACTCCTTTTATGTAACGATTATGTACTTCACATGCAGATTTATTTTTATTTAACGTAAAGAGAAGTTGCACTTAATTCGATCCTTGTTAACCCGACGGTCCCGTTTCTGTTCGATTAGCTATGATAAATGAAATTAA
This sequence comes from Vandiemenella viatica, assembly GCA_031002005.1. Classification (NCBI taxonomy): domain Eukaryota; kingdom Metazoa; phylum Arthropoda; class Insecta; order Orthoptera; family Morabidae; genus Vandiemenella; species Vandiemenella viatica. The sequence goes on from JARYHS010013631.1 coordinate 95,492,249, forward strand.
GTTAGGGGGAAGGAGGAGAGGGTTTTTGTAAATCAAACGTAAACAGTATTATTCTATTTCTTTTAAAGTATACGTATGCAAAGTTCCATCAAAATCGTATAAAAAATGAGTATTTATATGAAGAACACTGTAAAAAAATCATTTTTACATGTTAGATACGAGTATAAACTATACTTTCATGGCTGTCCAAGCGCAACACGTGATACTTACAGCGACAATATATATATACTGTTAACATTAGCATGTTGGCGATACCAACTTAAAAGATTTTACCCATTCATAAAGAATTTAACGCGCATATCATACGTGCGATGGGTCATAGCGTGATGGTGACGTCATAGCATGTCGGTGACGGGAAGTTGGGAACTCATAGATCTGTCCAAACATCGGCTGACGAACCTATAGAAGTTTTCACTTCAAAAATATCTCTACAGATGTCATTCACTTCACGTTTAATAACAGTTTCTATTCTCTTTCACTACATATGAAATGGTTAATCTGTATAGAACTCCCTGTTAGATCGGTTACTACGAAATAAATTCCAGAGAGATCCTGTTTAACGAATTATAAATAAGTGTTGAACTGTTTTGAATTAGATAAGTATTTAAGAGCATGAGTTATCATGCGTAAGGTCATAAATATCTGCTTCGATTAACAGCACTGAAAATTGTAATCACGTCCGTTTTTATAAATATTGTACATTCATAATAAAATTAAATAATAAGATTTGAAGTAACTAAACAAGACGTACTTATTCCTTCAATTGATGATAAAACTCAGTTGATCACTTAGTGATATAGACGTTATTCTGTCTTACTTGCATTATACCCATGAATGCTAATGTTTTCAGATGAAATGCCCCTACACCAAATCCTATTTTAATTATTATTCTCGATCGCTTACAAATGACGAAATCCATTACGGACGAGCTCATCGGATTCTGTGGTATGAACGATGTATTTTACAACACAGTGAATTCTTATAGCCAATTCCTAATGAAAAGTTAATGCTACAAAAGACACATTACCTTATCACGGATAAAGTAAAAAAACACAGAGCGTTATTGTTTCCATAATTTATTTTAAAAGTGGCTTGCCAAAAATTAGTATATCTGTTAAACTTTTTTTAGAAAAACGAGCCTTAATTAACTACGAACTGACACTGATGCTTATTGAAGCTTACCTAAAACACTTTATCTGATAAATGGTAAGTATATTTTACTCTGCAATAAATTATTATTATTTAGATTTGCCAATAAAAATATTGTTGAATAAAATCAACAAAAAGACAAACCCAAGTAATAAAAATATTGTTGAATAAAATCAACAGAAAGACACACACAAGTAATACATCAAACTAAAAATATAAAAACTTATTACGAAAATGAAAAGTACGAAATTTTATGAAGGCATAATAACTGCGATTTTAAAATATGGAGAAAAAAATGCACTTTCTGAGACAAGCCGGATTACCAGACAGTAACTTTCGGCAGACCACCAGTTTTTACGTTACAGATTTCATGAAGAAGGGTAACTGTGCACACATTTTAAACGCAGGAAAATGGCTCTTTCAGTAGTGTTTTGCTTGTAAGAAGGATCCTAGCCTGGTGAGCGAGTAGTATCAAAGTGTACATATCTAATCTGTCTATCAATCTAACATACGGGCGTGGTAATGACACGGTTCCAGGCTCCGGTCCAAATATATAAAAGATTTCCGGTTTTCATGTTTTACCCAAGTTACTGTAGGCTGATGTCAGGATCAAGGTTCATAAATGCCATAGCCGATTTACTTCCAGATCGTCTCCTAGCAGTAATAAACTCGACGCTTTCTAAAATCTTAATCAAACAACTGAACAATACCAAACTCAAGCTGAACTAAGACCCGTCGTTTCTGCTCCTAGATATTCAGACGATCACTGTTTCACATTCGTCATTCACTGTTCGAAAATTCTACATGAGTTCCCTGTCACCCGTGTAAACAAATAACAGCGAATAACATTCTTTAACCTCTATCCAATTGCATAAAACTATAACGGAGCTACATCTGATTGTTTGGCATTTCTGAATAGATTTAGATTTTTTTTTTTTAATGACACGTTATCACGTGGCACCGAAGATTGAAATTAAAATCTGTTCTGAACACCTAACATTTTTGCCTATAATCTGGTATAAGAGGAAAACTACTTTATCGATGTTGAAACAGTCGTAACTGTTTGAAATCTTAAGCCTAACTTAAAACCAGAGGTTTGTATAATCACACATCACCTGGCATCCAGGCAGAAAATCAAAATCTCTTTTCAACATAAAGTGATTTACATAACTGAAAAATTACTGAACAGAATTTGAGAGGGTTTTCACAGTTCGAAAGATTAGGGTCTGGCCTAAAATTTAAGATGCGCGCTGTCATGTTAGCTGAACAGGGACGGAGCAGAAAACAGTATCAAAGAAATGTGTCCTTATAGGCCCTTTCTAAAAATAACACCAAGTGTTCAGCCACTAAACTCCGTACATGACTTTAGTTACTTTCATGCAAAATTTATAGATTTTCAGATAACATTTGAAATAGCTCGTAATGAACTTTAGTTGCTAATTCAGTAGAAACTTTATCTTAATCATTAAAATATCATTTTAATTTCGATTTCGTTAATCTTAAAATTTTTCCTTTTTATATATTCTGAATATTTATTACAGACAAAAAATTATTAATCTTGGATTGGTGTGTCTGTATGGAGACGTATCAAAGAAACTTTTGTTTCTTGTAAGTAGTATGGGAGTCCTTGGTTATATGAGTCCGCATACTTAATATTTCTCGTCAAAAAATTTTGTGAATTCTGATGGATAAGTTTTTGTGTTGATACCTACAAACCAGAGTACATTCAATCGATATTTAATAGAATTTTTCATATCGAATAGAAACGTAGGTAATTCAAGCAAAAGTAACTTAACACCCTTTCATGGGTACTTCTAAAAATATTAAACATTTCTTGTATCATGATATTAAACTTTTTGTCATGAATAAGTCATTAAAAATTAAAAAGAAATTTATGTTAGCTAAACATAAGTATTAAGTCTCAATAAATTAAACATATCGATTGCCAACACTTTGCATTATGTCTGTAAACGACAAAGAATCTAATATTAAGAGAACATTTTTACCCTTTGTATTATTATAGCAAAATAACGATTTTAGATTTAAAAAAACGAATTACAGTTTTCCAGTACGGTACATGAGTATTCTTTGTTTGTTATTTGCTTTTCGTTAAGTTCTGCTCCGGGGAAATACCAAGATGGCTTTTTGAAATCAGCCTTTTCTGTTCTCTTGCAGAGTTTCTCGACCTGTGGCCTGCAGGAAGAATATGAATAATTTAAATACCATATCTGTATCTTATATGGCTATAAGCGAGTATAAAGTACAAACCCAACTTTTTAAAAAGCCACGAATATTGCAATGACCAGGGAAAAATCTGGCGTTTCTAGGATGAGGTCAGGACAGCACTGTTCCGATAACAGTCTATCCATTTCCAGTTGGCATCAAAAGAGCGCCGTTAGTCTAAGGCAAGGGTCTGGTCGACAAGAGTTCTCCAAGTGTCTATTAATACCCGGAGGTCGAAAGGGGGTCGATTAATACTAAAGAGGATCAATTAGATTAATGTTAAATTTTGAAAGATAATTGTGTATTTCGCGTTTTATGACAGGTACGGTTTAAGAACTACAGGCAAATTTTCATCTACCCATAATTTTGTTATTATTTTTTATGATACTATTAACAGTGGAAAAATCTCCTTTTTCTGTTAATGTTATTGGAAGGATTGGGGAACTATAACTTCTTTCGTTGAGTTGCTATACAGAACTCCTACTTAACATCATAAATGCAAAAAAAAAAATTATTTAATGCTTTTATTAAATACTTAATCTGGGGGTCAATAACAAGTCAAATATTTTTTGAGCTCCTGATCTAAGGATTAAGTAAAAGAACATTTTCTCAGGTTCTTGTAGCAGGTGTGAAGTACCGCGGTATGTGGTAGGGTTGGTAAAAAAAAATAAAAGATGTAAGGTCTGATGTCTTTTATTTTATTTTGTACATGTAGGTCGGTGATACAGTGTTGCAACCAGCCTGTAGTAAAAGTATGTTCATTTGGCTACCAAATATTAGGAGTATGGTCAATACGTAATTAACCTTAAATATTTCACTTCATGACTCATAAATGAAGGAATTCAAAACCTGCTACTAGATTTATTATTTTATAACGGTACAATAAAATATGTCCCAGATAATAATAATATACACATACGTAAAAAAATTGGCCCACGTTAGTTAGTGGTCCGCAGCATTGTTTGAACATTCTCTATTGTAGGAAAGATGTTGAGACCAAAAACAAAAGTATTGTCCGAACAGCACGCTCGCCAAAGTAATTTTTGTTAGAACTTGGAGCCAGCACTGTCAAGCAGACAGAGAGCAAGGTTATTTAAAGGGAAGACATCAGTGATGTACTGTGCGTGATCTCCGGCCCTTCAGTCTGCAGCTAATACTCTTAGCTCGACAGTCTCCGATAAGGGCTGCCTGGCTAAAGATCACAGGGACGGCAAATCCCCTTGGCGATTTCCTCCGAACCGTTCGGTATTGGAATGACGACGCAGAATAAGCTAGCTGCAAAAATCTTCAATCTTGTCCGCAGTAAAGGGGAACTGTGTCCACATGAAGAGCTTAAACTTACACGGTTAATTTACTTTCAGAGTAAAATCAAAACCTTGTGTTAATTGGTGACGTCGTTTACAACATAACTAATTTTGTTGCCATATCTTATATCTTTAAATGAGCAATTATATATGGTATCTCTGAAACTGTTCTAACGATTTAGATGAAACTTCATATTTAGATAAAGTTTTGATTTTTAATGTTATCTAAATAGGTATCTCCCCGGCAAAAACGCCGATTTCCAAACAACGAAAAATTTTTGTGTTTGGTATCTCTGAAATGGCTCTAACACCATCTAGTAGACGTTTCAGGTACTAGAGAGCCTACTGATCGTTAATTTCTCATTTGTTTTGAAAAGGAACTCTATATCTTTATACGAAGAATTCATTTATACTAACTGACCCATGCGAATATTTCACAAAGTATCGTGATCAGTCACCGAATGGTAATATAATAATGAGGAAATAAGTAAATGCATGTATTTATTAATGAAAGGTATTTTATTTTGAAGAGTAATCATAAATATCACTTTTACTGTAAAAAGTAGTTATCATTAAATACATGTTTAATAATAAAACATTTAAAAAGTAAATATTTATAAAACATTGGCTTTGTCAGAAGTCATTTTTTCAATTTTATTTACTTTACAAAACTTCTTTGAAAACAATATTAGCAGTTATAATGTAATCATAGATAACTTTTTGCTCGCATGTGTCTTTAACACAAAAATAAATATTAACAACTTTACAGACTCGTGTTGAAGCCACGTACATTTATCCATACGAAAAAACAGGTATTGATAAATACAGTTCTGCCTTTTGAAGCGTCTGACCTTGTTCGTAGCGAATATTACTTTAATTGGGAATTGTTTTCTTATCATTTGGAAAGGCGTGGTTGGTGGTCTGAGGTTAATGCGAGGAAAAAGCATGGTATTATCGGAATAAATTAATTTAGCACTGATGATGTATTCGTCTAAGTGAATTACCACTAATCTTGCAGCATTAGTTCATCCCTGATTTGCATTACTATATCTATTCAACATAATAATAGTATTTTTCTTTGAAAGCAATTTATGAGCTGGTAAACCAGACGATCTCGGGAATGTTTCTAGCGATTTCGATAACATTTCATATCGTGGGGTGAATACTACAACTGGGCAACTACAATTCAGCTGTTTCGAGGAAAACTAAAATTTATGTTTCATCACGATTTTTGGAGAATTTGAAGACCTGATTAAATGTTATTTTACTACCATTTTTAAATTTTATTTAATTAAAAATATCTATGTCTTCTTTCAAACAATAATTTTCAACAAAAGTGAAAAACAGGGTATTAAGGAAGATAGTCTACAGGCTTTAAATTTTCTACCCTTGTGCGGAAGATAAAATATAACTAGACATGTTGAGTTACCTAGTTGTTGCTCCAATCCTCATATGTTGAACGACTAGATTTGTGAACTTGTCCTGTTATTGAATCGATTTTTTTCTGATGATCAACTTATCCAGTTTTGTAAATTCTAAGTAGCACCTGTGAATTGTCTACAACAGTTACCTAGTTGTACTATGATGTGAACCTAACGTAATGGAATTTTTCTTTGCAATTACCCATATTTTTCCGAATTTATAGTTACATAGTTGTAGTACACATCCCACGATATGCAGATAACGTTTTGCTTTTCAGGTTTGTAACACAATTTTACAAAAAAAAGTACAATTCTTGGATTTGGTATCTCGTAGGATTCAGGTATCAGTAAGCCTACTGTTGTTAGTTAAGCTTTGCAAGGAACTGTGCTCTTAAAAATGCTTAAGAAGCCTTCAAGAAAAACGTTTAGCTTTAATCAAACTTTACTCAAAATCTCGCATATTGAACAGAAATCGAAAGATGCCGAGCGAAGATCGGTCACCTAGATACTTTTTTTATAAACAGCAGATATAGGGGCTGAGAGATTACTTGTTTCATAAATTAGAAGATTAATTACTTTTATCAGTTCATTATGTTCCAAAGAAATATTCCTTTATTGGAAAACTGTATATCGCGAAATATCACCCGCCAGTATTATCCCCACTATATTACTTTCAGATGTTACATCAGTCCCATATATTAGGATCTACATCATACAACAACGGCAAATAACAATTCAATGACACAACTATATAGACTCAAAAAAAAACTGAACGTAGTACACACGGTGAATGACAAGCTATTGAAGCATTCCTAAATATATTATAATAAAACATTTTATTACGAGACACATCTTCTTTACCAATGTACGATACCAAATCTTCGCCAGGTGGTCAAAATCGCTAAGGTATTGTAATATTCCTGACAGACATACCAGGTGAATTTTTCTATATCGAACTCCAGCGGTAAATAATTTCTAGTCACCACATCATGTTTCAGAAGCCTATGGTTTAGTTTCAAATCGCTCAGTGAGGCGTATGGAGTGATATTGATTCATCCTTTGCATATGGACATTAAATTTGGCGTCCCACAATGTATGTTACGAAAGAGTACCCTGCTCTGGTTATCAGTCTCTCATTTCTGTAACCTCTGTCGGACAACACAACACATTAGACTGAACACGTGAAAATTACGATCATCTTTTCGTCCATAACACTTACTAAAACTAACCGTTTATCATAATGAAATGGGAAACCATCTCAGTCAAACTTTTCACCGGATGCAGCTAAAGAAGGTTAACACTTACGCCTGTGATATGGATCATGTCTCGAAACTTTAAAAAGATATTTATGATATTGATTAAGGAACAATGTTTTATCCCAATAGAAACGAGTAAGTTTCCCCTGGCAGCCAAAATACTTTGAATAGATTTGTGGTCTACACTTCACTTGATGTCAAATTGTTACATTAACTTCAGCTTATTAAATCAATTTGAAACCCGGTGCCGAAAAAGGAAGGGCACTGTATTACATGCACTAGTAAAAGCATTGAATCATCCAACACTATAGATCATAACAATAAATCATTCTGTTCAATACTTCATCAAATTATTATTGGATAAAATGTGTCTATCCCCTTGCAATCAACGTATTTTAATTATTTTTGTGGCGGATGCTTAATTTGCTGTTAAATAATACATTAACTTTAACTTAGTAAAGCTATTTACGGTACGCAGCCGAAAGCAAAAAAATTGCATTTACTGCACGAATAAATGGATTTGACTCCACAACGCCATGATATGTAACAGCTAATGAGTTTTTCGGTATCTAATTATTGCACAAGCTTCAAATTTAAATTAACTGTAAAGTTAAGATAGACTTAAAACCAAGCTGTAAGGATGATTTTTAAACCATATTGATTCATAATCGGATACTTTCCCGTTATCAACACAAACAAATATACATGATTCTTGCGATTATTAAAAACCGAACAGGAAATTAACTTTTCTCTCCTTAAAACAGTTAAACTGATGTCTCAATTTTTGTCCCAAATGGTGGTCAGTTGCATCAATAGGCAAGTAAAAAAGATATTGTGAAATGTTCTCATTCTCTACTATATTTTATTCTTTTACTGTCATGCTTTTTTTTAAATTAATTTACGAAATTTCAGAAGATTTTTTGTTTTATTGTATATGTATAGAGACATATGACTACCAATCTATCGTGTAATTTTATGTTTCATAGGTTGTTGATACGAGTAGCATAACAGTATACAGTCCATTGCGAGAAATTTCTCGCTTAGTATGCATTTGTTTATGTTTATGGCGTTGAAATGTTTTTATTTAATTTCATCGCACATTTCAGCACTGGTATGGAGAGACGTCAGGGTGTATCAGAAATTGTTTCCAAATCAATATTAAAGCTCACTCAGATCAGATGATAAAAACATTGCTCAAAAATTATGCGGTAAAAACTTGATCTTAATTAATTTTTATATATTTTGATCTCAAACATGTTAAATATTAGGAACACCGACATCCATATGGGACCAGTTGCATGTTACTTCACCGGAAAGAAAGATAGACTCCTTTGAAAGTATTTGAATTTTTTCAATTGTATACTCTGAATTTGTGCTGAACCTGAAAAATTATGCTTCTTTTCCATCGCTAATATCTATTATATCTCCACATATCTTTTATGTCGCTTAGTTACACTGTTTCAATATCATTTCACGAAACTATGCTGCCAATACATTTTTTCCGACTGATGTGAAGCACTAGGAGAAAATTTTTCATTTAAAACATTTGGTATTCATGTGGTGACTAAGCACAGGTTATAAAATTATTAATTCTCATTCTTTGTCACGAGAGATAAAGAAAGAACACAGTTTTCCCTGTGCTGTTAAATCTTAAACGTCAAAAATCAGATTAATCTTTGAGATGTAGTTATTCTCGATCGAATTATAATATAGCTCTTTTTTTGGTAAACCAATGTGGATCATCTTGAACCGACTAAAAGTTCTAGTATTTAATCCAGGTTTTGCTATTAGCGGTAAAGAATTTGAAAACTCAGCAATATTTATATAAAAAAACCTTCCAAATAACCACGGTTGATTTATTTCTATTTTGTCGATACATACGTTTGCCGGTTTTTATTTAATGCTATGAAATGTTAGTTATTTTTTCGTATACTTCATTGAGTAAGGTAATTTTTATTAGGATTTAAAAATAAACCTGTCAATGTTATTGTGTGATATTTTTATGTAGGTTCGTATTTTCGGGATATAACCACCGAAAATCCTTAAAAAAAAATTGTGTTATCTCCCTCCAATTTGTCAACTATGACAGAAAAATCTGTAGTGATGATACATAATAAGGAATTTTAAAGAAAATTGTTTTGTAAGAAGTACGTTAAAAAGTTTTATAATTCCTTTGCCTTTGAATAGTTTCAAATGAAATTTCACACGAATGTCTGTTCCATTAAAAGCAAAGAAAACCTATGGACAAATGCTTTCATTCATTCAGTCATGTCGTATGAGACAATTTTTTGGGAAACTCTTCACATAGCAAAAAAGTTTTCATTCCACAGAACAAAGTAATTGGGATACTGTGTAGGGTAAAACCAAAAACGTCTTGCTGATAACTCTTTAAAAAGCTCAGTATTCTTACAATGATTTCTCAGTATATATATGCTCTCATCTGCTTTGTCATAGAACATTTCACTATTTTACGTTAAATTCACAGGTACACAATTTTGATACAGGAAACAAAAATATCTTTCCCCCTAAACTCTAACATCATTGTCATTGGCACAAATAGGAGTTACTTATTTCTGGACACATCTGTTTAATAAACTTCCTAAAAGCATAAAACAGTTTGTAGCTAATAAAGATATATTTAATGAAAAACTGAGAGATTATCTTATTGTCAAATAATTCTACTTCTACTCCATTCAAGAAATTTTACAAAAGAATTAATTGAATCTCATGTGATTTTTGCAAAATTCATCTTGACACATTAATTTTATTTTTTATATTATTTTATTTTCTTTATTACATATAATAATTTTTTAAGCATGATGTGTTTCACTTGTCAGTGGTCGTTCAAGAACAGGGACCTATGGAACAAGAGTACTAAATAAACAAAAATAAGTAAACAAACGCGTACCTTACGACACGAGTAAGAGAAGAATTAACTCTAATCGATTACACAAGTCTGCGATGAAAACGTTTTTTGAATAATTTCATATCAAACGTTCATATGTTGACTTATGTATTGCAAATATAAGCTTTTTTTATGTATCACGTCACATTTTTTTATTTGCATTTATCTAGACAAATGTTGCTCTAAATCAGTAAATTCTCAAGGTTGTTCAAAATTCCCATGGTTATATTTGTGAGTGTGACAGTAGAGCAAGAAAGTTACGTTGGTAAAAATCTCATTGGTGAATTAGAACAAAATTGTAAGTTGGAATAAAAAATCCCATCAACCTGAATTTGATAGATCCCGAGAAAGTATTGCTTCCCCCACTTCACATCAAACTTGGTTGGATCAAACAGTTTGTAAACGCATTACCACAAGACGGAAATACTTTCAAGTATCCATGTTCATGTTTCCCTAGCTTATCTTATGCTAAGTTGAAAGAGGGAACATTCACGGGACCTGATATCAGGAAACTTGTTTAAAGATGCAGAATTTGAAAAAGTGGTGACAACCGTAGAAAAAATTCCTGCCATGCTTTAAAATTGTTGTTTCTAAGTTTTTAGGGATCAATAAAGATCCTGATTATAAAAATATTGTCAAATAAATGTTAAACGCCTATAAAATCTTAGGCCGTAATACGATTCTGAAAATTCATTTTTTGAAGTCTCATATTGATTGTTTTCCAAAAAATCTGGGCGACTGCAGAGAGGAACAAGATGAACGGTTCCATCAAGATGTAAAAGAGATGGAAAGAAGGTACCAAGGTCGATGGGAAGTTAATATGATGGCGGACTATTGCTGAATGATACATAAAGATGAAGTAAAAATTCATAAACGAAAACCAACAAAACGCTGTTTTTTTTTAAAAATACTTTATTATTAATTATTTTCTTTGGGTATACTTTTGTGTTTTATTTAAATATTTATAGATCCAATAAAACTTAAGAACATATTCTCAAATTAATCTCATTCATTTTATTTAATTTTTGTTTTGTACTTATTGGTATCCGAATATTATATCACCTGAATTTGGTAAATATGACGTGGTATATATCATAAAAATACAGTTTTATATTAATTTTAAGACGATTACAACAAATATTAACAGTTATAGAAAAAAAAACTTTTAAAAAATAATTTCGCAGTCCTGTGTTAAATTGTGTAGTTCACGAAAATTGAGCTCCTAATGACGCGGCGTTCTAAAAGGTACGGAATTGCGCTGGGCAAATTTTTGTAGTATTTTTTTTTTAGAAAAACACACACAATTCTTCCCCATTTCAAATAGTATACCTGATCTAATCACAAAATGAGAGAAACAGGAAATAAAACCCATGTCTGCTGTCAATAACAGGACAGAGAGGGGCTATGCATTAAATCATGTGTGAAGGTTACATCAGGCAACCGCGTGGCTTGAGCTACAGGATAAATAAAAGGAGGCTTGAATATTTACTCCATAAACAACTCTCCAGGACTGCACCGGGATGAACAGAAGCGAGAGGCTCATGAATACCAAAAATGCCGTGAAAATACAAACCCGGAGGTAGTCGGAGTATCGACGGAACAATCAATACGTCGTAACGGCTGCAGTGCGTGTCATTGGTCCGAGAAATATTATTCCGTAATGCAGTTCAATTTCAGATAACTAATTCACTGACCTCTTCGAAAAATCCAATAACCGCTAGCCTTCCTCATTCGCACTTCACCATTCATTTTACCACGTATAATACTGTGAACTTTGAATTTTGCTAAATGTATAGATTAATAACACTCTTGTTATTTTTTATTGTTTTTGCTGCACATCAGTTGGCCCGGCATTAACTAGTTGCTGAAGTTAGAAGCTTATACCAAACTCACTATTAGATTAAACAACATAACATTTAATAACACTTTATTGTCACATCGCTTAATACATTTATCGATCTCCAACAATCTACAATAGTTACTGCTTTCAGCTTCTCTGTGGTAATAATTCCACACTGTCTTTGACTGAATTTCCAGCGATAATCAATGTTATTCGCCGACAAGAGAAACATCTGCTCTCCAGCTAAAATAAATTTATCAGATACAAACATTTAAATTTTTCAAATAATCCCCTCACAACTTCCCCCTTATGGTTTCATTGATATGAATAAGTTGTATTTATTTTCCTATTCTCCGTATCGGATTTCTTTGAATGGTCCCAACGAGAGTGGTGGGTGAGCCGTTAACGCTTTTGCCTTCCATTCGGGAGGACGCCGGTTCCAATCTCCGTCCGAGCATCCAGATTTGGTTTTTCTATGGTTTCCCAAAATCACTGTAGGCGAATGCCGGGCTACTTGAAAACTGTTTTCCTAAAATTTTAGTGTATCATTAATGAAACTATCATACATCCTACACTTCCCTGTTTTTTCAATAAACCGCAATGCTTTATAAACCCAAAAATCAAATGGTTTTTTTTTTTCAAATTTTCCAGTTCCACAAATATTACTAATTACTTGTCTTTCGTACAACCTCAATACATATGTCTTCGTTAAAACACTAACAACAATTTATTAATATAGTCGAACTTCCTCGTGTCCTCGGGCTTGTACTATAGCAGGTTACTCCAGACCACTTAAATCAATGTTCATTCTTTCAACATTCGAACATCTGTAATGCGAGTATGTACTGTGTAAGCGAGGGGTGATAAAATGTTTTGGTCCGGGTAGTGAACGTGCAGAGAGGTTGTCGAATTAAAAGACCGAAAGTGCAAATCGGTGTAGTAAAATAAATAGGACATGGAGTGGAGAGACTGATGAATGAATGAATCTTTGCCATATGAATTTAAGTGAAAATTTATTATAGGTCACGTGAGGCTGAAGTGGACCCCGAAGGTGAAGCGGCCATGTCAGTATTTGATCGGTAGTCGTTAGTGTCGGACGTGTGTTGTATTAGTGACAGTAGTAGCCACCATATGGCCCTCGAATCTTGTTTCTATCGGTGAATAATTACTGTGCGAGTCATGTATCGAGACCGGGGAGTCCTCACAATAAATCGACAGTAGATGTGAATGAGTGTTGTAATAAACTTGAGTTGGTGATGCACTCTTTCTAATTATCAAACTGCAGCCGAACTTCGGATCGGAGTTCATTGTAGTACTAAAAGTGTGATTCGTGTCTGGTATCGGGCTGAAAACTTTAGAACTCTGAATAAACTGTATTGTAACTTTATGTAGAGTGTTTTTTTAGTTATTTCATGAGTATAAATCCCATCAAGTACAAGTTAGATAAGTGGATATACTGTTTATTTTCCCGAGTACGGGATGGTGGCGATGTCAGTTGAATAATTTTCAGAACCTGTTTACAGAACTACCAACATAGGTATCCGGTACCTCACGAACTAAGACCACGATCGAGAGTTTGTATCTACCCGCGGAGTGCAGAGTAACTGTTAATTAATCATCTTGCATCCATTTCTCAACACGCTAAAGACATTTGAACAATACCGCTGACAGATTACGAAGCAGTAACAACACGTCATCGCCGTTATTATAATGGATGACGGCCGAGCTTAAATAATATTGTTACAAGTCTTCATTTCTCTTTCTCGAACTACCTGTGGATCATCAAACCAAAGAATCACATCCTTCCTTAGTTCGACGCTCTTTGACCCATTAAACTTAAATAGCATAATCACTTCATACAATTACATATATTTTACATTTATAAAAATATGTTTCTAACGTTAATTTCTATAAATAGTGAGGTCTTGTAAGTCACAACCTGTTCCGAATGCTTTCTGCCTTTCAGTACCCATATGGACTTACTTCCACACTTACAACACTTTGACGGTTCAACTATTTCTGCAACTCCTCGTCAAACTCATCAATTTCCTCCGATGTACAGATAAATTTGCACGTATAGCTGTCATAACTTCAGACTTGTGCATTTAAATGTGAATGCAACTATCATTGCGTGAGTCTAATTACGTTAACATACAAGTTGTATCGGCACTAAGTGGAATAGTACGTAAGACTTGAACATTTCCCAGTCGTAGAATAATACGCCTTGTCGTGTTGTTTTATCAAGTGTAAAATGAATGTACTTTATAGAAACTAGCTGATAGATCAGTCTCTAGCTTGTCGGTCCGAGATTACGGGCTCCGAAATGTGTGTGTGAAGTGATGTGCTAAGACCATCCTATCTCGTGAAACAAACAAGTCCAAACAGTCCATGACAAGCCACGTCACTGACCTGTTAGACTGAACATTACGTTTTCGCAGTAACTTAATAGAAGGTTACCGCTTCTATAAAAACGTGGCACAAGTAATCTCTTACGATTTCCTGGTGATTTTTAAGATAGCCTGATCTTCTCCTCCCCAAGATAAACCGATTTTTTTAATACGCAGCTGTAAAAAGTACCTTCTTCAAAGAATTACGAAGCGAGACAAAGCTTGCTTCTAAAGTGAAGTAAGCAAAAACATGTTTCTTCTGAGAATCTCGAGTTGGACCATCAACTCCAACTAGACCACTGAGATGATGGCAGTGGTATCAGAAGACCTTAGAGCATAACTGACTTGTAAAAATATATGTTTGTTCTACCATGAAATAGAACTAAAGTGACTACCCTTATAAAAAGATTTTCTCGTGTTGTATTGCTAACTGAACAAAGCACTCATAAAATTTCTGTAATTATTAATTTCACAGTCTTTTGCTTTTAAAGGTTCGATATTGAACATTCAATTATATTTTCCTACTAATAAATACTACATATGTTATAAATACAAATATGGCACCTATTTTTTATATAATTATACTTAAAAGCAATAATGTTCACGTAACCAGTGTCATATTACTCTTCATCATTCTGTTGCTAGTTTTACTTCCTTACTTCTCAACCACCCCCAATTCCGTTTCTTTTCCATTGCTCATATACATAAAGATGTTTTTATGAAAACCAGAGTAAATGACAATAATGGCGATGATGAATTCATTTATCTAAAAATTATCGCAGAATTTCTTATTGCGGATACGAAGTTACGACATAACCAAGAAATAATGACCCTTTCACGTTTTATTTTTCATTTAATTGAATCTCAGTGCCATGAAGATATTATATACTTAGAAGTTATAAATTTCCATTTGAAAGTTTGATTTGGCACACATGTCATCCTGATCGTCGTTTTTAATCTAATCACCTCGCCGAACACTTCAGAAAAATAAAACATTACACAAAATAAGTTTAGACAAAAATTTTACATATTACCATCCTTTGGTTAGATTGTTTTTAATGACAGGACATGGAACGTAAGAAAATAATTTATGTTTACAGCCAAGTGATATCGAATGAGATGCTATAGTCCTGTTAATACTAGGCTGCATGCATGTTGGGGACTCAAATCTCTGGAGACGTATTTCTAAATAGACATTTATACACATTTATATGGGCTGATATTGGTACATATAATCTTCCCGTAATCTTATGACAGTAAAAGTGTCATGGAAACAGGTGACGAGAAAGCATTGATCTTATAGAGACAGCATGTCACTTTTTCTGGAAAACAACTGAACCAGTCAAACAATGATTCCATGTTATGGAGAAACACTGCAGAGCCTTCAGCTATTATAGGTCTCGAGATATGGGCAGTACCGAAACGTTTCAAAAAGAAATTATTTTGTTTGACAACTGCAAGCACCGTTAGGGTAAAAGAAGCAGGGAGTGTTTGTCCAATAAAAGAAAAGATATTAGGGATTCTACCAGTGCAGGTGAAACAATGGAAACTCTGCCTGTATCAAACTGAAACTTTCATTAAACAGAAAACTGAAACGAATTAATAAGCTGAACTGTACACCTTATGAAATGTGATGCTTTAGTCACGCAAGGTTTAACGATCAGAAAGAAGTGTATCGGTCACATTGTTTGTCTCCATCATTACCCTTAGAAGAGTTTTTCCCACTTCCGAAGAAGGTAACCGGAATTGTTCTCCCCATCACTCCTACATACTGTATATTATTTACTGTTATAATTGAAAAAAAAAACGGCATGGTGTAAGGAGGATAAACATGTTTGTTGAGAGTGAGGATTACCAGGTTTTCTTGATATTCAATCATTCCATCATCCCATCTAGAAGCTCGCATTAAGCTGCCTATGGTAGGAAGTATCGAAAACAGAGTTATTTCACCGCTTCTAGTTCTTTGTTGAGTGTATGAAGTCTGTGGCTGATTAGCAAATGGCCAGGATTTACTACCCTTTCTTTGTATTTAAAATTAATTTTTGTATCTAGAACCAATAGATGCAATATTTAATTAAAAACTGTAAGAATTTACTTCAGTTTTGTATTGTAATGAATTGTATGTTTTAAGTCTTAAGAGGGCAGCATATTCGATTGTAGTACCTTTTCCAGGCATTGCTCATCAAACTTGAACCTTATGTCCACGCAGCTCCAATGTTAACATGGCGTGAGAAATCCTTCTCCAGCCCTTTTATCTTCGAAAGCTGTAATAAACCAATTAAGAGAGAGCTACCTGATGGCCACATGAAGAGTAGCCAATGGGTTGCTAATTTCTCCCTCCGCATCATTGCTCGTAGTGCGCAATCAAGAGCTGGCTGTCATAGAGTCCATGGCAACACTGTAAACATCCAGATTCCTCGCAAGAATTAACAGGTACTAGCTGAATGCATTCAATTACCCTCTGCCGGATGGGAAAGATACTCCAAGTTACTACAATATCATTAGTATTATTCTTGAATTGATTCAGAGTTACTTCCATAAAGTATTTTCATGGATATTCATATCTTTTTCCTTGTATACCATTCAAGTGAATTTATCAAAGTTACTTAACCTTTCCTTCACTATTTCATTTGTTAATACTAATTTCCTGCTCATTTACCAGAACTAAGAAAAAGTAGGAGTGGAATACGTTCGATCACAACGACCTCATGTTTCAGTTAAAGCTAACCCGAAAGTGGTTTGATCGAAGCGAACGCTATTTCATGTGACGGATACCGCTCGTTAGCTACAGTAGGTATATTAACTCAAGTGATAAATTTACTTAGGCACCTGGGTCTATCACTTCAGTAAATGTGTTTACTGTTCTCATACTGTAATGTGTATTTATCTCACTCTAATGCGAAATTCTTTAAATTGCTAATACGATAGCAAAAGAACTTAAAAAAGTGTTATAAATTCTCTTTAAATATTCATACAAACATCAAAACTTATAAATGACTATGTAGTTATAAACATAAAATTTCATGAAAATCGTATCCTTTGATCACAGATATCGTATACTGTGTTACATTAGCTGACATGCGTCATGGTAAATTCTACTTCTTGTATTTCTTCTTTTTTTCGCTTTTGGTTTTACACCTCATCGAGGTCATTAGATAAGAGACGATTCGGGATAAGTAACGGGAAGGAATTCGGCCATGGTCTTTTGAAGGAACAATTCCTGCATTAATTTCGAGAAGCCATGGAAACCGCAACCTAGATGGCCGGACGACAACCCACGATCTCACTAATACAGGACCGAGAGTTACCATGCACCTACTAAGTTCGATTTGTATCTTCTCTCGATCGGTTATTATTATGCCTAAATACTCCTGCGGGACACATACAAACGTTTCTCTAACTACCATTGACTCATAAATAATAACTCTTGGAAAATAATCCATAAATAATAGCAAAAGACAACACACTTTTCAGTGGATAGAGAGAAAGGGGAAAGGTGTTAAAGCGCTTGAAGAAGTGTTTTGAATAAAGTTCAGAAGACGAATAAATAAAAAAAGAACACACTGGCACAGTAAGAAAAAGACTCAGAAAAAAATGTTTAAAATTACACGAAAAATAAAAAATTATAACCGTTCAAGAAGGGTCAAGTATCACTGTATTAAACTTCAAACACACCAATTGTCAATTGCATTCATTGTTTCCGCAAAAATTTCGTTTTTTTAAACAATAGAATCAGATGTAAAATACTCAAAACGACTTTATTAAAATCGAAACTGTGATGATCAGTTAATTATTCGGAATCAGATTTTTCAATACCTTCCCCCACCCCATCACTGTAGGTAATTTCAACAAGAATTACATTAATGAAGAATAATATGATTTTATTGGAGTTATTGGCTATCACTACGGAACCAGTTCTAAAATCAGAATATCGACAATTCGTCAAGTACCTTCACCGTTCATTAAGAAGATTTTTATACAAGAATTAATGACTCCGAAAAATAAATTGGGTCCATGTTGCCAACCTGAGCGTTCTCTTGGACGTGATATCTCTTAAATTGCCGGAGAACACTCCAGATTTTCGACGGAAGCACTTCTGCACTGCTTTCAAGTGAGATCTAACAAATGATTTAGCCTCCCGTTTCGGAAACTTGGGTAAATAAATTAACCTGCCTGTAATTTTCACGTCTAAGTAAATTCTCGTGCAACTATAAACCCCCTCATGACTCATTACTGTTCTCTCCCGCCTAATAATATTAAGATAAATGGAGAGGGAAGACCATAAAATATAGTCTTGAAAAATTTATCTCATTTTGTCTTTCTCATTATTTCTGTAGGTTTCTTCCCTTTTAATGCCGTACCTCAGAGTTTTATTTTTGTTTTTTAATTCTTCAACTCTTTAGTAGAGAGAACGGGTTGTTAATGACTTAATACATACCTTACGAAATGTTCCTATAAAGCAATCGGTTTTAGCAATTATAACTAGTAGACAAAATCATTTCTGTTCTAGTTGAAAATTGTTTAATTAAAATTCAAGTCAACTGGTGTATTAAATTATATCCCAAACAATTCTGGTAACATTTTATTCCATTAAAAAATTTAAACTGAGGATATGACTAATGTGTATACTTAACGTAAAATCAATCCACATATAGACAGCTTCTTCACAGTATTTACAGACTTCGTGCAACAAAGCTCAATAGAGACCTTTTATAAATGACGCAGTTCTTAAGTTTAATTGTTTCTATGAAGACTAAAGACATGCATAAATTTATTATTATCGCCGATCTAATACTCAAAAGTAGTCAGATTCGGAATGATCGAAATTTTGTGACGGATATAACTAATACTGATTCCGAATAGTAGCACACAAGGACTTGTTTCTTAATCTACTGTTTACTAGTATTATAAATGTGAAAGTCTGTTTGTTACGTTTCTTGGGCTAAACGGCTAATCCAGTCGTGATTAAATTTGACAAGGAAATTCTATTTGGCATTAGGATGGGCACGGGATACTTTCTTCTGTACAAGTAATACACACTGTCAAATAATTTTGAAAAATTACTGAACGGCGATAGACAGACGTATAGGATGTGTACAGTACGTCTTTGTAGTACCTTCCGGTACAGCGGCTTGGTAGCTCAGTGATTAATGCGATTATCTATCGATGTTTGGAGCTTAGTCTCCGGTTCAAAACCCAGTGGAAGCAAAGATTATTTTTTTTAAAAAAATGCTTTTTTATCGTATGAGGAACGCCTGGACGACCAGTTGTTTAGATTCCATGTTAAAATGTAAATATCACAAATTTACTGGTGCAATGTTTGACAAATCGTGGATGTACACTTTTTTACGCAATATTGATCCCTCAGGCGTTGTTTCTCTCGCAGTCAGTGTGTGTGTGTGTGTGTGTGTGTGTGTGTGTGTGTGTGTGTGTGTGTGTGTGTGTGTGATCTGCACTAATAAAATTTTAAATGAAGAACTAAGTCTCTGTCTTTTTGCTACGTTTTGATAACTAAATGGCTATATCGATATTGGTGAAATTTGACAAGGAATTAATTTGTATCTATAGGAAGAACACAGGAAATATTTCTCGGCATGAATAACAAACAGTTTTAGTCACGAAATTTTGAGAACTTATCGAATGGTGACATAGAGAGGGATGCGTGTGTTAGTCTGCAACGGTACGTCGGTTGCTCAAGCTGTGCTTCTCGCGCAGTCTGTTAGTGTATGATTTGTTAGTAAAATTAGTTTAGAGACAAAACATATTATTTAGTATAGATGTCGATTTTCTCTACACTCTTAGTTTGTGTCTGTTTAAATGTTTCTGGCACTAGTTTATTTTGCCTTCTTTTTTTATATGCCTTGCGGGCGTAAAGTGGCCTAAGGTATAGCTCTAGCAGAGCACGAGCAGCTAAAGTTATTAGAACCCCCCACCCCCAACATCACAGCACCTTCGTTTTTTTTATGTTTTTAAATATGTTGGAAATTGATTCACTTCAAGAGACAGGTTCGACGGTAGAGTGATATAGTGATGGCTTTCCTGTCATATTATGCCGACTTGGTGTTGTTTGGGACAAATCTTAAGTTACTAACAGCTTCCTATATTCAATTCTGGCAATGAAGTTCTAAGTCCACGCGTATGAAGTGGCAAGTAACAGCTAGTGACAATATAAAGTCTACGTTTTATACCGATTCGTACCACATTTCCTGATAACATAGAGGCAAAAACCATATTTTCTTTAATTTTACTACGGCTTAGCACGGGTCAAACGAAAACCAAGCAACATATACCAATGAAATTGGGGGCTGCGTTAGCTTACGTCATGTAAGTAATGAATTATGTTTTTATGTTAGATAGGCATGCTAGGAAGTTAGAAAAGTCCACAAATTCAATTATTCCGTACCAGATGTGATATATTTCATAATGCTTTTCTAAACTTCTCCATATGAAAATGTTTACAACGATTGAAAATGACAGTAACGTTAGAGCTTAGTGGTGATGTATCATAGTTAACGTTCAAAATTTTTGTAGTTTTTGGAGAAAACTTCGAGAGGCTGAAATGAATTGTGAGTCATTAATAGTAGTTTAAAAAATGACTGTTCGTGGTAGTTAATGAGGCTTCACTTAGAAGAGACTGACACGCAAGGGACACAGTTGTGTTATATCGCCATGTTACTGGTGGACGAATCAGAATCCCAGCGCAGTTCTGTCGGCCAAACTGCGGCTGTACTCCTCTGTCGCTTGATTTGCGTCCCGCTAAGTGCTTTTAATGGCTGCTCCCCCTCCATCCATCAGGGACGGCAGCCGCAATTTGAGGAGGACATTCCTAGTCTGGCGTCGCCTCTGGATTATCGCTAACGATCAGTCGATGACTACCATAATCCAAACTTTTTGCGGCTCGTTAAGTGGAGGGTCATAAACATACAAACGTGTAAGATCTGATGCTGACCCTTTTGCGTGCTGAGAAACTTCTTGCATTATCTTTAGTATAGGTATTTTTGGCATGGTACGTTATTCAAAATATTGTCATGTTGGTTTACTGACTGAGTGAGTGCTTTATCAAAACCCAGTTTAACTGTACTAGATTTAATTATGACATCAAAAACATCAATACCTTTTATTTTCTAATTTGTTGCTTAGTTCCCTGGTGTGGACACATATATACATTACGTGCAGTAATCATAGTGCTATGCATTAGAAGTCACAAACAGAGCACAAATATAATATCCTTTATCATCAAATTTGCAGCTGTCTAATGTAAAAGTTTTTGTAAGATCATATCAGAAAATAGTAATTATATGAACAAATTCTTCCAGTTGAAGATGTTGCGAACAAGATATTCTATCCGTTTTTCTCGAAAAAATATGTTTATTAACTACAAACAGTTTTACGTTCTTGGATATTTTATTAAACAAATGCATCGCGGAATAATTAATATCTTTAAGTATGAATCATGCTAATGTTCTGTTTTCATCCGAGTTATTTCTAGTTCTCGTAATAAAATCGTGTAGCTGGGAGTTTAATTTAAGAAAGTAAAAATGTTCTGTAGTAAAACACAGAGGATATGTAAATTCAATGGTCATTTTAAGGATTATAAGTTTCTGGTTTTATCCTACATTCTGATAGTTCTCTCCATATTGTGCAGTGAGGACATTTTTGCAAATTGAAGAGTTTTCCACAAAAAATATATTTTTAGTGTTTTAGTTTCCAAATTATCACAAAATTTTCTTCGTCTCGATGGTAAATGGAGATGCTGAATATTATTCACAACCTTTCAGAAAGTAACATTTTGGTCCAGGAATAATTAACATTAGT
Organism: Vandiemenella viatica; assembly: GCA_031002005.1. Taxonomy (NCBI): domain Eukaryota; kingdom Metazoa; phylum Arthropoda; class Insecta; order Orthoptera; family Morabidae; genus Vandiemenella; species Vandiemenella viatica. The sequence continues at coordinate 95,514,549 of JARYHS010013631.1, forward strand.
ATCATAATAATCGTTTATTTTTGTGCAACTAACTTCTCTTTATTATACTGAAATTGCGTGCCTAGGAATGACGAGTTAATTTGCAGAATATTGTAGGAAATGTTTCGTGAAATTTCATAATTGATGAGCTACAATATCAGCTGTTGTCGGGTCCTAAAACTTTCCAGAATAAAATTTAAGATTTTTTCAAAAAAAAAAAAAACATTCGGCATATGGTGCAATTCCTGTTGCCGTATAATTTAACGAATACGAAAAATTTTTAAAACAGTTGGTCAGGTGACATGCTGTTCGTAACATGCCGAAAGGAAACACTTTTCAGCCCGGACATAGAAATACAGTCCCTTATGTTTAAAAATGTTTTCTTACCACACTCTCTTTTAAATGTTTTTCGTTTCACGTTTTCTTTTGTAGTAATTCAGCAGCAAATAGTTACCAAACTACTGAGGTATATTACTATTTGCTCACGGAAATTTGGCATAATGCCAACTTGTTTCCTTTATTAAAGACTAAATTCAGATTTCTGTTCAAATTTTTATTATGTATTATATTTTATTTGTTCTTCTGTGTAGATAAAAGATACACATTCGCCAGTAATAAAGAAGCACTGTAGAAATTCAAAAACCCTATTTCAAAATCCAGTTTATTGACATGTAGTGTTTCAACACAAATCTGTATTCAAAATTGCAGATTTATCAGTAAAGACGATTTTGGAGGCGAGTTGGAAGGCTCAGGGGTGGAAGGGGTGTGTTGGTGTATGTGTGTGTGTGTTTGTGTGTGCGTGTGTGTGTGTATGTGTGTGTGCCTATTAGTGAAACAGAGAAAACGAGAGGAAAAAAGCAGGCCTGAATATTTCAGCTACACAAACACGAGTCAAAAATTCAGTACATCCTGTGTTGTGTTAAGGAATTAAGTTTAAGGAGAAAGCGTGTGCGGGGATTTAAATCTAAAGTCTCCTAGCTGTGTTGTTATGTAGATCGCGGGAAGCGTAGGCAAGCGGTGTTTGCCGTACTGGTCTGGCGCCAAGTCGTACACGGGCATCGGTCTCCCTCCTTGTACGCTGCTCGCAAGCCGCATTATTAACTGAGGCTCTAATTGGCAAGTAGAACTGTTGGGCTAATTGAAAGGCATAAAGTGGTGCCTTAGCAGGTCGGATGTGGAGGGTGTGGCAATTGGCTTGATATCCGCCTCTCCTCTCTCATCTGTTTATCTCTCCGTCTCTCTCTCATTCTCGGTACGTGTTTACTGTTTCTCTAACTTCACCATTACCCTTAACATTACTGGTTGTTGGAAGCTACTCTAGAGCCCTCCTATATGATTAGCCGCTTATAACAGCGTGTTGGAGTATGAAAATTATTTCATCGTACTGTAGCTCCTACCACGTCTCGTCTCATTTGTGTGTAATGTAGCGAAACAGCGCTTGATTAGCACATTATTACCCACCTTTGGCTATGTATAGAGGGTAGAGTGAAGGGCATGAGACTACTTTGCGGCGCCAAGAATTTCATCCATTATTTCGTGTCCTGTTGTGCAAGGTTTCAGTAAGTTTTAAGGCACGGAATTCAAATTACACAAGTAGGGAATACGTACTCTATAATTCCGTACCTGAAAATTAGCTTTCACTGACGCCTAAACCTTTCCCCTTATAGTGCTAGAATTTAACTATCCACACAATATTATTAAAATTTCTCCACATGTTGAAACATCAAATTATACTCCTTTTTGCTGTTTGAATAAAGAGAGCCTCTGTAATTTTACAAGTTGTTTTTCTACGGCGTTTATTCTACCTGTTAGTTGCCAAACGACTCATGGCCTACGGCTGCGTCCATCCGTTATTTTATTATTTATTTATTTATCAATCTTATTCCATGGATCCCTGCTGAGGAAGTACCTCTGGGATGTGAAACATGTCATTGTTGATACATATACACATAATATGAGTCATATCATAGTAAATATATACATATTTTACAAATACAAGAAATAATAATAAACATACATTTTTGCAACTGAGTTTTGCAAACGTCATAATGAGTACAATTAATTATTTTCTTCAAATTCTTGAATGGAGTAGAAGGAGTTGCCAATAAGATAATCTCTAAGTTTTTGTTTGAATACATCTTTATTATCTGAAAGCTGTTTTATACGATTAGGTAGTTTATTAAACAGATGTATCCCAGAATAATTAACTCCTCTTTGTACTAATGACAGAGATGTTTGTGTTTTATGCAAGTTATTTCTGTTTCTTGTATTGAAACTGTGTACCTGTGAATTAAGTGTAAACAGGTTAAAATTTTCTATGACAAAGCTCATGAGAGAATATATATACTGAGAATACATTGTAAGAATATTGAGTATCTTAAAGAGTTGTCTGCAAGAAGTTCTTGGTTTTATCCTACACAGAAACCTAATAGCTCTTTTCTGTGCTATGAAAACTTTTTTACTTTGTGAAGAGTTTCCCCAAAAAATTATGCCATATGACATTACTGAATGAAAATATGAGGAGTACACCTGTTTCATTAATTCTAGATCTGCTGTTAGAGAAAGTGTTCGTATTGCGAAGGTGGCACTACTTAACTTTGTCAGTAGTGTAGTGATATGATCATGCCAACAGAGTTTCTGATCTATTTTAATACCAAGAAATTTTATACTCTCTGTTTCTAAGATTGTGTTGTTTTTATAGTTTATACATATATCTGGCTGTGCATAGTTTTTTCTTTTAAACCTAATATAATGTTTTTTTTCAAAATTTAATTTTAATGAATTTGCCTTAAACCAATTTGCTACTACTCTAAGTACTTCATTTACATTGAATTCTATAGTACTGTTTGGTGTTTTATGCACAGTCAGGTTAGTGTCATCTGCAAATAAAACACTCTTAACTATGTCGGATAAATTTCCAGGAAGGTCATTGATGTATAACAGAAAGAGGAGGGGACCTAAGACAGAGCCTTGTGGAATTCCATGTTTTATTTTCTCCCAGTCTGATGAAGCATCTTTACTTAGTTTAGAATCAAAAATTGAAACTTTTTGAATTCGGCTTTCAAAGTATGATTTAAACCATTTACCTGCGGTCCCAAAAATACCATAGTATTCAATTTTTTTCAAAAGTAATTCATGATTTACACAGTCAAATGCTTTTGCAAGATCACAAAATATTCCTACAAGATTCATTTTATTATTCAGTTCCTCAAATGTGTTATTTAAAAATTAATATATAGCCATTTCTATGGATGATCCTTTTTTGAACCCAAATTGTGAATTAGTGAGGATATTATAGTGTGTAACATGTTTTATTACTCTACTATACATGACTTTTTCAAAAACCTTTGAGAATGTTGAAAGTAATGAAATGGGACGATAGTTGTCTACACATGTTACTTCTCCTTTTTTAAATAATGGTTTTACAACAGCATATTTTAGTCTATCGGGAAAAACACCTTGTATTAAGGATTCATTACAAATGTGAGCAAGTACATGAGTGATACAGTCTGAACATCTTTTCAGTAATTTACTTGAAATATTGTCATAGCTGGAAGAATTTTTAGGTTTTAATTGTTTAATGAGTTTATTTATTTCTGAGACTGTTACTGGTGGCAATTTCATCTCCACAAAGCTATTTGGGAAAGCAGTCTCAAGAAGCCTTAGAGCACTATGTGGGGATTGCTTTTCTATGCCTAATTTATCTACTACTGACGTAAAATGTTTGTTAAATATTTCACAAACTTCCCCTACTTCGCTATACACATATCCATTTTGTTCTATTTTTATGTCTTTAGAGTGATTTACAGTTTTTCCTGTTTCAGTCTTTATTATATTCCATATTGTTCTCATTTTATTGTCTGAATTTTCCATTTTCGCCGATATGTACCTTATTACATTTCTTAGTATTTTAGAATAAAGTTTATAGTGAACTTTCAGCGCATAGTTATCTGATTCTCTCATTTTTAAATTAAGGTCCCTCTTTGTTTTACTAGAGATTCTAATACCCTTTGTTATCCATCCCGTGCCCAGTTCATTGTTTGGAGTGTTGAGAATTTTCCTTTTTTTGAAACTACCTTCAAAAAGTGTTAGAAATATATTCTGAAAGGAATCAAATTTCGCATTAACACCCTGCGCATTATATACTTCTAACCAGTTTTCATTGTTTAAGGTATCTATGAAGTGTTTTATATTATTTTCACTAATATTTATTAATAATTATTTGATTGAAATGTAATTTTTATGTATAACTAGCTTAAAGCACGGCCTTGCGGTGGCTAGCGAAGTTTTGTTATGAAAAATATTACATACAATTAAAGAAATTACTATCATCAAAATACGTGTCTTTAGGTGCAGCAGTATTTTCAAAAAGTGTACAGCTAGGTGTGCCTAGTGTAAGTAAGTAATAGTGTAGTAATTATTAATGACGGAATACGGAATACGATTTGCCTATCAAAATAAAGCTGCAAGTATTTTTATTCAGAATACATTCTTTAAAAATTTCGTTCACTTTTTTAAAAATAAATTATTATTCATTTCAAAGAGAGACATGTAAAGAATATAAAAAGTGTGGGTTGCTAATTCTCAAGCGCTCTTACCTCTCTTTAATTGCTGGCAACTCCTCCTTGCGGCCACTATTACATAGCTAACCCCAATTTTTTATGTTCTTTACATATCTCTCTTTGAAATTAATTATAATTTATTTTTTTTTACAGTCAAAGAATTTTTTTAACCCGGCAGAATCGTATTCTCGTACTAATAATTATACATAAAAATTGCATTTCAATCAAATATCAGATCGACGTAAAAATAATGTTACCGGGTCTTGGACTATGACCAGCTCTCATTGGCCGACTCCCGATTGGGTTAAGATGGATAGCGTAAAAGGCAGAAGATGATTGCCGCAAGCACTTACTGGCCCTTGAAAAAGTGACTGACAGGTGCTGTCAGTTAAAACGTCAGAAAATGTTTTCAGTTATACCTTATAAAATAGGGGTGGAAACAACAACCCTCCGCTATTAAAGGATGTTTGCATTTAATTCGAAATAACCAACATGTCAATTCTGATTTGTCGTGAGAGAGTGGTTAACATCATAAACTCTAACCTTAAAGTTCCGGGTGCTATTACAGCTCAATTGCAGAAAAAGAAAAAATGCGTTAAGGAACAATGAAGTTGAATGCCTGTAATGCCGAACAAGAAAGATCTCCAGTTTCGTTTCTTAAAAAACGACTGAAATACACGACAGTTCAGAAATATAAATATTTACCAATCCCAAAACAACGATGCCCAGATGTAATATCAACGTTCGCGATATTAATTAAATACTTGAAAATGAACACAAAACTGGAATTGTGAAAAATAAATTAATGTAAATACACCTTCGTTTTAACTGCAGTATAATTATCTTGAATGAAAATTTATACCTTTATATTAAATTTTGGTGTAGTAACAGAAAATTTGTTTGTAATGTTATTTAATAGCACGCATTTTTTCGCGACATCTTGAGGGAGATGCGCCTTCTCAAGAAGTAAACACTACAAGAGTCGTATAAAGACTTCTTATTTATCATGACAATACTTTCTCTCAAGCGACAAAAAGTTTTATTTTTTGAGAGTAAAACGAGAAGAAATAAAAAGTCTTGTGAGTTATAAAGGAAACTCTAATTACCATAAAAAGAAATTAGAGCAGAGAGACAAGCGAAATGACGTTAGAAACGTTCGTGCATCACTGAGACGAGTTGATCAATTAACTTTTGATATCCTTTCACATGGAACATTCAGATCTCCGTGTTGCTTGCTGGTGAAGCAGACACGTTGGTGTCAGCAGTCAGTGACTGCATTTATCGAGCAATTTGATTCAAATGAAATAATAGTCTTAATTTTTAGAAATAGAATATTTTGATTAAAATGTTGTTGAGGAATAATAAATATCACATCAGTTAATAATTTCTTTTATTCTTCCTAATCAACCTTCCCCAACATCAAATCACAAATGGCCTAAATTTTTCTGCTACATACAGTGTATGAAATCGTGACGAGCCTATAAGAAAAACAACTCTGAACACTGCCAGAGAGCTCTCCGGAGTGGCTGAACTCACTGGACAACAAATCCCACCGTGGTATGGGGAGGTTAATCCTAACGCCCACTCACTTCCCTCTACATATGTCTTTCGGAAGAATAGGCGTGAACTGGTTGGCACCGGATTTCACCCTCTCCCGTCTATCATCCACAACACAAACATTCTACACTGAACACATACACCATCACAGTCATACTCGGAATGATACTGTCGCACAGGGAATACATAGGGATACCGTCCTGGTTTCATATTCCCTGGACGTTACCATGGAGAGTTAAACATCCCCCATGCTAACCGCCTGCACTGGGACTTGGGTAGCCACTCATAGAAGAATACGGTCTGTTTATAACATAACGCAATATATTCAGTAAAACCAAAATAAAGGAAAAGGAAAATGAGATTGTATACTTCGTGTAATTGCATGGTACAGGAACAAAGAATTTTTCGTTCGTTGATTATAATTGTGATTTGTCTTTTCTGAAGGTAAATACTTTTAAACAATCAGGATATCATTTTACGACAATCGTCCTCTAAGTGCATTACGCCTTGTCGATCTTTATATAGTTAGAACGGAATTGGATTAGGGCAGAGAATGAATTTTGCCTTGGCGTTTAAAGAAACCTTCCAGCATTCACCATTTAAAATAAAATAAAAAATATGTCTCGACTGGGAATCGAGCCTGCGTGCTCTCAAATGGCAAGCTAGACCATTAACCTCTCAGTCACTAGGCACGGTTTTTAGGATGAAATGCGCGGTGTAATAAACTCATATTACTGTAATGTTGCGGGTTTTTTTTTTTTTAACTGATCATTCCGCGCAAATCCTGAGCATGATATGGCCTCTCAAGAATGTATCATCGCCCTGAGTAAAAGAACTGTCAACACTCCAAATCATTCGATCACTAGGCCAAAGTAAGGGGTTTTCTCGCAGTTTGAATGCCTCTGTTGTGTCTAGTCTCTTCAACACTGCATTACTGAGTGGTTTCAGTTGCCAGCTGGCATTATTTAAATTAATTCTATAGCCTTGAGGTCAACACTCATTCTTTCTGCACTGTCATTCTGTGTTCCGACCCTTTTGTTAGATTTTATTCTCATATAAATTTAATTAACGGAATCCTTCCTTTTTTTAGTATTGTATAATTATGTACACCCCACCATTCAACGTTCATAAGACACCGATAGATCTATGCGGAAAATGAACCTGCGTGCTATGTATAATATATCCTTGATCGGTACAACCCAAAGAATCATTGTACAGAATTTATCATTTAAAGTGGTTAGCAGATGAAACACTAGTATCCATTTATTTAAAACCTGTTTGTAAAAATAAAAACAAGGCAAACACACAAAGCGTGCTACTGTTAGATACTGAATCAGTAACGTGTGAATTCGTGAAGGCTTAATACACGCATGGTACGGTGTAAATATGACTTCCATCACGCAATATCACGGTACCGAGCCTTACACTTACAAAGTTAACACAGAGATATTGCTATTACGTTTATTCAAAAAGAGATTGCTTTCCAGTACAGGAATCCCTGAAGTCTGACTAGAAAGGATAATCTTACGTCTGGCATAAGTCTCTCAAAGCAAAGGATGGCACAGTTATTTTCTGTGAAAAATATTTCAGCTCCCAAGAGGATGAATTTCACCTGTAATTCAACGTCATTTTCTTAAAAGTCTTTTTTTTCAAGAACCTGTTCTCTACAGAACTTTACAATCACGCACGGAAATACAATGAATACATTTGTCTCTAATTATGCAACTGTAGCCTACAAAGAAGTCAATATTCTACGATCGCACTATTTGAGATTAAATACACAAAGAGAGCTGAATATAAACAAAACTGAATATAAACAAAAGAATAAAAAATCGACAAAAGCAAGCAAAAATACTTAAAGAGATACAGGTTTTCAAATAAGTATATTTAGTTATCCGTATTGAAACCTCCTGCCATAAGTTTAATGCTGTTCACATAGGACGAGTAGTCAAGAATTTGGTGATAAGATACAAAAACCATTAAGAAGAATGTAATTATCGGGATGTTTTCCCATTTGCCGAATACCTCCACTATCATTTACTAATAATTAACAACCTCTGGAAAAATATATTCACTGTTTGAAACATAGGAGAAGGAGAAGGAGAAAACTTTGTGAATGATTACTTAAGAACCAGAAATCTTTTTGGAGCACCAAAAGAAAATTTAAACCTCGCTTTTCACCCAAACATACAGATACAAAAAATCATCCAATTACAATCTAAAGACGCAAGACAAGCACAAATGGTGCACACAGTGACACTGAACATAATAAATGTAAGAGTTCATGTGACAAAATCCTGTTTAAAGTGTGACAGCTATTTATCAAACAAATTACTGTTCTACGAATGATTCAGTTGTAACAAACATGGTGTTAAGATTGCTGAATAAATTTGTTATTTAATATCTGATGAAAGCTAGGAGGACAAGTAACATCATTATGAAATGTCTTTTGATTGGAAAGTTTTAAACACAAATCATTTTTTCAATAAACTTATCATAATCAAATATTATATAATGTATCCCCATAAAACTTTTAAATTACAGTCAATAATATTTTCACAAATCAAACCATATATGCGAATTTCAAAATTCGTTCCTCAGGAGCAGATTATGTCATCTTAAGTATAATTTAAGCCAATTATGAAATTTGGTTATGGCTTTGAATTATTAAGTAGGCAAGTATTTCTAGTGTGTATCAACCAATTAAATTGATAAATGTGTCAGAAAACATTCGGGAATACATTATTATAACACTAATTAAAAATGTGTACCGATACGAATTAGTAAAAATATTTAAATAAACCACATTCTTAGAAATTTTCTGATTTGGATTTACATATCTAATTATTTAATTTATAGATTGGTACAATCTGCCATACTTTGCAAAAATCTATTCCTGAATAGTTGCTACAGCTTTCGTTCAATTGAGATGAGATGAAATAAATTAATTCAGAACCTTTTCTTGTTCGCAAAATCAAGCTTCACCACAATATACTTACGGGAAGGAATTAATTTTGTGGTACTGGCTCTCAGATATTCATTTTTATTCTTACGTTCTTATACAAAAAATAATTTGAATTCACTATGTGTATTTTACCCCTTGCCACACTTCTGCATATATTTTAAATGGTAATAATACAACTCATTGGTATTTTTGACAATTTGATCCATAAGCAAGACAAACAAGAAAAACTCAACATTTTATTGCGTTCCTCAGACATAACTAAAAGAAAGTCGACAACAATAGAGTATACCACTTTTATTCAGATCTGTAATCTTGGAAATGAATGAAAAAGATCGATAAAGACTGACGGCTTTAGAAATGGATTTCTTTCATAGTAGTGCAATAGAACACATACCAACTGAACTAGTATAAAGATGAATTTCTGTAATCGAAATCTACTTGACGAAATAGAGAACCACCGCCTTTTTTGTTATGGACATTTCATTCGTATGCCACAGTTTAGATGGCCGAGATAAGAGTATTAATACTAACTAGAGTGAAGGACGTAAACAAGAAGACCTAGTGAATAATCGGCAAAGCTAGCAAATAGAGATATTCATAGTAGATTATTATGAAAACCTCTTTAAATAGGTAGACAAATATGGCATTTCGGATGTGATAGAAGGCCGTAGAAGATGTAAACATCTTGCTTCAAATAAAAATAATCTAGTAAAAAACATGTTCGTTATCTAGCCAAGTAAATACTTGCTCTGGATAGGAACAAGGTATCTAATTAAGGTATCGACCCTGTACTCATAAGCAGTAGGTCTATTGTGTAAAAAAGTATCCTACTCACTAAAAGTCCTACTCAAGAAAAGTATACCTTGAAGTATTGTAATAAAAGTATGGATAACATGATATTTCTTAAGTCATTCATTGGGGTTGAGATTTTCATTCAATTATTTTTTTAATGTTAAAGCCCTGATCTTGTGCGTTAATTTCAAATTTTAACCCGATATTTTTAACGTTTTCAGCTAAAATAGCCATTTTATTTTTATGATGATGAAATTTGGAGCGATAAATTATGTTCCTTTTTGTATTCCTATTTTATGTCAAAATCTACTATATAATTTCCTAAGGTCACTAACTCACCTCGATAGCTATTGGCTATTGTCACGTGTCAGCCTTCACTCGAAAATCAACAGCCACCACAGATATCATTAGAAGAAATTCGAGGTTATGTCCACGATTTAATAACCAGGCAACTACTACCAAATTATAAATGAATGTAATCTTTCTCGGCGTTGTTTACAAACAACAGGCTCAAGGCTGACTTCAAGGCAGACTTCAAGACTTGCAACTGCACCTGAAGATGGCGACGGAGAATAAAGTCGCCGAAACATTGTGCATTAATAACAACATCACTCGGTTTGTTTCCCGAGAAACGTTTATAAATACTACCAAATTAATTGCCATAATTGATTAATAATGTTTGTTCTTCGTAGCATTTCATAGTTAAAAAAAATAATCGATGAACTTCATGGCTGAAAAAAAAGTGTGACTGCTTTTCAATAACATGTTGCTAATGAAAGCAGCATGATAGATCTTTTTAAAAAAACTTAAATTTCTCATGGTCTCTGCTGTAACCACGAATGCCTAGGCTAGATTTCAATTTAATTAAAACTTTCGCTAATGTTGTTGCTTGACCAAAGTTTATACATTACGATTTACTTGCTTTTTACGTATTTTACTGACCACTTTCGTTAATGATCTTTATTCATGTTCCCTGCACAATTGCAATTACAACACCGTTGCCCGTTGCACGAGTACAGTAAAAAACAAAGCTTCACACACACTACAACCAAACAAGCAACAACGTTGGTAAGCAAATATAATGTAACCTAACCTTAAGTCGAGAGATCGAGACTCCTTCTTACTTTTTTAAAATAAAAACAAGCGAAATGACAAAAACAAGATCTCATGTCATTCCCAATTTCTCAAAATGACAGTGCTATCAGCATAGAAACACGTCTAGGTTCTTTCTTGATATGTACGTATTCTTGCTTAGGGGATCCTATATCGTACAGCGATGTCTGTTGTAATCATATTTTCACCTTTTCTTTCTGTGGATTTGTGGTATTGACATTATTTTTTCCAGCGTCATTTTGCTATCAATACCTCCAGTAAAAGTATCGTATAAAAAATATCGAGTACAAAAGTAACAGTACCAAAAGATAAGTACTCTAAACCAAGAATTATCGATATTTTTTCCACGTCCCTCCCTATCTCTGGATCCAAAAGTCTCGTTCACCTATAGTGTTTCCAATTTAAGAGATTTCTTGGAAAATGTATGGTAGTTCATAAAACTACGTAAATATTGTTTTCTGTAAGTTTTCCTCTCCCTATTTGTTTCAGGAAAGCTTGTAAACCACAACGGTCTGTTACGCTGACACGACTCACTGCATACATGACAGCCCCGCAGTACACAACCTGAGCGCGTCGTGCAGTGCTGCATTCTGTAGCTCGCTAGGGGCCGACCTGCCGAGCCCGTCTGTCTCGTCGAATTATTGAAATCGCGCCCCGGGACACGGCCTGTCTGTCGGCCATGGTCGATAACTGGCAGTGAGCTATGCTGTCGATCAGTGAGCAGCGACGCGATTTCTATCTGTCGTATCTAGGCGTACGTGACATAAAGTGCATTAGGTGTGGACGTGTGCCTTCAATGCCCAACTTCCCGTCACCCAATAGATTAGTCTTATTACAGTTATAACTAGCAATGAAATGACTGTCAATTGTTCTCAATTCAGTTAAAGACTAAGATGAGGGGTAGCGTTGAAAATCTTACCGAATACACTTCCTGAGGAGAGAAAAACTGTTGCTTCTTTTATGGCAACGTAGGCTTACACTTATGATTCACAGTTAAAAAAAAAAAGTAATGGTCGTAAACACGTGAACTAATGAAAACAGCTCTCTGCGTATTTAAATACTGAGAAAAGTTAATTATTAATCTGTAAAAATCAGAAAAAAACTTGTTTTCTAGAAACTTACAGATATAATCAGATTTATTAAATACGTAATATCTCGGGAGAAGATGTAAGCGTCTGTTTTTTTAAATATACATTCACACAATAACTGTGTATTGTTTTCCGTCGTTACTTTCAATGCCTAGATAATTTAGTAAATTTAATCGTTTTCAGAATTAAATACTGGCAACTGGTAATCAAGACAGCCTAATCACATCTCCAAGAGCGTTTTCATACTGTTCCACTGAGTTAACAAACGTGGATATGGTTGTGTAATCGTAAGTTTACCGACGGATCTGTTGCTTGTAGATTTCTCGGGAGTGCATATAGTTCCTGGATTGTATAAAAAAAACTAATTCCTATGAACAATTGCATAAAGCCTGCAGGTTCCATTATGTTACATAGTTTATGGAATATCTCCGTGTAAAAAAAAAATGACTGCTTAAGAAATTATATACCCTTTATTGCGACAAAATAAATAGTGTATGGTGGGTGAGCCGTAACGCTGTGGTCTCGCATTCGAGAACATGTTGGCTCTAATTCCCATCCGGGCATCCAGATCTGGATTTTCCATGGTTTCTCTAAATCACTCTAAGCGAAGGACGGGATGCTTGCTTCAAAAAGGCCATGGACGAATTCCATACTGTTTCTTGTCTCCTTCCCCACATCTAATGACCTCAACACCGAAGAGGCAAGAAGCCATAACCAAAAAAATAAATAAGTTATCCGACACAAATATATATTAACCATTTGAGAAGTATTTGGTGGAAACTAATTTAATGCATTTACAATGAGAATGCATATTGTCGTGCAATCCCAGTCCAGCCAATTTTTGTTCAATTTAAAGTATAGAAAGATATAAGGAATACGGTGTAGTAGCATGACGCAAGTCTCAGCCATGGTTGAGCAATCACGTTTCATGTTTCACTGGCGGTCGATAGCAAACAACATTTTCGTTCCAGAGAGAACAGATAACATACATTTATAACTCATTTACTGCCTGGTAATTAACACCAAAAAACAGCGATTTTAGTTCTCAGTGCAAAATGTTATTTAGTACTTAAAATTAACGCTTGGTAATGTTGCGGTCACTTAGTCGTAGTACAGTAAATTAATTAGCCCGATGCGAACCAGACAAGTGAAAAATGTAATTGAAAATTTCTAAAAGGGCGCATATTCATCACAAAATAATCTCTAAAATGTTTCATGGAGTTATTCATTCAATTATATACTAACCATTTACATCAGTGTTAGAGTACTCTTGGTTTGCATCTCGATTAGCGATTTAACCGGAAATATTCATTAATAACAGCAAAGTATGCTTTTCATTACATGTTATAAAAATAAAATTTGGAGAATGTGAGAATAGATAGTTTAGAAACAGCAATAAATGTGGTGGTTGATCGATATCAACCTAATTTTTTGAAAAAAAATTGTCAGAATAAAACTTTTTATAGCGTATTACACCTTCTAGAAAGTACCTTTATAACAATCAATTATATTTTATTCACACAGGTAAAAACATGTGAACATTATTTGAATCAATGTTAATTGTTTTTAAAAGTTTATAAGTGTGAAACCTGTTATTGTTTGTCATGACTTCACACACTGACAACTGTACACAGCGTCCGATATGTAATTCTGAGAGTGGTAGGACGTGTGCCTACCCGTGACACAACCGGATTTGTCAGATCCGGTGCATTTACACTCTGGAGGAATGTTGTTTTTCCATCTCCTTGAGAAACTGTTACTATATCCCATGTTATAAGTGTATTTTTGTTTATGAAATGTGTAATTTATGAGGCAAAGATTGGAGAACGATCCAACATTCACCCTGTAAACTGGATTGCAAATGTATGGCGTTGCATTGTGCCTAGTGGTTCTGTAATACCTGGGATGACTAAATTCGGCGAGTATGACGGCTACCTGCCGAAATGTCCTTCTCTTCCGATGTTTTGGAGAGACACAGTGGAGTTTTTTTCTGGCGTCTTGGCGTGAGCAACCGTCAGATATGACCTCCGTTCAAGGCAGTCGCTTCACTTTTCTGTCAGACACTGTATATACAGGTTGTCCAGGAGTGAAAGGATAATCCTGCAACCGCAGTTAGGCCACATAAAGTCCTTACTATATAACAAAATTTTATTTTGGTAAAAATCTCACGATTTCCGAGATACTGATTTTTAATTTTTTTTCCTAATATGTGACTTTGTTCAGTTTATTGCATGCCATTTCTACAAATTAAGACTTTTTGAACCCAGTTCTTTTTAATTCACTCAAGGATGTTTCATTCACATAAAATAATGTTATTTTCTCTTAATACGTTAAAAAACCGTTTAAAAATATTTTAAAAATCATTATCATCATTTTTTACTAGATTTTTTTTTTTTCGTCGTTCTGCCCAACTCAGGAGCGCGAGTGAATTTATCTAGCAGACGTGTTTATCATCTGTTCCCAAAATCTCTTTATCCTTTCGCTGTGCTCTTTCCTACGTTCTTCTGTCCAAGTGTTCCTTCTTCTAACATACTGGCTGTTGGCAAACTGGTGGTTATTGACCATGCTACTAAATCGATGTCTGTCCTCTATGACATCGTCTGTTATTCCAGTTTCCTGGAGATCCTTTTCGATTTCAGTTAGCCAGTTGTTTTTGATTTTCATTGAAATGGCCAGGTTTAGAATTCTTTTTGTTAGTCTTTTGTTACTCATTCTGATAATATGGCCGTAGAATTAATTCTTCTTTTCCGGAATGTGTCTGAAATTTTTTCCGAATGTTGATATAGTAGTTCGTGTGATTTCCTTTTCATCCAAATTCCACCAGTACAAACTGGGCCGAAGATTTTCCTTAACATTTTCCTTTCTTGCTTTTAAATATCTTTAACCAACTATCTGCCCCAATGATCAAAGTTTCCGATGCGTATAATGCCTCCGGTTTGCTTACAGTGTTGTAGTGTCTTAACTTGGCATTTCGGAATATTGACTTTTTGTTGTATCTGTTCCAGGAGATTCTGTAGGCTTTTTGTAATTTAGTTATTCTCTCCTTGTTTGCTTCACGATTTAGTCCTGCAGGTTGAATAATTTCTCCTAGATATCTGAATTTAGTTACGTGAGCGATATTGCGACATCGAGTTTTTAAGGGTTGTCCATCTTGGTACCGTGAAGATCCTTCCATATATTGGGTTTTAGCACAGATATTTGGATACCACGTTTAGCTTAAATTTCAAGGGCGTGGATTGCCTCTTGCCTATTGTTGGAGAGAATTGCTAGATCATCTTCAAAGGGCAAACACCGCAAGTGAAGTGTATTTCTGAGTAGCCTGCCAATGGTTATTCGTTTCTTTCTCTCAGGTTTTGATTACTTTGTCCAGAACAAGATTGAAAGAAGGGGTGACAGTCCATCTCCTTATCGAACTCCTGTCCTGATTTTAAAAGGGTCAGACACCTCACCCAAGAACCTTACTTTTGAAATGGTATCCGTTAATGTCTGTTTGATTAATTCCCTTGTTTTCCAGTCTACTTTGTATTCTTCTAGTATCTTAAAAAGTGTTTGTCTGTCAATATACACGAGGTCTCTTTAGCAGCTTGAACTACCATACAACAATAATTTTAAAAGAAGTATAAAATAATTATAGCATTTAAGATTTTTAGAAGGTTTTTAACGTTTTAACAAAAAAAGAACATTGATTTAGATTACTCAAATATCTATGAGTAATTAAAAAAAAAAAAAAGAAACAGGGTTCAAAAAGTTTTAGTTTATAGAAATGGCATGGAATAAACTGAACGGAATCACATGTTTCGAAAAGATAATTAAAAAATCAATATCTCAAAAATGGTGAGCTTTTATTGAAATAATTTTTTATATATATAGCAGGAAATGATGTGACCTATCTGCAGTTTCAGGATTATCCTTTCATTTCTGGACACCCTGTATGTACTCAAACATCCTGTAATTGACCTAAGATCTTTTTTATCAATACATAATCAACTAATGAACTTATTCCTATTTCAGTTCAAGTAAACTTGTAAATGTTTTCGTGCTAAAAAAATCGAATTTAAAATCGTTATCTGGTTGAATTAAACAAATTCTACTGAATAGATCCCATTTCGATTTACTGGTATTCCACCACGTGTTCCCACGGTATTCTGGATAGGCTGATTTCCTTACTCTTCTATTAAAGTCAACTGCTAATATATGATAGTTGTTACGTGTGTTTTCTATAACTTTTTATAAATCCTTGAAAAATTAATTTTTATCTTCTTTTTACCATCTCCTACAGCTTAGATTTATAAGATTTCATGCATTCAACCTCTGTTGCCTTTTAAACGTACCTTAAGATTCTTTCATTATTCCAGCTGAATAAGTACGTAATAAGGGAGTTAAATAATCACTCGGCAATAGAATTTTCAAGTAAACACATCAAATGAAGAGTTGAAATTCTACAATCAGAACACGTCTAGGACTTTAACCAAAATTCATCGGTTATATTACTCTGTGAGATACCAACGATATGTTTTATGACAATGATTCCAAACCTTCTGAAACAGTCTGGTAGAACTCCATCCCCTCCGCTCGCATATCGGGTGGTGTTGGTGAGAAGCAGTGTCTGGACTTGAGCGGTTAGCAGGCTTCAAGCA
Organism: Vandiemenella viatica; assembly: GCA_031002005.1. Taxonomy (NCBI): domain Eukaryota; kingdom Metazoa; phylum Arthropoda; class Insecta; order Orthoptera; family Morabidae; genus Vandiemenella; species Vandiemenella viatica. Next base: position 95,531,242 of record JARYHS010013631.1, read on the forward strand.
GACAAGGCAGTGAGAGAGAGGGACGACCACAACAAGACGAGACACCTGACAGCCTCTTGCACACAACCACCTTCTCCGGCTTCCTACTCAGCCACGCCTGCAACTACAAGATGTCTGTCACTGTTTCACCTCTGACATCCGAATCACGCAGCTAAAAAGATCTGTGAATGAATTTATAATTCGCCTGTGTTTTTCGATGCTTCTACGCCGTTGTCATTAGAGCCGGGAGGGGATTGAGGATAAGAAATTGGAAAGAATTGACCAAAGGAAACGTCCCAGCAGTGATCTGCAGTAATTTTCGGTAAGTCGTGGAAATGCGAAATCGGTATGGGTGGGCCTGTAATCTAACCCACATCTTCCAATCATTACAGCCCAGCCACCAGACTCTAAACGGACTAATACTAATTCACTCTACGAAATGGAAAAAAATTATTTTGTAACTAAACGGACTATTTTGAATTCACCCTACCAAATAGAGAAAAGTTATATTATTAATTTTTTCTTCTTGATTCCTATTAACGATATCAGGGTCCTAGTGGTTGGTTGGTCTATTTGTGGACTCTGTGAGTGATGTACCTTAAGTGGAGCGACTAACATTTGTGATTTTAGTCCTAAAGTCTTCTGCTCTTTCGTGAAGAAATTTGTCTTACGAACTACCAATAATGAAAATCTATCAGTTTATTTGGCACCACTCCATTTTAAGGTTTGAGAACTGAAGATAGAGAAGGCTATCACTGGTTTACCATAAGATGATATAAATTATCATTCTGAGAAGATAAGAAGGCTAACTAGGTAGTGAGACCGTTTAATGGCAGCTGAAAACTTTACATGTACAGCCCTGCAAGGACTTCTCCAAATGCTAGCGTCTTGACACTAAATTACTGCTTCCAGTACTAATTGGCTTAATGATTGACTATGACTGGTGGGACTTGGCAGTTTGGTTGGAAGACATGAGTACAAGACTAGGTTAGGTGAGTCCGTGCGATCAATCAGCTAATAGAGATTGCCAGGCTGAAGACTACCCGAAGAATAAGCCGAACATTACTTCGTAGTAAGCATTGCATCGATCAACATGCAATGCTGAATTGCGTCTATATTCACTGACCACACTAGTTGCAAGTTAACGCCACAAAATTCTACATCTATTTTAAAAATACTAATTCCTCTTAGTAAAATCGTAAGATCCAAAACAACCTTTGCAAAAAAATTTACACATATGAATAGTAATCATACACAAACAGTGACAATATCTCACAGCTCTTATAAAATTTGCTTCACTGTCTTGTAAAGGTTGCCAGGAGCTTAACGCCTAGCTGACGTCGAGTTCATTAGAGGCGGAAAAATACAGGGGGCAAAGAGCGAAAAGGGACCATCCCAATTTTCACCTCGAGTGATCTCTTGAAACCCTGGAACGATAACATAAGATCCATTTAATGGTGTAGGAGTTTCATCATGGCCCCCACGCTCTCCTCACCTCAACCCTCTTGACTTCCATTTATGGGGGCATTTGAAAGCACTTGTCTACGCAACCCCGGTACCAAATGTAGAGACTCTTCATGCTCGTATTGTGGACGGCTGTGATACAATACGCCATTCTCCAGGGTTGCATCAGCGCATCAGGGATTCCATGCGACGGAGGGTGGATGCATGTATCCTCGCTAACGGAGGACATTTTGAACATTTCCTGTAACAAAGTGTTTGAAGTCACGCTGGTACGTTCTGTTGCTGTGTGTTTCCATTCCATGTTTAATGTGATTTGAAGAGAAGTAATCAAATGAGCTCTAACATGGAAAGTAAGCGTTTCCGGACACATGTCCACATAACATATTTTCTTTGTTTGTGTGTGAGGAATGTTTCCTGAAAGTTTGGCCGTACCCTTTTGTAACACCCTGTATATAGTTGGAGGGAAAGCGTACGTGCGATGTTGAAGGAGTTAGGTTGAGCAGATCTGGAACACCGAAGGCGTTGCTCTCGACGGAAGCTAATTGAAAAATTCACGAATGACATATTTCAGAATGACAGCAAAGAAATATTGCTACCAGCAACATTCGTATCTCGGAATGACCGTGAAAATAAGATACAAGAAATCAGGGCCAGAACCGATTCTTTTCTGTATTCATTTTTTCCACGAGCGATTAGGGAATGGAATAGAAAGGATTTACCGGGCGAGTAAACTTAAAATCCGACAGGAGTAGCTTTCGCTAAAGCGCTCCGGCCATCCTGATCTGGGTTTTCCATGGTTTTCCCAGATCACTCCAGGCGAATACTGGGATGGTTCCTCACAATAGCCCACGGGCGTCTCCTGCCATATCTCGTATATCCCTTCCAAACTATTACCCTTTCGGTTAGGTGCAAGGCACCCTCTGCCACACACTTTTAGTGAAACGCAGAGTAATATTAATAGTAAGAAAGCACATTATTTGTTTCATTACCCTCCTTACTTTCTATGAGTAAATCGCAGAGAATGAAGAAATAAGAGTCGTTTTAGAAATCGCATTGTTAACACGTTAGCAACAAAGAGATCAGCAACCAGTCTCGTAAATTAAACAATACCGCTCGTTACTTCAGAATTATTAATCAGCACAAAAGTTTTGTTTTTTGTCACCAGCCATTAGTTCCCTTCGTACTTTATCAAAACCGATAAAAAAAGGTATCATCTTAAACACTGAGGTCTCCATTTTGTTCACATCATATTTTATGGGATAATTTTTTTTTTTCAAATTCGACCCTTAAAGAGCAAAAACATTATCATTTCTGTAGCGTGTTTTTTTTTTTCGATAAATGAGTTATCATTTTTACAGACTGAGGTCTGTTCTTTGGTCACTGCATATTTTAAGAAAGTATTGGATCCTTAAACGGCAAAAGTATCATTATTTCCATGACGTGTTTTTTGTCACAAGCCACTTATCTCCCTTGACGTCTAATCAAAATCGATAAATAATATAAAGGAATTGTAATTATTTTATTACTTACCTATTACACTAAACAAATCAACAATTGCTACAAGTGAGGTGGATCTTCTTTCATCTTATTACAAACCACCAACCTCATTATTACTTTGTTTGCGAAATTTTCGCTCGTGTCATCTAGTTTTAAATTAAACATTGTCTGTTAACAACTGCTTTGTGATAAATTCTTTATTCCCAAACACTTTTTGTCCTCATGTTATGTAAGCATCATCAAACGGGAACTTATTGGTCACGTGTTGACCAGGAATAGTTATTTTTGCGCATTAATTGACACGGGTTTTATGCCATGGTTGAATATTCCGACTTTTTTATTTGTTGCGAGTTCGCTGTTACACTGTTTAATTGTTGAAATAGTCAAACCTACTGCTCCTGAATAATCGCACACGTTTGTTTCTGTATCACCTATGCTGTTTTGTTTCCGTGTCACTTTGTCGATTTAAAAAAAAAAAATGTGTTTATACTGCTGAATTAAACTCCTTTGACGGATGGGCTACATAGGGAAATTAAGAAAACCAATTAGTAAAATAAATGTTCAAGCTAAAATTGTAATGAATTACTTCTTCTCTCTCAATGTTTCCAGAACTGACGAATTCCAAGAGTAAAAAATTCTTTCTCTTTTCTCAGATTTCGGCTTTCAAAAGTGTAGCTAATTCTCGATTCACATTCGGAAATTTCTAAAAGCTTTGCTCTGTTCATAGCAGCTTGCCAACATTTTATAACCAGACAGTCTTTTTCGTCTTTCACAAATTGATGGATTAAAATTTTATTATTCAAGAAATTTAACATTAATGCGTTCGTCATCCACTGGTTTCACTTCTATCGCACTCATACCTGTGAAACTAAAACATTACTCACTGGTTGTTAAATGACTGAAACAGCTTACTGCTTGATAAGATCATACCAACTCCAGAACTTGTTTCCTTAATTGGTAATCAAATTAAAATTAAATCTCGTACCTGTAACATTGAGACAAACTGGCAGAATAAATAAAATCACTACGACAATCAAGCAGCATAACAGCGCAAAATGATTGGTAACCTCAATAATTTTGGCATTCGTATACTTCTTCCTTTTCACGAAGACTGAGTTCCGATCGTTAACGATTTAAACTATTACGCTAATGATTCTAATTTCATTCCATCGATTACAGGTTTAATTGAAAATGGTGCATAGCGTTCATTCCGGGGGAAGCGACGTTAAATTGGAGGCCAGTTCGGTAAACAAGTGATTTTAAAGAGCAAGAATAAAACAAAGTTTTCGCAGCCCACTTGCGGAAATGAGTTTCTCTCCGTGTAATGCGAGACCACGTCGCTGCTTTCTCTTTAACTAAAATTCTTTCTCTGCCTCTTCCCCTTTAATTACGAGCTCCATTTCGGCCTACCGAGACTCAAAGAACGTCGATTCTCAACGGCTTTCATTTCCCTGTGGTTGACGTTACAGCATTCTCGCCTCAAACAAATCCTTAATTTTGTCGAATACATGCAAAACGAACTTCGGAAAGTTCGTTCGGAATTTTATCGTTGTGCGCAGACGCCAATAACCTAATTTCCCATACTGCTGCTAGGGCCAAATCCGGAGGAAATTATGAAGGAAACTTGAGAAGTGTACACAAAGTTTGCCTTCGGTCACTCTCCGGGGAAAACGGCGAGTAAACCAAATGCTGGAGTCCAGTCCCAGACTTTGTCCCCAGAGTCGGCTCAGAGAAACACTCCACCTGCCTCCGCACAGCGTTCAGGAACGTAACCACCAGTGTGAAAATAATTAAAATAATACACTTCGTCCAAACTATTTTAAAGTTTCTTTGATACTCTTTTAAAAAGTTTAGAAACACTGACATAATTACAGGAGACGCTCAGAAATTTAAATTATAATTTTCAGTCTGATAAAAAAAAAGACGCACCCAAATGTGAAAGTTGGCTGCACTTTCACATGAGCGTAACAAGTTAATTACGTAGTTCAGTCTTTCAAAAACATGGTGCAGCGTTATACGTATTTGTAATAGCTGTGTATAGAATTCCATGTAAGCGTGCAACAACGAATTATTTTAAAGTTGTTACGAATGAAAATTTCAGGACATCCAAGAGAAACGGGTTCATTTTTTAACAAAAAGAGACTGTCGGTCAACCGTATTCTCACAGAGGAGAAAATTGACGTTATCGCTTTTCGACTAGAACAGTCACCCAAAAAATCATTAAGTCAGTTAGGGCAGCAGGCAGGCGTATCTAAGACGTCAGCTTGGAAAGTAACAAAGCTAGTTCACTTAAAGCCGTACAAAACAATTGTGGTGCATAAAATTACAGAAATAGACCAGGGGCCTAGGATTAGATTTTGCAACTGGTACTTGCAGAGTGTCCACGATGGCAGTGTTGATCCGCAACTGACGTCACATTTAAATGCTTAGCACATACAAGTTTATGAAGCGTAATTATTATGAAATAGTCCGCGGCCGACGGTCGAACAATGCCGGAAGCTGACCGCTCGCTCGGCGGGAGCAGTTTCTTCCTTGTAGCGCTAACAGTGGGTAGCGTTTCCCGGCGAACGCCCTGTATAACAACGTCTATATCTGTGTACAACTTATATATGTCAAATGTAATCGTAGGCTTCCGCGGACAGAGTCAGTTGTAGGGATAAAACGATACCATTGAGGTATCGATACTTTTACTCGATACAGTATCGCTCGTAAAGTATCGATACTTATTCGGTATCCATTGAAAAGTATCGATACTTACTCGTATCGATTGATTTTTCCTAGTGAAATTTGGAATAAATGAAAAAACAGTATCTAATAAGTATTGATAGTCTTTATTGATATAAAAGTATATATATTTATTTGACGAAAGATATTTGTTACATTTTCACCTTACTGATCGTTAAAGGACTAATACCGACTAGGAAGAATAAAATTAATTTCATGAAAAAAATTCGGTTTTTGTAGTGATTCCCAAAAATATTTTTTTTTCTAAGTGTTTGCCTGTTGAGTTAAAAGTTTTTTACTTAATTGATACCAGTCAATACTTACAATATGATTGTATCAAACAATATCGATTAACGTATCCACACAACACTATTCACAATCAACATCCAAACATATCAAATAATAATTTTGTAGATTAATAAATGTTGTACTTACATTGAAATCTTATCGTTTCTATTGACATAAAATGGCGACTGACGGGAGGGCAGAGAGTTTTTTTTCGGTCGGGCATAGACAAACAAGTTTGCCAACAACACATACAAAAAGAATGTGTTAAAAACAATGCAATAACGACAACCAAAAATATTCTTTACAGTGTAGATGAGCGTTTAATGTATCAATTAACGTGTTAAATGAAATCATGATATTCGTGATATTGGTATACACACTGATACGAGTACTTTCGACCGATACCTACTTGATACTTGTTTTTAAAGTATCGATACAAAAAGTACTTGGTATCGGAAGGAATGTATCGAGTAAGTACTTGTATTTACTCGTATCGTTTTATCCCTAGTCAGTTGATTCTTGGCTGACCGGGTGGCGCCACGTCATATTTCTTGTAGCCGACGTTTCGACCCTCATTCTGTGGTCTTCTTGCAGGATGTTCTGCCCTAGAACAAGACCATAGAATGAGGGTCGAAACGTCGGCTACAAGAAATATGACGCGGCGCCACCCGGACAGCCAAGAATCAACATATATATGTCAGTAGCAAATGCTTCATCGCTGTCCAAATGTATGTAGTATGTATGTTTGTATGTACGTAGTATGTGTGTAGTTTCTATGGAGTACGTTGCCCGAGCACAGTAAAGTATTTGGGAGTGGTAGTTGGAGTAGTTCCCCGTTGCCTTCCACAGTGTTCTAAATACTGTATGTGTAGATGAGTGTGATGACATGTATGTTCAGTGCAATGTATTGTGTTATGGGTAAGAGATAAAAGCTGGGAAAGCCGGCGCCTGTCCATTCAGTACTACACTTCCAAATCTTCCCTTTGAGATACATACTTCGATGTTCCTATCAGATGATGAATCGCCGTCAACAACGTCGTATGATCTCATTCCAAACCCATCGAGGAGATGTTTGCGATTTAATCCAGGACTTTCGTATACAATGTGGTGATTATAAACGGTACATCACCACCTCTTCTAACCCGTTTGCCAAGTCTCAGATGATGAAAATTCCGCTCACCACCGCGGATACAAGCAGTTAAGCCTACGTTGAGCTCCAACGACAATACAATTTCGAGTGTAATTTCTAAGATAACTACCACTTTCCAATAAAGGCGATGGCTCTGCATCTGATAAAAGTTCGATTCGCTTCCGGTCTGATCCTCTGACTGACTCAAAGTTTTTATCTTCTACATTTAGAAGTCCAAGCGCTTCACTAACTCCATCCTGCATTATTAATGCATACGCTCATTTTTACTTGTTCCTGCTGTCAAACCTTTTTCGTATTCGTTGATTACTGATCAGCCATTGAGGAGTTCTTATCAGAGGGATATGGTAATACCCTGAGGCTTGTACTTTCAACTATCTCTCTACAGCAGGGAGACAAATCTTTCGACAAGTGTTTTTTCCTTCTTAGAAACTCCCTAAATAAACGTCTTGGGCGAAAGTATTTAAATTGCAAATCACAATCAACCTTGTTAGAATAAATAAGTTGTTAGTGAAACATGGAGTCTCGTAAAAGACTATGAAACTAATTGCTAAATGATTACAACCAAATAATTTGATCGTGATTGATCAGCAAATGTTGTGAAAAAATCTTCTTCCATGTGAGATCACTCTCTGCTCACTACTTAATGTTAGGGTATAGTAAAATGCACCGAAATCTTATATGATATCAAACGTGGTGGATGAGAGGCAACGCTCTGGCCTTGCAGTCAATATAACGTAGATTCGAATCCCGGTTCAGTCATCCAGATTTAGATTTTCCATGGTTTCTCCAAATCAGTTGTAGGGTAACTATTTATTTGAATACTAATTTTGTTTCTATGAGTAGGAAAGAAATAATACTTCTCTGGGTACCGAAAATGATGGTCTCTGGATTATAGTTTGGCGTTGTCAAGGGAGTTTGTGTGTGTTGATTCTGACCTTGGAGACGAATGGATCACAATGTTGTAGCCGACACAATAAATCAAGATTAATTTGTAAAGGAAAGATTGCAGCTGTTATTGTTTTATATGTTCATCAAACTACTAAGATGATTAATGATTTGTTATTATCTTAAAGAATCTTATAGTAATATTAATATGTATATATAAAAATTGCGAATGGATAAAAAGAAAAGGGAAGTATTAGTTAATAGCATCATATGTCAATTTCTTTGTCGATTAAATACTAAATTAATTTACCAAAAATGTTGTAGAATATGATACAAGTTTTATATTAAGAAGCGATATTAATAAATGGGTTCAAGGTGACGAAATTTACTAGTGTAATTTAGTACACTACATGAAACAGTAAACACATACACTCCAGGCAAATGTCGGGTCATTTCCTTCAAAAATTCCATGGCCGCTCTCCTTCCTGTTCCGTGCCTTCAGTCCTTTCCCGCCTCTAATGACCACGATGTCGACGAGGCGTAAAGCCACACTTTGTTAAGAATGCTAATTTTTATCTATAAGTGTGATAAAACACTCATATATCCCATTTAGCGTGATAAAGCACTTCATTAACCACAGTTAAAAATTCTATTGAACTAGCTGAAGTAAAAATAAAACGATAGTATAACAGCTCTTCGGTTTTGAGTCAACTAAATATATCTAGTCATTCTGGAAGGCAAACAAAACTCTGAACATTCTGTCAACGTCATTCATAAACAATTTAGATTCCAACTGCGTATGAGAAGGAGAGATTATATTTGTTTAATAAATATACCTTTCATTTAACTGTTATCACACTCAATTCTGATATATGGACACAAACACCGATGGTAACGCTTGCTGCACAAACATGTAATTTGTTTACAAATCCAACACTGTTTTATTGAAGCGTGGAAGAGCGAGTTAATGTGTAGTCTCTAAATTACGAGCGCTAGTTCAAAAACTGGTAGAAACCGAAAAAAAAAAAATAGAATAGGCTTTTCTGTCGGCAAGATAAAAGTTAAAATCAGATCCTACAGTGTAATAAGTAGGTAATCATGTAACAAAAATAAAGCAGGGGACAAGAAGGAAAATACATTTAAAGTGTGAATAAACATTTATTGTTCTTAGCTTCATAGTAAACTTCCTTTCATTTAAGTATTGATCACTATCTGAAATTCTTTAAAAAAAATTATAATTTATAAGCAAGGTCTGGTAAAAGACGGAAACTATTAAAACGATTTGTTTGTGCAATTTCCAGTCTCCTTTGCAGATAATTAAAATTGGTTTTTCGATTTGAAATAACCGCACATTACATAGATTTCGAAGTAAGACACTTGATATTGTATATCTTGAAGTGCTTAACGTTTCACATTATCTAGTATAACATATTCCCCACAAACGAAACTTTATGCACTCTCGATACTTCAAAAACACTTAATAAGTTTGGAAAATGATCACCTGGTCGTTCTATTCTTTTCCAATTTTTTCCATAGATTTTTAATGTTTTTTTTAAGTATAGCCTTACTAGTATCGTTTACAGATGAAGATATGACATATAATCGTAATCGATGTGATGATGCATTCCATTATCCTAAGAACGCGGATGAAATATCACAATTACATTCATTATTTTGTAATAATCGTAAGGAGCACGACTTAATGTACAATCTCGTAAACGAAGCACAGAAAAAGAAATACGTATTTTTGTTACTGCAGCCCCAGCAGAACTTCCGGTTGGCTCTGATTAAATGCGTGGGAGTAGCCGAGGATAATGCTTATCCGCCAGAGGGAATAAAGATAGCTGAGGGCCGCTGCTCCAACGGCAGCGTCGCACGGGACCGTTCCTTGAAATGGTAGACACCAGGATTACAATGGCCATAAATCTTAAGAAAGCATCTTTCGATTACCCAGTCCAATATTACCGTTGTAGCAGGTATACAATAATATGTACTAATTTCAAGACGATGTACACATTAACGCTTATATTTATGATTAGAAACTATTCTTTTCCAGCCTCCTGGAGGCAAGTACGCACGCACTTTGATGACGTTTAACTTATTTGGGACCGTTAGTGCAAAAAATTTGATCATCAAGTACTTGATGATTAGGATGCAAGAAGATCAGTAGACGATTTCTAATCCAAGCCGAGCAGGGCGGTGTAACGGTTAGCGTTCTCACCTCGCATTCGGGAGGACGGCGGTTCGAATCCCCGTCCGGGCATCCAGATTTGGGTTTTCCATGGTTTCCCCAAATCACTCCAGGCAAATGCCGGGATGCTTCCTTCAATAGGCCATGGCCGAATTCCTTCCCATTCATTGCCCCCATCCTTGCCCCCATCCTTTCCCGTCTCTAAAGACCTCGATGTTAAAAAGAGACGTAAAGCAGTTACAAAAAAAAAAAAATCTAATCCAAAGTCAAGTATGAAGTAAAAGTCGTCATTGGTATGTTCGATGGAGGTGTTTATCCTGACGGAGTCTTACAAGGGATTAGACCTGAATGGTCCTGCATCTGATTTCGCTTTTCTCTCGTCTCTCATACACACTACGAACAACACAACAGATTTGACTTATACCCAAAGAGCGGTCTATATATTCGGCAATCCTTAATAACACTAACCATTTGCACAAAATACAGATGATCTACAAAATTAAACATACCTGCCTCCAAAATAATATACACATTCTCATCTAAAACAGTTGTGAGATGACAACTACTTATTGAAGGAAAGATGTGTTACTTTGAATGGGGCAAACTTATTTTTCAGGCAGTACTCTAACTCTAACAGAAACCGTCTAGAAACTGTGATCTGGAATGGCGGTTAGCAAGCGACTGCAGAATGTAAACTCATAGTGTTTTGTGAAAGTGCGTTAAAGTAAAATAGACTCGCAAAAATTTATTAGCGAAGCTAAGGCAAATAAATAAACAGCGAAACAAACAGGAAGAGTAAAAGAGCAATACACAGCGTGAAAAAAAGCGAATTCTGGTAACTATATAAACGCGAACAAATTAATAGTAAAAAAAATAAAAAGAACAAAATACGAAAATGCTGTAAGAATTTTTGGGTAGAATTTTCTACTCGTTCTTTGCGCTAATTATCCCGGAGCGAGACACAACAAACATGAGTCAGTTCTGAAGACAAAACCTCAATATGCTAAAACACTCATTAACTACGTATGAAGTACCGGATAATGCACTTTGCCCATAATTGCTTGCTCTCTGTAGCTAAATTATTTACTTCAAGCAAGAGAGTAGTAAGGAAATGTGTACAGGGAAAACAAAAAGTGGGTAATAAATATAAGCGACAGTTCCAGACCCTAACAAGACTCATTATTCTGTGACTTCTTAATTTTCACAGTGCGAATTAGTGATTTCTTAGAAATAAACGTAACTAAATTCGTAAATCTTAGCAGGTTGAAAGCAGATTTTTCTCGTCCACGTTCAAATTGGACGAGGCGATATCGTAGGAGAAAATGGATTTCAGGACTACATGAAGCAAATTGTCCTTAAGAGTTGCAACATATCAACTGCCTAATGGGTCATGGTAGTGGCAGATGCATTACCAACGTAGCGGCCGTACCATGAAAGAGATCGTTTACTTAAAGTGTATTATTGTTCTTACTGCCTGACCACTCGGCTCAGTTTGCTGCGGCACCCCAATGGTGTCCGGTGCTGATACGATGTTAGCAGACTGGAGTTCTTGTGGTGGAAAAAGATGTTCTTCATGAGGACTTGGCCCGCAGGGTAGGAGAGTTGGTGGTGCAGAATTCCTAATCACCAGGTTGTGCGCCAAGTCCTGTGTTAACCTCTCCGTAGTGCGTATTGAGTGAAGTCATACGGCACTGATGATGGTGATATGTCCCTTGGGTGGGGAAGCTAAGCCTGGCGAACCCTCATGGTATTTTTTGGAAGAGTAGACCTGAATGGGCCGGCACCGGATTTCACCTTCTCCCTTCATTAATCCCTAATCAGCAACATCCTACATTAAACACATACACTATCAAAGTAATTCATATTTACAAGAAGACTTACCAACATTGGGGAAGGCAACGGAAAACCACCCTAATTAACCTTCCCAGACGTTGCCATAGGAGGTAAACATCCACAATGGTAACCGCCTACGGTCGGACACGGACATGCCATTCGAAGAAGAAACTGATTCTTACTGTCACCCAAAGTCACTGGAGAAAAGTTATATAATAGTTATTGAAAAACCAAAAAATGAAATTAGTTTTTGACCTCAGGGAATATATGACACATGTGTCGTCTAAATAAATTTGTCTGTGTATATAACCTAAGGTTTACTTTTATTTTCCGTAATCACTTCGCAGTTTTGCAGAATGCATTTTCAGTGATTTAAATAATGAATTTATTTAAGTTAACCAGTTTTTCAGGGCTCTGTGACAAAAAATTGATTTCTACCGTTGTCACTCCACTTCCGTCTGTCACAAGCCCGTAAGCTCTAAACGGAATGCATTACAAATTCAAATTTATATTATGTCGACTCAAAATCGAAGAGCGTCTTGGACATAGTTGTTACGAGTAGGCGTCTAAAACACTGTCCTCAATTTTTTCTTTGAAAATACCATGTGAGAGACTATCAAAATTATCAGTTTTAGACTATTTTTGTTACCACGTCGATATCAAAAAAAGCTATTACATTGAAACCTGAATTTTTTCTCCAGTATGTGACATTTATTTGTATAATAATTATTTTTTATTCTGTTAAAATGAGTAAAAAATGATATTTAATATTAACTGTATCTGTTTAATGATTTTTTAATTAATACAAATAATAATTGTAAAGAGTTCCACAGATTGTAGTTTGTATAGTTGGCTGAGTAGCAATAGTATCTTAGTGTTAAGTACTAGTATAACATAGTCTTTGCTGCGCGCTGGAGTTGTTGCTTGGTTGCGCGGGGGAAAGCTGGCAACATGGGCTCCGCGAGATTTTATTTTTGGTGAACTTTGTAATCAATAGTGATTATATGTTGGAATTCGATTTGAAAGATATTAAATTAATTATCAATGATAATCAAACGGTATGTTTTGGTTTATTGAAGTTGTTAGATGGAATCATTAGCACCGTGTACGTATTTACTGGCATGATACTGGTTACTGGTAAGAGCTGTTTCGGCTTGCTGTGTTCGTAATTACCAAGTGGGCCAGTCATCCATAACACGCCGAAGGGAGCAGCAGCTTATATCTGGCGACGTCTGCCAGGATGAGTTGTGAAAGGAGGCAGCTTATAAGTATCTACGATATCATATGTTTAAACGAAAAATTGTTAAAATATTTCTTGCATTATATTTTTATTTATAGGAATAATCTAATATGTTATGTAATACATTACCAAATGACATCCAACTGATTGGTTGTATTAAGTATTCTTGAGCTTTATGCTTAGTAGTTTTAATATCAACTCTTCAGCGGAGGTTATTAATTAATTAATTAAATGTTTTATAACGTTTAACTGTAATCATATTGTTGCAAGGTCATTTCCCTCAAAGATACCGTAAGCAAAGTAGGCGGGAACTGAGACCAGTACCAACAACAGACAAGTTTTCAAAACCTGAAGTATTTGGTGTTGACGAGACTATTCACGGGTAAATTCACACAGGTATAATGTTGGCGGGAGTGTTTAGATGCCGTGCTCAGCCCTGCAACCATTGGATACTTCAAAGATTCCTGTTAAACAAGACATCGTGATACCGTGTTCTCGATCTCAATCGTCTTTCAGCCGTTGCTTTCAATTGCCGTTCCGTCGAGGTCTTTTTCTCAATCGTTTCTCGATATGTACTTTCAATAAATAGTCACTACATTGCTGTTCTCAGTCATCGCTAAGACTATGTATTAGTTTCGGTCTTCTGGCTGTGTTATCCATACCGAGCGTGGTGGGTGAATGCTTAACGTTCTGGCCTCGCATTCGGGAGGACGCGGGTCCGAATCCCCGTCCGGGCATCCAGATTTGGGTTTTCCATGGTTTCCCCAAATCACTCCAGGCGAATGCCGGGATGCTTCCCTCAAAAAGGACATGACCGAATTCCTACCTGTTCCTTGTCCCCAGTCCCATCCCGCCTCTAATGACCTTAGCCGTCGACGAGGCTTACGCAAAAAAACAAAAAAACAAAAAAAATGTGTTATCCATTTGTTAAATCATCAAGTAGTGGAAGCACATGTCTCACAACTCTACAATTTTTGTGAAAAAATGAAGAATGCGCATCATGCTTTAAGTTGTTCAGTATACACAGTATGTAAGCAGCGAAGAGACTCTATCAAACCGAATTAGCCTAATGGTAAATTAACCTATACCTGAAGCTTAGTCGTTGCTACTTCCTAGGAAACATGTTAAGGGGCGTCCATAAACTACGTGGCTCGGTCTAGGGAGAGGGGTTGGGTAGAAATCTACGCTGGGCTACGTAGGGATGAGGGAGGGAGGGGTTCAGAATCAAGCCACGTAGCTTTTCATTCATACTATTTGTCATAGTTAAATGAAATACAGAACACACAACAGCATGTGAATATTTATTTCCGTCATTTAATTATCTCTGCATGTAACTTACGATAGACTGACAAAAGAAAAGTATAAAATGCCTTCTCGAATCAATAGGGGACACCGACACATCCACGAGGGGGGAGGGGGGGGGTTCACAGGAGGCCAAAATGGAACTTCATAGTTTATGGACGCTCGCTTATGACTACCACTTAAATTGCTGTAGCATTCCTCCTCTCGTGATATTGATCACAATCTACAGTCTACTGAGATCGATTAAGCTTCCAGTATTTTCTGTCGTTATTAGTGATAAGTGTTGTGCGTGTTAAGCTTACAGCTTCACTCTGATTTTGTAATATGTGTTTGGTCTGATGATCTCAAAGTGTTTATCGAACTGAATAAACTTTTAAAGTGTTCATCTAGTGATCGATATGGAACTTGAGTGAAGTTAGGAAAGGAGGCATATCATGGCTGTAATTATTTGATGCTATCTATAATTTTGTATGGTTAATGTAGAAAACGATACCGCATATTTCATTGTTTGTTGGCGACGGATAAAAAAAATATTGTACTGCTAAAAAGTGCCAAATCACAGTTAAAGAACGTAGCCAACCTTTACGGAGAATTAGATTATCTCTCTCCGATATACTGTATTATATTATCTACAGTCTAACAGTACAATACTGTTCTTTTAAATTTGATACTAACCCATGTGATTTTTATTATGTTTATCGTCGAATTGTAATTCAATGAAAAAAGAAAAAAACACTTGCTTTGTTATATTTTCTTTGTATGTAGAACATCTTTGTCCCTTGTAAATATTTCTGGCTGGAGTGACATTGACTGTCGTTAAACATTCTGAATTCCGTATTGTAGTTGGCTGATTCCTGTATCAAAACCTGGCAGTTGTCAAATTATTTTTTGTATACCCTCAAACACCTGTACTTGATAGCAAAATGTGGGTCCCTAACTATCCAACTGTATTCAAGATATTATCTGGCCAAAGTTTTGTAAACTTATTCTCTCACTTGTCTGGTATATCTTCTCATTACCCTCTCCAATAAATCAAGGATTTTTAAATTATTTCCTACAACCTGCTCAATTTTTCCTGCCTATCAAATTTTGTGCAAAGATATTTACACTACTTCAATCCTTCCACAGGCAGTTCTGTCGCCATCCTGTCGTTCTGGCCTCGCATTCGGGAGGACGCGAGTTCGAAATGTTTTCCGCAAATCACTCCAGGTGAATGCTGGGATTCTTCCTTCAAAAAGCCATGGCTGAATTCCTTCCCGTTCCTTGTTCCCAGTCCCATCCCGCCTCTAATGACCTTAGCCATCGACTAGGCGTATAGCCGTAAAAAATATATATATCTATCCTGTTATCATAACAACCTAATAAGCTGACACTTCTTGGCATTCATCATCATTCCATGTTAGCTTACCCATTTAGATATTCTATCCAGGTCACCCTGCAGTTGTTCAGTCTTCACCCGTTCTGATCCTATTATATAATTTAATTTAATTTAATTAATTACACTGGAGCACAGGCTCCGGTGGCAATTTCCCTACACCCCCATCTTCCCCCTATCCTCGTCATGTGCAAACAACCGAACTTCTGACTGCATATTATCAACACAATCATTTATTATCATCGAACTGGATACTTACTTAAAAGCCCCGAATGTATTTTAATTAGTAAAGGTCATCCACGCACTAAAGCGCAGAGTGGTCAGTCCCATGCTCTGATCGCCTCACATTCCCATTGAAGAGTTACGGACATTCGCGTTCGAGATAAAATTTTCGGTGTTATTGGGATCCTAATCGTCATCGAACATAGCTCATTCTGTCCAGGACATTAATGCCGTACGTGGGAGCAAAGTGTCGCTATACATTGTCCGTGAGTGAGGGGAGAACGAGGCAGTTAGGGAGGAGGGTAGCATTGGCGCCGTTTAGTGATGTCAGTCAGTCAGTTAGGTTCCACTAAATGAATCACGGTGACAAGGCACACACTGTTAGCCGACTGATTGAGAGCCGCCCGTCACGTGCTAAATACGTGACATTAGGCCGAGCAAGCCCGTCACTCCATCTCTAATGGATTAACTAACGCCCCCGCCAACGTCCATTCACACCGCCGTACAGTGTATCCCGAAACAGAGGCTTTAAGGGTTTCGCTTGCAGAAACTGCGAAATAATCTGACACACGGATGTCTTTGGAAAATGTCAAGTACGGTCACCTATTAAGTTTTTACAAACGATCACTAGATGGCACTATTGACATGTGACATTTATATTCTTGTAAAATTTGTCATTAGTTGTTTTTAAAACAGTGGTATCTCAGAAATGGGCAGAGTAGTTTGTTTACAGTGAGCGTTAAAGAAGTTGAAATTTCATGTGAAGGTTTTCGCTGGATGATTTTTTAAGATGTTAGTAGAGGCCTAACTCAAAAACAATGCCTCGAATCACTTCGTTCAACTTTTGGTAATCAAGCACTATCCGAAAAGACTGTTTACAATTGATTTGCAGAATCTCGTCGTGGTTATGCCTCCGTCAGCGATGAATTTCGTGAAGGTCGATCAAAACCTGTTGTTGTTCCAAAAAACATCGATGCTGTGCGGAACATGATTGAAGAGGACCCGCATTTGACTTATTGTGAGATGGAGGCTTCCTTACGCATACTGAAAACTGGAGTGCATTCGAATTTGCATGAATATTTAGCTGTGAAAAAGTTCTGTTCCCGATGGATTCCGCATAATTTGACTGAAGCTCAAAAACAGGGTTGTGTCAATTGGTGTAAGGAAGTACTAAAAAAATTCAACGGATGAAATACAAAATCCGTTTATAACTTCGTAACACAAGATAAGTCTTGGATATATTCGTACGAGCCGGAAACTAAATAACAATAACCTGTTTGGGTGTTAGAAGATGAACCGAATCCAATAAAAGTGGTTCTTTAGAGAAGCACTGCCAAGAAAATGGTCGGCTGTTTCTTTCGTTACTATTAGATATAGGATCAATAAACAGTTAATGCTGAATGGTACACAACAATTTGTTTGCCAGACGTCGACAATGCAATCAGGAGAAAACACTGAAAACATCAATCTGCATCACGACACGCCAGCTCTAAACAATTGATTGTTTGACGGAGAAAACATCCATTGCCCATATTCATCTGATTTATTGCCTAATAATTTTTTGTATCCGGATGTCAAACAAAATATACGAGGACAGCAATTTTCATCACCTCGAGAAGTTGTTGAAATCCTTTCAAAACCATGTTTCCGACTTATCAAAATCAGAGCTGAAAAAATGTTTCAAGAATTGGTTTAAATTGATGCAAAAGTGTATGTGTTAAAGGCGAATATTTCGGGAAACCAAAAAACGACTTGTACGAAAAACAATTCTTTAATTGTTTCTGTAAAAACTTAAAATATAATCCTTGTATGAAACACAGGTTTATGTCCAACTATGAGTGATTCTATGGCTCATCTTTCTCCATGGTTTTGGGTTTCACCTGTTACTTGTTCTGTAAGTAGGATTGTATATACCTTTATCCTTCTCAGATATGTCATACTTCGACGCCTTCAACTTCTCATTTCACTGAGCATTACCAAGCGTCATTGCTTTCTTCCATGAGTTTAATCGTAATACAAAACCAAAACGGCCTCACTATCGATGCTCCCAGAATAAGATCTTTCCAACACCAAAGCTCCAATCCCTGTACCTCCCAGCACCCATGCAACAAAATATTTACAACACAAAATCATAAACGTATGGCTTCCTCTTCAAATGCCGCAGCTGGCCCCTCGCATTACACTCTGAATTGTATTAGCAATCTTCAGTAAATCTAAAGAACTTTTAAGTTTTCTAGATGTTATAGAGTCACGAAGAATTTCCTCGTTTGCACTTTACCTTGTCTTACATTATTAACCCTAAAGGTCTATATTTTATTCGCACATACACATGATCCAGGTTTTATATATCGATAATATTTTAGTCCTAATTGTGTTCAAGCTCTCCTTATTTTTTCATACCGAGCGTGATGATTGAGTTAACGCTCTGGCCTCGCATTCGGGAGGACGCCGGTTCGAATCTCCGTCCTGACATCCAGATTTGGGTTTTCCATGGATTCCCAGATCGTTTCAGGTGAATTCCGGGACGCTTGCTTCAAAAGGTCATGGCTGAATTCCTTCCCGTTCCTTGTCCCAGTCCCTTCCCTCCTCTAATGACCTTGAGGTCGACGAGACGTAAAGCCAAAAGTAAAAAAAAAATATTTTTCATAAAGGAATCCTCGGCATATCCCTACTGAAGGAAGGAAAGGTGTAGAAATATTCAGATTCTCGATGTCTACACTGTCCAGCGATGTATACTCGTTACAAAACCTTATCAAGATATCGATGTAAAATGGTGGATTCACTCTTAGAAAGCTTGTCATAATTTTCTTTATGCGACAAACGTCCCGATGTAGCTTTAGAAACCTCTGCTGTGGACTGTGAAAACATCTACACATATATCAAAACAGTAAAGGCAAAAAAGTATATTTCAGACATTTTGGGAAAGTAACTGGGTTTTGTCTTTTACTGTTTTCTTGCATTTTTTTGTCGTGATCACGCAAAAACAACTTGAAGGATTTTCATTTATTTTAGAGCTTTATACAGGCCAAGCTCCTAGCTGTAAATTAATGCAACATCGAAAAGCTGACAAATAAATAAAATAAACTGGTCCAAGAATTTAACTGTTCATTATGCTGAGTGTTAGACTTAAGTTATTTCTAGCAGTTAAAGTTTTCTTTTTGTTGAAGGAATTACGTCGAAGTAAAAGAGGGACAATACCAGGGTAAGGAACAGGAAGAATTTGGCCGCGGCTTTTAGAAACAACCATCTCTGTTTTTACATGGATATGTTTTGGGAATGCGTGGAAACGGAAATCTGCGCTCTTACAAAAGCCAGGGCCGATTTTTACGAGCTAAACTTCCAGGTTTGAAATATTTACCTTTACAGCATGTAACGAAGTCCAGCGCACCGTATAATTAACGCCATGCTATGCCTGATTCAGTTAACGTTATTCTAAAGAGATATGATGTGCGGCAGGGGAGACATAGGTAAGGTGCTGCTTAGTATCTTTGACGTTCTATTGTTTATGGATTAAAATAGAACTGATGTGACCTATATTAATGAACGATGTACGTATTCCATATACTCATCTTCATAAATCACTGAGACAGCTAAAATAGTGCTCTCCTGTTATCCAGGTTGGAATCTTCTGTTTTCTAAAAACATTCGTTTGGAATTAGTTTACGGCTATTGTCCGTCAAGTAATATGTTATGTATAACCAAAAACGAAACAGCAGGAGTTTTCCGGTTCACTGAACATGGCTATACATCATTTGCAGTTAAAAGTTCTCACGTCATTATACTTATCAAAACAAACAACATAACCTATAAAAACACAATTTAATCAGTGAGTCAGATTAAACCGCAGAGATAAACCAATGAAATTCTGCGTAGGGGCTATTCACTCAGAGGGAGCACTTTGCCGGATCGAAAATGAAATTGGAATTCGGAGCGTTTAAGTTAACGCTTTATATTAAACGTCCGGCCATCGTTGAACTCATTTCATTTCGAGGAATAGCTCCCCATTCCTGGTCACTAGCAGTAAAGCAAATTTATTTCGCTGCTAACGTTAGCTTCTGAAATTATGAATATCGGAGCTCAGTTACATCCCTTAATTTCAAATATGAACGTCAGCACATATTACAGCTTTTAATTTTCAACGAATGTTCGTTCAGTTTTGCGTTTCTCTTTCCATCTATGTGGAATCACAATTATTTAACCATCTGATGAATGAAAGTATCTCTTTGACTCGCAGCAATTGGAGAGTAATGAAAATTGTTTCATTCTCAAGATATAAGCCTCTGATGAGTTGTTTTTCAATTATATTCTTCATTTCACATTATGAAAAAGTAACATATATTAATCTAAAACTGATCTCTTTCGCAGGTTTCCTTTCATAACGTATTGTAGTAATGCTTGCTCTAAACATTAACACGTTCTACGGTCAAAGACCTTCCCAAAGCGAGTTGTTATGTAACTGTGCCGTTTCCCTATTTATACAACCGTTTGCTGATTATTTCCGATATTAATTACTAATAGCGTTATTATCAGTATCTTTTTTCATTTATTATTTTGGCACTTGCATTAGTTTATTCCCTCGAATCTGCAAGACGCATTTAAATGCTTGCAGATAGTAATGTATTCGAAGGAACAGCTAACTTTAAATACTATCGGCAGATTCGATGCAACCTAAATTTCAGGAAGAACTACAGCCTCCCCAAATTCAAATTATCATCGCAGAAATAGGAAATGTTTCCGTTTTTTAATTAACTACAGAAAAATCGAAACAAATATGTTTATAGTAGTTTATGACATTATTTCAAATTGTACCTTCTCTTCAAACAAGACACCAATCGATATGCAAATTTAAAGATAAATTGTCAGAAGATTCCACCCACCAAAAAGTTTTAAAAACTTAACACCACATTTGAAATTTTCTAGAAGTTACTATTCTCAACAGTAAGGTCCGAAAAATTATTTTCTGTAAATTATGGAAGCGTTACCAAATCAAAATTCCCTTTACATTTATTTAGATTCATTCCAGTTTTTCTACATGTATCCTTGAAACCATGTCAGCATATTGGACAGCTAAATCTATTTCGCTAATCGGGAATCTAACATATATTTAATACTAAAAATCGCTTGGCTTAAACGCCTCTACTTCGGGAGATTTCTATGTCCCTACACAACACTATATACTGTCGCCGCTTTTTAAAAACCAAAAAACACTGAAGTTAATATATTGAGACTGCAGACAAATATTCTGAACCCTTACTAAATTGCAATGGGCAAAGTTAATGGACATTCTGAAAAATAAAGGCATTGATTGGAAGGAAAGAAGGCTAATAAGTAGATTATACATCGAACAAGGAGTGAGAGTGGGGAGTGATCTTCAGAAGAAGGAAAGATTGGAAGAGGTGTAAGACAGGGATGTTGTTTGTCATCCATAATATTTAACAAATATTTGGAGGAAATTATAAAAAAGAAGTTTAAGTGGTAAAGGAGGTTTATTCATGGGCGGATGTAGGATTAGCTGCATTATGTTTGCTGATGACATGGTTTTGCTGGCGGAAAGTGTCAAGATACTCAGCAGAATGTTAGAGGATTTAGACAAAGGGTGTAAGGAATTCTTAATGAGAATCAATATGAATAAAACTAAATATGTGATGGTGGGAAGGAGTAAGAAAGAAATGATGATAACGCTACAACAAGAAATAATTGAACAAGTGGAGTCCTTCAAATACCTCGGGAGTGTTGTGAGTGGTGATATGAGTTGCAAGAAGGAGGTGGAAACTAGAATAGCAATGGCAAAGGAAGCTTTCAGTAGAAAGAAAACTTTATTATGCGGAAAGCTGGTTAAAAACCTGAGGAAAACGAACAGCTGAATGTTTTGTATGGAGTGTAGGACAATATGGGGCAGAAACATGGACGCTACGAAAAGATCTAAAGAGGTTGGAAGTAGGGATTGCAATCCAGCAAAGGGCGATCCCGCAATCCCGCGGGATCCCGCATCATTGGACAGTCTGGCGGATCCCGCACAAAATTAAGCGGATCCGCAATCCGCAAAATCCGGCGAAAACGTGTGTCAGTCTGCGTGACTCGCTGCCCCACTCGGTCTCTGTCGGATATTTTGCACTGTTTGCCTGTACCCTTGGCATTTGACTCGTGTGAACAAGCGTTTGTATTTGTTAACCTTCGTCATTCGTAAGTAAATAAATACACTTTTACGTATTCATCAAAACTTACGTTTGTTTCGAGTACACGTTTCTGTAATTTGAGTTATGGTGCGTATTTAGTATAATTTTCTAACTATATAATTATTTTTTAAGTATCGCACACGTTATCTGAACTACACGGTTACAGCTTTTTATTCATGGTTTCATTATTCCCATTTTCTATATTTGCAGATAAAGTAATTGTGACAATTTCCTAATTTGTGGCTGAAAATTTGATTATTCGTTGATATGAAACTAATATTATCGTAATTTTAACGATCACGTACCTATTTATTTAACAGCTATCAAAAGGAAATTGTATATCCTTTGACTTGCTGTTTTGGCCGCTGCCTCAATGCGTTTCATTGACGAAACCCACCTGTTTACATGTGCCGCTCAGGCTTTCGATTAATCCCTCTTCTCCTTGTTATTATTTCTACTAAAGGTAAAAAAACTTATAATGAAATTTTCACGGGTGTATCGACGAATTGTGTTGTAGGAACACCATACTTCGAAGGTTGCCTCCGCCGTCTTCCTCACGTGTGAAATCTCGTGTTTTTACAATGAAATCCGGAGATACAACCAATGAGGACTTCACTGCAATCATTCGCCGAGAAAGTCTCCTTTCTTACTAAAAAATAATAATTTCCACTCTATAAACGTCGTTACGCTACATAAGTAAATCTGAAATACTTGACAGTTTACGTGTTGGTGAGTAGTTTCTTTTAATAACATTGAATCAACTGTAATATCAATCAAGGAATCAGGAGATATAATAACGAATCACGCAAAAAAGGGCCAAGTCTCGTGCTTGTGCAGTGACAAAAAGTTATGAGTTCTTGTTCTGAGCCAAGTCTACACTCTACAGAGTATATTCACTTCACTTTGTGAAATGGAATGGTTTTCTCGGTGTTATGGAACGTTTATTTAGATTAAAAAAAAACTCTGGTAACTTGGCCATTAAGCAAACTTGAAAACACTGCGGGATTGCAATCCTTAGTTGGAAGCTTTCGAAATGTGGATATGGAGGAGGATGGAGAAAAGACTAAGGAATGTGGAAGTGCTGGAACGAGTAGGAGAGGAAAGGTGAGTTATGAAAACAATAAGGACCAGAAAATGGAGGAACTAGATTGGTCATGTGTTGAGGGATGAGTGCCTGCTTAAAACTGCTTTGGAGGGTATTGTAAACGGAGGGAAAAGAAGAGGTCGGCGAAGGAAGAAAATGATTGATGACATCATGGTAAATGGGAAATATATAGAGACTAAGAGAATGGCGGAACAAAGGGAGGCTTGGAAGGCTGTCACTGTGCGTGGACCTGCTGAATAGCATAAAACCCTTGATGATGATGATTACTAATCCTTCTCAGAGACTTACGAAACTTGATACACCACTCGACCAATTTCACTAAGGCCCCATTGATCAGATTTCTGTTACCAAACGAGATAACCAATGCTTCAATCCAACTAACGATTGCGGTTTCACACTTTTGTCTTCTCCGGGGGGCGGAAACATACACACCCACACAGATTCGCTGATGGGCAGCCGCCCTACTACCGGCTCACTTTCTGACTATGGCGCAACCCGACTGAGACCTCCAAAAAGTTCCCTTCTTCCACTAATCATCGGTGGCGCAACATTTTTCCCTCGCTTTTCTCAAATCATTTCGCCACATTCTAAATCACCCAAATATGGTCCAAAAACGCTCACATAAATCCCTAAATAAACTACCGTAACGTTACACACTGAATTTGTTGTTTGGTTTTATATCTTGTCTACTTACATGAATATCTCTACTTCTTCCGTCCATGTCCATTCTCAGTATCATCAATATTAAGTTACTGTTGACATACTGAACCCATAACAATCAAATTGCAGTCAGACAGATTTGTATGTACACTCCTGGAAATTGAAATAAGAACACATTGACGCCGGTGTGTAAGACCCACCATACTTGCTCCGGACACTACGAGAGGGCTGTACAAGCAATGATCAAACGCACGGCACAGCGGACACACCAGGAACAGCAGTGTTGGCCGTCGAAGGGCGCTAGCTGCGCAATGGTTGGGCACCGCCGCATTCAGTGTCAGCCAGTTTGCCGTGGCATACGGAGCTCCATCTCAGTCTTTAACACTGGTAGCATGACGCGACAGCGTGTACGTGAACCGTATGTGCAGTTGACGGACTTTGAGCGAGGGCGTATAGTGAGCATGCGGGAGGCCGGGTGGACTTACCGCCGAATTGCTCAACATGTGGGGCGCGAGGTCTCCACAGTACATCGATGTTGTCGCCAGTGGTCGGCTGAAGGTGCACGTGCCCGTCGACATGGGTCCGGACAGCAGCGACGCACGGACGCACGCCAAGACCGTCGCATCCTACGCAGTGCCGTAGGGGACCGCACCGCCACTTCCCGGCAAATTAGGGACACTGTTGCTCCTGGGGTATCAGAGAGGACCATTCGCAACCGTCTCCATGAAGCTGGGCTACGGTCCCGCGCACCGTTAGGTCGTCTTCCGCTCACGCCCCAACATCGTGCAGCCCACCTCCAGTGGTGTCGCGACAGGCGTTTATGGAGGGACGAATGGATACGTGTCGTCTTCAGTGATTAGAGTCGCTTCTGCCTTGGTGCCAATGATTTTCGTATGCGTGTTTGGCGCCGTGTAGGTGAGCGCCACAATCAGGACTGCATACGACCGAGGCACACAGGGCCAACACCCGGCATCATGGTGTGGGGAGCGATCTCCTACACTGGCCGTACACCTCTGGTGATCGTCGAGGGGACACTGAACAGTGCACGGTACATTCAAACCGTCATCGAACCGATCGTTCTACCATTCCTAGACCGGCAAGGGAACATGCTGTTCCAACAGGACAATGCACGTCCACATGTATCCCGTGCCACCCAACGTGCTCTAGAAGGTGTAAGTCAACTACCCTGGCCAGCGAGATCTCCGGATCTGTCCCCCATTGAGCATGTTTGGGACTGGATGAAACGTCGTCTCACGCGGTCTGCACGTCCAGCACGAACGCTGGTCCAGCTGAGGCGCCAGGTGGAAATGGCTTGGCATGCCGTTCCACAGGACTACATCCAGCACCTCTACGATCGTCTCCATGGGAGAATTGCAGCCTGCATTGCTGCGAAAGGAGGATATACACGGTACTAGTGCCGACATTGTGCATGCTCTGTTGCCTGTGTCTATGTGCCTATGGTTCTGTCTGTATTATCATGTGTTGTATCTGACCCCAGGAATATGTATATAAAGTTTCCCATTCCTGGGATAATGAATTCACGGTGTTCTTATTTCAATTTCCAGGAGTGTATATTCGTTTGGGCCAGCTTGGACCACATTAAGCCTTTGTTTGGCTTAAATTTGCTATGGATGTGTACACATCAGTGTTACAAGTAGGGTTGCTACACCAAAGAGGGGGTCTACAGTATAACGTGGAATGCGAACCACGGAAGCGTTCAGGCGTATTTCACATTACACAGCAAGCTGTGCCAGAGGTGAAGGTTGGGTTAAGGCCTTATGAAAGTCCCTTCGAGACAGGGATTCAAACCGGGGACTTTTCGATCTCCAGTCAGATGCCTTAACTACTGAGCCACCAAGGCGCTTTCAAATAGTATTTATTATTTATACCATCAATTTATTTATCTTCTATGGAGTTTGCATTACTCAATGTAATTTCTACGTTGTCATCACTTAATTTAATAATGGATTACTCGTATTATATACGTAGATCAGAGAATTTATCCAACGTGGATATTATGTTCTCAGATAATTCGATCAGTACTGACTCACAAATACCTAGCTACAAGCCCGTCCTGCGTATGACATCAGACAAACAATTTCAGGGTTTGAGAGGAGTTGATCGATACTGTTTCAGATATTTCTTGCACCCAACCTGATATGTTATGAAACAAATTTTGAACAACCGTGATTAAAGAACTTTAAACCAAGAAAAAAAAGTTTCTGGAGTTTTGTGGAAAGACTTTTATGAAAATTTATCCTCATAATTAAGTTATTATCGGTTATTTTTGCGGCCTGTAGGTTTTTTTTTACATGCACTAAATACATGTAAATTAATATAGTCCGCGTTATGTATGGCGCACCAACCAACTAGTGTTGAGTGACCACATTCAGAACTTTACAGCTTAAACAAGTAGATATGACGAACTGACATAAAAGCAACCAGCTTTACAATAACACAGAACTTTTACATGGTGATGCACTTTACTGTTTGGAACTGATGTTATTTTTTATGTTGTTATATCAACTGTTCTTCCAATACGTTATGTATAAGTGAGTCATTGTCCTTTCACTTTGCTGTATTACATGATATATTTGAAACCTAACTTCTCTTCTTATACGAAATGTGCTTTAGATAATTAACACAATAAATATTCCGTTCACAACTGTCTGGTCGAAATATCCACTACCTCCTTCTAAATTTATTATCATTGGTAAACATCACCATCATCATTCGGGATTAGCAGCAAATAAATGTGTTTGGGTAATAAATATTAGGGAAATTCATAAGTCTTTATATTCTTAAAATCTCACAACGAACGGGATACATAGTGAGTAATAAAGTCAGAGTTTATAGTTGTACGTCCATCCGAGACTGGGACTATCGGAAGGCTAGGCGGTGCCGTGCACTGGGGCCCCCAAGCTCAGTTAGGGGCCCCTCCTAAATTTCAGGGAGCCCCTGCCAGAAAACCTCACAAGACTTAGTAGAGCTAAAAAAAAACAAAATCTGGCTGAGGGAAGGGACCAAAAATTTTTTTTCCAGCGGGGCCTTGTTAACCTAGCTACGCCACTGCTCCAAGATCACTTGTTTGTGAAGTTAGACTGTCTTTGATCTCTCTGATGTATAATTTCGACGATATTGTTTCCAACTTTCGACAGTTGTTGTTACGAGGAAAAACTTCTCACAGCTTTTTCCATTACATATTTATGCGTCTTGTCTAAATAACGTCTGTTTCGAAAAAAGTTAATGAATTTTTGTTGAGAGCTATTATTTCGTATTTTTCCCTATTTATGTAACGAGACTGGTGGGTGAAAGGTAACGCTCTTGCCTTGCATTCGGGAGGACGCGGGTTCAAATTCCCGTCCCGTCATCCAGATTTCGGTTATCCATCATTTCCTCAAATTACTGCAGGTGAATGCCGGCATGGTGCCTTCAATGAGAACATGGCTGAATTCCTTTCCGTTCCTTGCTCCAGTCCTTTCCCGCTCTAATGACCTCACCGTCGACGAGTCGTAAAGCAGTAAACAAAAAAAATATCTATTTTGTAAATTTGTTACGAGTTTGTTTATTACCTACGTATACAAGTTATCAGTGCCCTAAATTCAGTAATTTGCTCCTGCATATTTACTACTTTTTTTTAGGTCATTACACTCCTTCATTGCTAAGTAGGCATGTTTACATCATATTGTGCTGGAATGTTAATGTCAAATATGTGATCACTGTTCTAAATTTTGGTTCTTAAACATGGTTTATATAAGTTTTGCGCGTTTGTTAGAATTAATTCACTGTGTATTTCATATTTTCTCCTTGCTTAGGGAGCGTCGATAAACCACTCTATTTTGGCCTACTGTAAACCTCCCCCCCCCTCCCCACCACGTAGCCCGACGAGGCTTTTGCCTCTACCGCTTTCCCCCCTGCATGGCTCGTAGCTTTTTTCCCTATTGATTCTAGAAGATATTTCGTATTGTTTTCTCTTGTCAGACTAACGTAAGTTACATACAGAGATAGTTAGATGATGGAAATAAATATTCGCATGCTGTTGTGTGTTCTGTACCTTATTTTAACTGTGACAAATAATATGAATGAAAAGCTACGGGGCTTGGCTTGGAAACTCCCTCCTCACGTAGTTCAGCGCAGCTTTCCAGCTTTCCCCTCTCCCTAGATGGGCCACGTAGTTTATGGACGCTTCCTTATATGCGCGGTCATTTAACAGAGGCAGCTTAAGGTCAGTCTCGTCCATCCCCACTCCGCTGACCTTACCCCTACATGCGAAGGGGAAAGAGTGCCCACTGACAAATTTGCCACTCCCTTTCCTCCACAAAGCGGTCTGCTCGGAGCAGTAGGCAACAGGAGGACATGGTGAAGTGAGAAGCGAGGCCAAGGGAACATGATCTTGAGCTGCCAGTTGAACGTTAACAGGGTACAATTATTGGTAAAGCATTGTCACATAGCGTCTAAATGGCATCTTTTCTATCACATACGACTTTATTATTTCTGTATTCACCCCCTGTACTAATACACGCAAATTTTGGACTATAGCCACATTTTGCTCATTGGCAATTTGCATGAGTGTGTTTACAGCTATAATTGTCTCGTAAACTTTTACACTATATATGCGTGACTAGTGCGTGTGCTATGACTGATTACCTGTTAGTATTACTGAATTTGAATTATTGAGGTTAGACAAGACTGTTAACAACTGAACTTTAATCTAAATGACAATGATATAACTTCATAATAATCTATAATATATGACACTAACTAAACATTAAGCTGTAGACGTAATTAATACGTCGATGCTAAATTCATCAAGGCACTTGTGTAGAGGTCAAAATTGAATCTTTCGATTCAATCACACAATCGCACACAGTTTATCCCAATAAACCTTGAAACAACGCTTGATATTGTCGTTAATGCAACGGAACCAAATTTCGTACATCTGGCCTAGCTACATGCAGAGAAGCAGTTAAATTAACGTTAGTAATGCAGGAACTGTAGCGCCGCACAGCCGTTTCTCATATACACGACTAATATCGGCTTTTACCCTGGCAGGTGGTGCAGGCGGTGCAACTCCCGGCAGTATGCAAGCCGCAGATTAATAGCCCAGGTAACACTTGCGGTGCGCCTCAAAATCCTGAGCAGTTTATTAGCAGAAAGGTACTCCAGAACTGAGCAGCCACTTCTGCGTAACATCCCTTAACCTCTAACCTCGAGCATGTGGAATCAAATGAGCGCTTTTAATTTCGTATTTGCGTTAGTAATTTATTTCATTTATTCTGTTTTACTTCGCAATTTGAGAACATCCGTGCAGCCAGCTTTAACTTTACGTAATATATCAAAGAAGTAAAACACATTACACTGTTTGGATATCGTAAGCAACATGTGTACTATGTCTAAATATTTAACTGTAGTACGTAAGCAGTAAAATAAGGTAAGCTCAATACTGTATTTGAAATTGACATCAAAATACACTGTCTCTTCCAGTGTTTGGAAGAACTCTAAAATATAACTTAAATGTATCTGTCGATCATAGGTCAAACGTATATCTGATTAATACAGAGAAAAGTAGCTCGGAATAAACAACAAGAACACAATAAAATGCAATAAAGCAGCAGCAACACAGTCATAGAAATCGACACGATACAATAATTTAGGTAACATTGAACTTAACAATACCGCCAGAATCAGTCTGTTCCGCAGCAATGCTTTTTGGCAGGTATAATACAGTAATTCCGCACCGCAGCAAATGCAGTCGCCAACTATCATAGTATGTATATTATTTCTACAGGAATCATACCGACCCATTCAATTATCGCTTATATGCGGCAGTTTTTCACATATCACTTCTTTCTTTTTTTAATTAGTTTGAAGAACAAATATTTGACAAACATCATATCTTCCATACTTAATATGTGTACGCTTAAGAAAATAATTACTTCCTTATTGTGAACTTTGAAAGAACCAATATTTGTATAACAACTCATATATTTTGTTGTCTGAGTTCTATGGCGTTGCTACGTTTGTTGGTAAGCCGCAGCCACCAGATCTTCAGTATCCACTTATCTTGACGATACCGTCTTGGGCATCCTAAAATATATAGCGGAGGTTTAGTACTTTACTTATATCACACTAAGATAAAGCGTACGTGGCCACTCACAAATTTTTAAGTGCATGCCGATAACAACCTCACTCTGTCCTCCGTTTATCGCTACTTCTTCTACAACAGGCAATGTGAAGTAAACAGGAGACACAGTGATTAAAGCAGACTAGCAGTGAGGAAATGAACATCGCATCTCTGGCTGGCATTATAATGTTTTTTATTTATTTTTTTCTGCCAATCGTTTTAGTTCTACATGCAATTACTTCCAAGATGCTAGTCAAAAATGACGGAAATTTTTACCGTTATGAAAAATTTTATAAGGAAAGCATAAATTCAAACACGGATAACGATTATTTATTTGCTTTATTTATTTCATGATTTCTTACTTTTCGAATAAACTTTATCTGTGGTCTTAATAAACTTTTCTGTTTCTTCTGTGGAAAAAATTCTTAGGTTGTGAACTGGATCTAGCAAATACTACAGAGAATGGATCGCAAACATCAAATCCTCTTTTCCTTACACGAATCTGTGCATTTAATCATCGAAAACAAATAAATAGCAACATGTATATTTAAACGAAAGTCTTATATATCTCTGCCTAGTATTATATTTTTTTATCTCTGACCTTCGTATTTGTGTGCAGTTACTTCCACGACAGAAGATTGCCTTTTAGCTGGCATCGCAGTTACACATCCTTTTGAGTGCGAATAAAATAAAATTCACTTATTTATTTGAAATTTCCTGGTAGGTCAAGCAACATGTGGTGGCAGACATTGTAACTAATACTTCTGGCGTCATTGCTCGGCGAAGGTTGCTGAGGTATTCAGTTCATGTCCAGTTTTCAGACAAAACTGGTTTTATTGAAGCGGTTTAATATGGAAAAAACAGTGACGTCAAAATAATTATTTGTTTAAAAATTTATATATGTTGTTAAAAAATAAAAAAGTCATAGAGAAATTACAAAATTTCTACGATCATGGAAAACACGCGAAAGAATAATGGTGGTTCTTAAATGCTTGTTAATTTTCAGTTCCAGAAACTGTCCATTGATCAGATATCTACATCATTCATCAGATTCGCGGGTCAAGTCGAGTATTGGTCAGAACATTCATGTCCCTTAGACAGCACATTATTTCAAGTTTCGTAATACCATCATCGTACCATTATCACGCCAAGCAAACGGCGCTCAGCTGAAATGATTCGACTTATCTATGTTTTGTTTTTTGATGTCTTCTGACAGCCAATATCAACGCCAATCTGCATCGTCAGGTATCCAGAGAGTACAGCACTCCAACATTCTCTCAACCTCACGCGACTCCTTCTACAGAGCGCAGCGGGTGGGATGGGACTTTCTCCACCAGCGAAATACTGGTACTAACCTTTTGAAATTTGGATTAACTATTTCCTTATAATGTCCTCTTCACGTTGTGCACTCTCCTTTTCCGGAAAAGTCACCACGAATTAATTTAAAAATGCCTAAATATGACACTGCAGCGCTGCTATTAGTTGCCGCCGGCGCTGCGAAATCAATGATAATCTCTTGAAATGTTGGCTTAATTCATTGTTGTAATATTTTCTTGCAGTTTTAGCTTCACTCCGTTGCAAAACGTCGCATAAAATTAACAGATACAAAATTTTTATTCGAAATGCAGTACTATAAGGCTCACCATCTTGGAATCGATATGAGCAGTCAGAGATAATCGATTGCTTCCGTTGTTAACAAATGCACAGTTTGTCTCTGGTTTGCGACATGGCCTGCCGCAGAACGAATTACCCGTAAAATTTTTACTCTTGGTCCAGGCCGAATTTGAACCTAACCATGATCACTATGACAAAACGAACCTATTTAGGTTGATATGATACCTGTACCGATAATTTTTGTGCCATTTTTTCAGTGCTGCTAACATTTCGCGGTTGCGGAGCATCCCATATTTCGGCATTTTTAATTTAATTCGTGGTGACTTTTCCAGAAAAGGAGAGTGCTAAACGTGAAGAGGATACTATAAGGAAACAGTTAATCCAAATTTCAACAGGTCAGTAACAGTATTTCGCTGGTGGAGAAAGTCCCACCCCACCCAGCGCAGCATTCAGCAACTTAACTTTTTGGGAAAATGTTGTGGGAAACACAGATTTGATCCCCAATCCAGTCATCCATACTTTCCTAAAATCACTCAAGGTGATAACAGGCAATGGCCGAATTCCTTCGTGTTCCACGTCCCAGACCTCCTTGGTCCTGATGACCACGACGTCGAAGAGCAGTTAAAAAGCACTATCAACTCGAACAGCCAACCTTATATCTTCATCAGTACGACGTGAGCTTCCAACCGAGGCGTATATTTCTCGCCAGACCAACGATGTCCGGATCCTTAAACAGCTATTGCAGTTCATGAGTGGGTCTGTTCTGCCACTCCCCAACAGTCACATGCAGTTGCTAGGTGATATTCTGGTGACGTCAGTTTGCTGGCTTCGTTCATCTCCTTTACCTCGGTTTTTAACGATACCCTATCCATGAAGATCGTCCGAAGTACTTGACCTCAAGGCTCATGTGAAGTACGCTATAACGTTACATGTTAAACGACTGGTACTCTCCACCCAGTATGACTGGTCGGTTAGTTTACGCGACCACAACAATAATGCTTTATGCGGTTGGTTGAAACCCCATCGATAGACTTGACCGAAAAACCGTTCAATGTTTCCTGCATCTAGTGCCATGCACCTTATTTATTTACGTTCCATATCGCTAAAAGCTTTTCTCATAGTTTTTCCTCGTATTACTCTCTTGATATCGACGGTAAAATACGGGTCGGTATTCACGTGAAAGGCGGAAGAATCGGTTTAATCTTTTAGCACGGCCTGTTGCGTTTCGTGAGCGAGTGTGCGTGCGTCGTACGTCTAGCGTTGACGTTATCTCACGACTCACACGCTGATCGATGCACCTCGTGCAAGCTTACAGTTGTTTAAGCCTCGAGTGTACACTGGCACGGAAAACGTTTGCTCTTTTCTTCGTTGTGGCTAATGAATGCGATAAGCCCTGCTTCTGGCGGAGAAGTCGGTCTTTGTAAAAAGTTCATTAAACCGTAATGTTTTTTAGTCCACTTAAGAGATAGGGTACTCAATCATTTTTCTGGGTAATATATAGTTCCGAGATATACGACAGTGTGGCTGCGTGCATTAAGGCACCACCATATGGACCGGGGAAGTACTGTACAAGGTTACGAGGTTCGAGTCTTGGTTCCCGCGTATTAGTCGTCGTAATTGCAGTTTTCAGGCGGTTTCTTTAATGTTTAATACGATACCTCGTTTATCGATTTCGGTTAGGTATCAAGGGACATAAATGGCTCGTTACAGAAAGACGCGTTGTAGAAATAATAATACTTTTGCTCTGTAAGGGTCGAATTTTGAAAAATTCCTTGCTTAAAACATGGTGTAACAGAATCGTAGACCTTACGAAGACCTCAGTCTTTAAAATGATACCTCGTTTATCAATTTTTATAAATTATTAAGTGAGATAAATGACTCGAGACACAAAAAACGCATTTTACAACTACTGATATTTTTGCCCTTTAAGGATTAAATTCAGAACATTCCATTCTTAAAACATGATGTGACCACAGCAGAGACCTTAATCTTTAGAATGATACCTCATTTATTTATTTCGGTTATATATTAGTGGAGATAAATGGATCGTGACACAAAAATGCGTCGTAGAACCGCTGATACCATTTCCCTTTAAGGGTGGAATTCCAAAAAAAAAATCTGTCTTAATATATGATGTCACCAAAGTGGAGACATTACTCTCCATAATTCCCCCCCCCCCCCAAATCATCTAGACCGGCGGTTCCCAAAATATCGGTCGTGACCCACTGGTGGGTCGCGGCGTGTGTTTTGGTGGGTCGCGGAGCAATCCAGCTTTTTGCCACATAAAAATATCATTTATTTCATCTATTAAAAAAAATTTACACGATATTTTACAAGTGCAATAATCATGAAAGCAATTAGCTTAAATTAAATCTTTGTGAGAGAAAAAAAAAGTTTTCTTAAACAGTCAAATAACTGTGAGATATAGCAGCGGCAGCAATCTTTATGGTAACCCCTGAACGGCCCCTCTCCCGCCCAGCTGAGATGTGCGCGCATAACATCTGGAATTTTACTTCTCTCACTGTCGTTTTCTTGTTTATTCTTGAAACCAAAGTCTTTGATCGAAACAGTCTTTCTCTAATTGTGAGAGTGAGTTATTGTTTGCGTTTTGTTTTGATTGAGAGTAGATTTAATGTGATTGTGGAAAGTTGGTTGAGGACTGGATCGTGCCGTAAAAGAGAGTATTCCAGCATTAGTTAAAACTCGGTTTGCAAATTAAAATTCCATTTATGTGCCAAGTCATATCTTGGTGGAAAACACTCACAAATCCCATTTTAGTGGTTGTTTGGTAAGTTTACCACTGTGTTTTTCAGCTTCCAGTCTTCCATATTTTCATACATTTGGGTGCAGTAAAACACAATGATAAACTTACCAATCAACCACTAAAATCGGGTGTCCACCAAAGAGCGACTTGGCAGACCAGTTGCCTTTTAATATGCTGATCGAGTTACTTCTAACCGTGGAATTTCAGCAGTCAACTTCATGAGGTGATGCTCTGTGCAGCCGCCTCCCGGTCTATAATATGTTTGTTGTTTTATGTATTACCAATTCTTATTTTTGTTGATAGTATATCCTTTGTACGAAAATTTGCCTTTGCGTAGGATAGGGTAGTCCCTAGCGTATTGAGGTCATACAACAGTTCCCATTCTAATATTAGATAGACTCTCGTATTAGATGGGTCGCGAAAAAAAAAATTTTTACTTAAAAGTGGTTCGGGTACCAACAAAGGTTGGGAACCGCTGATCCAGTCGAATGCTGTGACGGTCCCCAATATCTGCCTCGTAAACTACACATTTACAGACAAAAATACACTTATCAGACACAGAACATAGTTACTCGTTTCTGAGGCAGATGGCAATACAACGTTCCAACCCGGGAGGTGTAAGGCTCAGCGACAAGCAGTACAAATCCCAAAACGTCCCATACTGCAATAGCGGGACAAATACTTAAAATAACTAACTGAAAGAAATCGTTATTAGCTATAAAATATATATTTTTATCGTGCAAAGACATTCCTCCATCGACATAGTCCGTGATTTTGTTATTTTCACTTTCCACAGTAGGAAACATAAAATTGTGGCCTATAGGAACTGATCACACAGTTAACGGTGCTCGAGAAATCCAATTCCGGTCTAATTCAGTCAATAAAATAGAGCTGTAAAAGTAACGATGTATTCGTTACTCAGTAACGGGTTTGTCGCATGACTCGAAGTACTGAATCGTTACTCACATATTCATGTCGATACTCGCATGTTTCGTTACTTGCATTTGTCGTATAGATACGAACACGTTCCAGCTCCTGCAGGTAACTAATTTTGCCAACGTAAAGACAAATTTTGTACTTTTTATTTTGTTTAACATTAAAATTTGTATGGATAATTTGAGATAGTTACTGTTTTTTCATTGACAGTTCATTAGTGAGGTTTTTTATTTCAAACATTTGTGAAATTTGTTTATTTTAAGAGTTGATACCTTCTATTTTATTTTATAGTGTAATTCACAATATAAAAGAGTTTTCTAATAGTTTTTGATATACATATCTGCACTTGTTATGTTCTAATAATATTTAATAAAATTGCAATGGACCGCACGCTCCGGTGACAATTTCCCTACACACCCATCTTCCCCCTTTTCCTGCATCCACCTACATTTACCGTCTACAAATTTTAACTTTAAATTGTTTCATCGTTTTTGGTAAATTATTCATAATTCCTCTTGGTAACTTATTCCAGTCCCTGAAACCCTTACCTTAAAAGAGTTCTTCCTAAATCAAGTGCAAGATTGTGGTCATGATCATCTTTTAACTTTCAAGCATTACTTTTAATTCTTACACCAATCTGTTTCCATACCTCACCATCAATATACGTACTATAACCCTCTTCACCCTCCTCCTGTCTTCTAGTGAATCCTATTCCACCTCTTTTATCATATCTGTTACTGATTGCATTCTGTGATAATTACCTTAAACAAATCTAGCAACCCTTTTTTGCAGTTCCAGAATTCCATAGACAAAGAATAAGTTACAATGACTTTATTCTTTTTGCTTGGTGTTAGTTATTGTATTATTACCGCAGGATCCATGTGATCAATCATCAATGCGGTACTGGCTTTGATGCTGAATGTTTGTTGTAACCGTGACGCAACAACAATTAATCTAATCGCATGTTTGTCCTGAACCTTTGTTATTGATTTAAAAGTTTTGAATATTGATAGTTTTAAAATGAAACAATTAATGCGGGAGTCAATAGTATTTTGCCTGCTAGCCCGATTTGATAGTATGTCCACATTTATTTTAACAAACCTATCGCAAAAAGATGAAAAATTTAAAAAAAAAATTATATGAAAACCGTAAAGGAAGACAGTGGTGAAACCTCCTATTTAAAAACGAAATAATTTGATGAGATTATAATATTTGTTAAATACATGTCCCATTATCACATCAGGCTTCTATGCAGGGTTTTGAGCAGGCTATTTTAAAAAATAATCGTCATTAGTTGTTATCACTGTCAGGTCTTTTTTCTTTTTTGTATGCAAACAGGATTTTGTTTTGAAATTGGATTATTCTTTCGGATATAATATTCATTACGGTAGGTCAAGTTTACATTCTGAGGTTTTCCGTAAGATCCATGTGCTAATTACTTGACTTTAAGTTTTATCTGAATGTACAACTTAACTAAGGTTATTTTATCAAATAAACAATTTACTTTAACTTTACCAAGTACGAACGAAGTCGTCCCGTATGCGATGCGATGTGATGCGATGCTTCATGCTAGTGTTCGATTGTACCGAAAGAAACGAAACGATACGATAGTAACGAAGTTAACCTGTACGCGGCGTGACTCGGTACAATGCTTCATGCTATTGTTCGATTGTACCGAAAGTAACGAGTAACGATTCGAAAGTAACAGGTATTGATTGGTTTAGTAACGAATACATACTGGTACAGAATTTCTCGTTACTTTTACAGCTCTAAAATAGAGTACCTTTACGTTACGAGTACTCGTAGCTATTTCGTGTACCTCAGAATATAATGCTTAAAATGAGGATTTAATTTCAGTCTTAATCAATCCGTATACGATTGTTGCGTGAGGCGTGAGCCAGTTTTCCCATCTCTAGCGAATGATGTCAAAATAGCTCATTAGTGAAATCCTTTGACTGCCATTGAACTATATGTAGCAACTATACAGCTTATTCCTTTCAATATTTTGGATTTTTATAGATTTTCTAAACCACTCGAGATGAATGCCTGGATTGTTCTTTCAAAATGCCATGGGCAAATTCCTTCCCATACCTTTTCACCACTTCTTTACTATCTTTAATAACCTCGACATTGACGAAGCATAAAGCCATAAGAAAAAAAAACATTCTTCAGCTTCATTTGAACTTCTGAGCCAAATGCCCAGTGCAGCAGATGTTGCTAGTAATTCTTCCATGTATCTACTGTCATAATTGTGTGGGGAACGCCGACCTCATCACGACTTCCAAGGATCATATTGAATGTTATAAGAAATGCCGAGTGAAAGGTATTGGACGGTTGACACTTATTTTACCAGGGGCGTAAACGACAAATTCGTCTTGCGAGGAGCAGTCAGTCACCAGTCAATACACAAGCAGTGGCATTGTTGAGCCACCATCACGTCCATATCTCAGCTCACGATAGTTGTTTCACCTTCTCTGTCGGTCCTGTTTATCTCAACTACCAAATTATGCAGTAACTTAAAATAGACCTTAAATAATCTACAGTAATTTGACTTATACTGTGTTCTTTCAGTAGATGAACTTCAACCAATCTTTATTTTGATATGTAGACGTTCGGACAGTTCCTAACACAATCCTTAAAACAATAATGATAAACGTTCAGTTCGATTTCATTGACCTAATGAGTTTCTCATCCATCCTCTGTTGCGACTGCCTATATCCCGTTCACTCCCACTGGCGGTTCAAGGTCATGTTCCTATTGTCCTGCTCCTCATCTCATCATTTCCATCCTCTCCCGATACAGACCCCTCCGACCATACCGCTGTGTCAATGCACTGGAGGATATTCTGATAGTTGTAAACCTCGACTGCAATGATACGTTGATACGTTGAATATGGTTGCAATTAAAAAGAATTTGAAATATGTTTACGAAATTTATGATTGAGACGAGAAATTTTTCATATCACGCAGGTAAAAGAACTGCAGTTTGCGAGGGATCGGACGCGATGAAGATACATTTCCAAGCAGAATAAATACGATATGTCATACGGACTGCAGTATACCAAAGTGCCATTTCTCCTCATGAACTGATTGATTTTACTAATAATGATTAATTAATGAAAATTTAGGCCATGTGATAATAAGACTTTCCCACAGGCAAGGACCATTGTGGTCGCATCTTAAATCTAGCCCTCAGAGTCATGCGTAATTAAATACGATATTGTTTTCACTGTGGATGCTGTGAAAGGCGAGTCGGTTCACAGCCTATCACCAATGATAACTCTCTATCTTCCACTAAAACACGAAAATTTCCAAAAGGGAAATATCGAAAAAAAAACGATCAAAATCTTAGATATTATTACTTTTGTAACTTGACCGCGTTTATTCAATCAAAGGAAGAGAAGTACATCGGCTGTGGATCAACTCATACGGAGAAAATATCTCCAGGAAAATTTCTTTTTATGTGATAGAACAAATTATTTATGGCTCGATTCTACAGTCATGACGTCCCAACATCAAAACTCTATTGAACCATCTTAGAAAACACGTTATGCTCAAACAATGAACTCTCTCTGTAAAGGTCCTTAAGTACGAGATACAACTTCCCCTCTCTCTACGCCGTTTTCATTACTTGGCTCACGACCACCGTTTAATATCCTGCTCCAACTAATTTCTTTATATACTTCATCCTGTCCCTCTGTCAACAAACTTCGCTCACCCTCGCTTTGAACTTCACTGCTTCATAAAACTCTTGCAGTTTAAGAGCGTTACGTGAGACATTACGCTAACAAGGGAAGGCAGTAAGTTACGTCCAAGAATTTCAATTTTTTTTTTTTTTTTATGGTGGTCGAGTTATATTGTAAACTGGTTCCCGTAAAATAATTATGGTCAAAATTCACCAGTTTTCGGGAAAGTCAAACCAAAAGTCATAGCGCTGGGTCACTTTGGATCGAAGCGGTACTGTATGAATAAAGTATGAAAACAGTATGAATAAAGTTTTTATTTTAGTCTCTTTAGTCTTTTCACCTGAAAACTGATTGTCTTATGCAGTTATTCGCATAAATGTCTGTCGGTATATTGTTCCAGCCTCAACGCGTTCCTAAGAATTGCCTAAAGCTCACGGGTATCAGAGAGACACTTAAGTCAAATTTTCTCCACAGAGCACGACGTAGTAAACAAAACCAATACTGACGGTTACTCGGCAAGATAAAAAAAAAAAAAAAAAAAATAGGTGGCTCCAACTGTTAAATAAAAGTGCACTTTTGCTAAATTTTGATAAATCACTCTACACAAGAATCCTATTGCTGACTATTGGTGACTTAACAAGATTCAATGAAAAAAGATACAAAAAATAGTTCTACTTGAGGCGGATATAGCGAGATTCAGAGATTCTTCTACGCCCTCATGACTAAAAACGGAAGTGCTCTGGCTGGTTCATTCTTTCTCTCCCATAAGATATCTACAAGAAAATTACTTAGCTGAAGAATCTTTTGAGTACAAGTTTTTGTTTCGAGCTCATATGATCGACTAACAGCGCAATGAGCAGCGCCGTGTAATAAAGAGTATCAAAAGAGAAAATGAATAGAAAGGATGTGTTTTGCCCCATTAAAGCCGGGTCTGAAGGGGGAAAGACTTGCCTATGTTGCTGATCTGGCGTTATTAGCAGAAAATAAAGAAGCAGCTCAAGAAATTGCATGAGATTGCAGAAAAAATCAGGACTCGTCATTTCAAATAGAAAAACAGAGTATATAGATTACAAACACAAAATGAAGAAATATCAGAAAACAAACATTGTAAGA
Source organism: Vandiemenella viatica (assembly GCA_031002005.1). NCBI lineage: Eukaryota > Metazoa > Arthropoda > Insecta > Orthoptera > Morabidae > Vandiemenella > Vandiemenella viatica. The sequence continues at coordinate 95,571,569 of JARYHS010013631.1, forward strand.
GAGACTATAAATTTATATATCTTGGTGAATGGATCCAAACTCATGGGCTTGATAAGGAACCGAATGAAGCAAGAGATAGAAAGATGAAACTAGCACATGGACTAACACTAAACAGCTGCAACAAGAAAGCGATTTCCTACTTAGCAGAGATTAGACATTATACAGCAGTTGTCAGCTCAGAATGCCTGCTATTGAAAATAAAATGGGTATTGAGGAGTTAGAGAAAAAAAGACAGGTAAATTGTAAGGAGAAGTGCTACGAGAACCTGAAAAGAGCAAGAGGAAGACACACGGATCGTTGGGATAGAGACATACGAGGAGTAACAGGCATGAATTGGAAGAGAGGTGCTCAGAAACGATCAACCTCGAAGGAACTAGAAGCAAGTTATGTAACATCAAACTGTAAAATAAAGCTTATCTGGCTTAAAGAGGCTACGTCCTGAAACAAGGATTAATATAATCGTTAAAAAAAATTAACAAAATTTTTTAATATTTTTTTTAAATCCAGAAGAATTTTTTTTGTTTTTTCTTAATAGACTATCTTTAAAATTATTAATATAATAAACGTAACTGATATTGGTGTTATATACTTTTATATAATTATAAATAATATGAATGAAACGTTGACACTACCCACTCCTGCAGTGATCAATTATTGGGAAAAACTTGTTTCTCAGGTTCCATCAGGGATACTTTTCTTCTTGAGGTGTCACTAAAATCATTTTTCTTATCCCATTCATCATTGTTATTAATTGATTAAATAAATCAAACTATACCTGACGCATAAAAATGTTAGAAGAACTGCATTCTTGTTTTCTTTAACTGCACTTTTGTCACCTTTCTTTGTACATAACCAGGGAATGATTATTGATTATATGATCTGCTTGAAAGATTAATATAATTCAATAGATAGTGAAAACAGGTTGGAAAAATTTTTTTCAATAAGCCTCGTCAAGTTTACTGTGCAGCGTCACTTTACACTACCCTTTGAATTTGAAATAATACTTCAGGAGGACTATAACAGAAGTTGCACTGAAATTCATTTGACAAAATAAAATAATGATTATTTTATCAACGCGGGCGATCCTAATCAAAACAACTTTTTCCATTCCACCAAAACAATACGAACTACATTGCCTTGGAAAATCCCCGATGATATATGTAAGCGAACATGAGTCTTGACACGGCATGTCTAATGTTTTCCAAATCGTAATGCGCCGTCGCATGTCGGTTGGTTCAAATGCGCCAGTCGCGTGCACTTCACCGCTATGAGTTAGTCACACGCATGCGCAGCAATGTTAGTATGTAGGATATCTAATAGAGTCGCGCAAGCGCTGTTTACGCTCTCTCGGTTTGTCGCTGACTGCTGGCCAAATACAGTACAGAGGACCATGCCTGTAGGCAAGCTCGAGCCTGACAGTAGGCTCGGTCTGTTAGTCACGTGCTGTGTTGGGACGAAGCGACGCTACTACTCGATCGGTACAATCGGAACAAACACGAACTGCATCGCAGTCTTAAAATCTCTAAATCGAAGAATGAAGTAACTGAAATATTAAAGATTGTAGAGTATATGTTTTTTTTTCTTTTTATTTTCTACGTGCTGTTCCATAATTTTATGAGATCGTATGCGTTTACTTTCGGAAAACTCTGATACTTAAAGAACGGGTACAATTCTACGTTAATTAAAAAACAAAAATCGGCAGATTCCACCACATTTCTATGGCGATGTTCCAGAATTTCATAAAAAAGTGGAACAACCTTTCTCCTGAGCTTATGAATAATGTTTTGGTTACTAACATCAGTTAGTGATATCAGTTACGTCGTTAAAGTGAGTTTCATGTTGTGCATTAGTAGGCACAAATCCTTACAATACATCACATATATTAGAAAACTCTGTAGAAATCATGATGCAATAAATATTGGATTCAGGGTATGTTTTATGTATGTCAGGAACTGTAGGTAACTGATTTATGTTATGGTTTCCCATTGTGTTCACATTTCATTCCGTAGCATATGTTTGTCAAAACATACGGATTGTACTTCATGTCTACGGCGATTTAATTCATAGAACATACGCAAAATGTAGGTAGTAATCATTGATATACTGTAGATTAGAAACTGCTCCTGACGTACAGTCTTATCCAGTTTTCTATGATGTACCATCTTTGTTGCACGATACGGACGAAGGAGACATCAACTGCTATTCCTGCATTGTTGGGCCTCCGTTTGCCCGCCGAACCTTTGTATGTACGCCGAGCCTTCGTTTGTCCACCGAGCCTTCGTTTGTCCACCGAGTCTTCGTTTGTCCACCGAGCCTTCGTTTGTCCACCGAATCTTCGTTTGTCCACCGAACCTTCGTTTGTCCATCGAGCCTTCGTTTGTCCACCGAGTCTTCGTTTGTCCACCGAACCTTCGTTTGTCCACCGAGCCTTCGTTTGTCCACCGAGCCACCGAGTCTTCGTTTGTCCACCGAGCCTTCGTTTGTCCACCGAGCCTTCGTTTGTCCACCGAGCCTTCGTTTGTCCGTCGAGTCTTCGTCCACCGAGCCTTCGTTTGTCCACCGAGCCTTCGTTTGTCCACCGAGCCTTCGTTTGTCCACCGAGTCTTCATTTGTCCACCGAACCTTCGTTTGTCCATCGAGCCTTCGTTTGTCCACCGAGTCTTCGTTTGTCCTCCGAACCTTCGTTTGTCCACCGAGCCTTCGTTTGTCCACCGAGCCACCGAGTCTTCGTTTGTCCACCGAGCCTTCGTTTGTCCACCGAGCCTTCGTTTGTCCACCGAGTCTTCGTTTGTCCACCGAGCCTTCGTTTGTCCACCGAGCCTTCGTTTGACCACCGAGCCTTCGTTTGTCCACCGAGCCTTCGTTTGACTACCGAGCCTTCGTTTGTCCACCGAGCCTTCGTTTGTCCACCGAGCCTTCGTTTGACCACCGAGCCTGAGGAAGCTCCAGCGGGCACAGCTCGCCCGGGTAGAGAGGACCAGTCATAGGAATATCCGAAAGAGTTCAAGGATGAGTAGGCGGCAGTTTGCACGACACTAATATCTAAATTACATACGGAAATAAATATCCACATGCTGTTCTGTGTTCTGTACATTATTTTAACTGTGAGAAACAGTTATTAAAAGCTACGTGGCTTGTCCCGAACCTCTCCCCCCCCTCTCCTCTCCTCCAGTATCTTAGCTTAGCTTTCTACCCAACCCCTTCCTCTCCTCTCCAGAGCCACGTACTTTATGGACGCTCCCTTGACAAATAGAATTTTCAACTAAATTAAAGGTGACATCAAAATAGGTTGAGGAGACGAAAAATGATATGAAAAAAGTTGGGATCCATCTAGATCAGACCGAAAATGTAAGAGTGTTTCAAACTAAAACTGCTTAATTCAAGGTATTTCAAGAACAATGTATAAAGAACAAGCCAACCTAGTGTAATGACAGGAACAGGAATATCATTGAAAGAAGGGAAGAGAAGAGAAGGCGTTGTTTCTCTTGGTCCAAAGTAGGCAAAAATTGAAAGAAGAACAAAGGGTGTTAAAAGAAAGATGTGCCAGTATATTGGCTACTTGTTCGGTTGTCTGCGCAGGCTGTGCCGCTAATGCTTCCCACCAGCAGTTTGCAGCAGATGGGAACTGCTCCTGCTGGCGCTGATGTGCTGTGTATCCTGTATAATGTCCTCGCCGAAGGGTCAACAGTGCGAGCCGTAACTTGCCGCCGTCTTGTCGCCTAGTGTGCTGTTATCTCTTACGGGACACGTAACGCCCCACATTGGATTCCCTTGTCGGACGTCTCCTGCTTTGTTTTGCACCTTAACTGCCAAATAAGGAGGCAGCAGACACCGTTCCGGAAAGGTAACGGCCAGGAAATATACCGGTGGAACGTCTGCCTCCAAAGTAAGCCAAGAATTTCGTTTCGCGTTTATTCTCGCACTGCGCTCTTAACACCAAATGGAAACCGCGCCAGCTTTTACTTCTGCAGCTGTTAGTCTCATTTCCGATACTTCTGCTTAATTCTTTGTAGCTTTCCCTCCCTGACATACCTTCCGTAAACTTTGCAAAAGGGTACCTGCTAAGGAATGACATGCGAAAAAAAGTTATTTCTATATGCTTTATTAAATGAGTCCAAAGCGTATTTAAAACCACCAATATTGTCGTATATATCGGAAAAGAAACTATCAGCAAAGCCATATGTAACTAAAGAAAGCAGAAAAGACTTACTCAATATCTACGCAGTCTATCTGCTAAGAAACTGAAACATGCTGAAGCTCTCTCTCTCTCTCTCTCTCTCTCTGTGTATATACAGGGTTATTATAATTAAAGTTCAAAACGATCTAAAAAACGAGCTACTGATTAGAATGACGTCAAAATTGATCGGCGTATTATTGAAGAAGGGGGAAAGAACATGAACGGTGATTCGGCACCAATAGCTCTGCAGAAGTTCAGGACCCTCAAGGGTATGAAAAAAGGCGTTGGACCGATGGCTGTCATGGATCTGGTGAAAATGGTGAAAAAATTCGAAAATTCAGATTCGTTTGATGTGCAGTCTGGTAGAGGAAGGAAAAGATGTGATTCGGCGGTAGTTGAAGGAGTGGCCACAGCAGTTCAGGAGGCGTCGAGCGGTGGTGTGCAACCATGCAGTGCACGAATTGCCCTAACATTGGACAGGCCTGTGAGCACGGTGCATAACATTCTACGAAACATCCTGCAATGCTATCCGTACAAAATTTGCCATGTGCGGGAGATGTTTCCTTCTGACCTGCCAGCAAGAGAGGGTTTCGCTTTGGAATTTCTTGCTCGCATGGAAGTGGACAATGATTGGCCGTGGAAAATTCTGTGGACAGACGAAGCCCATTTCCATCTGACGGGATACGTTTTACAATTTGTCATTTGTAGGCGAAATTCTGGTGCTTACAGCGCCATCTGTCGCTAAAATTTGGAACTTTTTTTGGTTTATGTTCTTTCCCTCTTCTTCGATAATACGCCGTTAAATTTTGACGTCATTCTAATCAGTGGTTCGTATTTTAGAGCGTTTTTAAACTTAAACTTTAATTGTAATCACCCTGTATATAACCCTTGAAGCCTGAGATAGTCGGCACATCATATATAATATTTCTAAAAGGTGTTTTTTTTTTGTATCGAGCCAACTTTCTACCTTTACACTTAACCAAAATCGGTAAATGAGGTATCACCTTAAAGGTTACGTTCTCAGCTTTGGTAACTTTATTAATTAAGAAAGGAGTTTTTCGAAATTCAATCCGTAAATGTCAAAATCTTGAAAAATCAAGGTCACTGGTAGGCGATAGTTTCAGAGTCAAGCCGCTAAGAGTGAGCGCGAGGGAGGGGAGGGGAGGGGGGAGTGGGTCTGAAAGGCGCGTCGACAGTGAGGTCATTAGCGAGGGACCGATCGCATTACCGCTAGAAAGCAGATCCGCACATCACAGAGATATTGATAAACTGTTTGGTGTTTTCTAGAATTAGCAGCTTTTATGATATTTTTGTTTCTATAAGGGAAACATTTCATAATTTCTAATTGTTCCGTAAGACGTTTTAAGTGGTTTTCTAAGTGCCTATTTCACCTGACAAACAGTTGCTGCAAATGAGCCTTTCTTCTTTATCCTACAAGAAACCACCAACCTCGTTATTCATCACACATCATTCGTGAAATTTTCGCATGCGCCACGTACTTACTACATACTGATGACCAGATAATCATTCAAGCGAAAACATATAAACTGTAGATGACAGCTGTAACAGCTAAATTTCAACCACAATTTTAAATCTTCGGAGACAGTAATCTGTTCAGTCGTTTTAAAGTTACTCCACATTATAGGTATAATAATTTGATATTCAAAACACATTTGCTGCTCTGGAGTCATGTCACATGCATGATGTTACATAACTATAATTTTAAAGCAGTAAATACGGTTTCAAACTTGAAAATTCATTTAAAGAAGGTTAATTACTTTTCGCGCTATGCTAGGTTATAGGGAAAAAGGTTGATTTTCAGAAAATGTTAGATGACGTATCATCACAAAACATCCTCCAAGCTGTGAATACCCCACAAAATCTGTTCATTAGTTTCTGCGTGATAACAGAATAAACAGACACACAAGGATTACAGATTTATAATAGCGTAGATAAATAGAAGAAAGAGTTTAAGTTTCGGTTATTTGAGATTTATTATGATTTAAATAAAGAAATATTTGGGATTTCTGTAGTAAAAGTTTCCAGTGTCTTCTAGTGAAATTGGCAGTTATTTTTGTAACAGCAATTAAAAATCAGCTCTACATTTTAATATCTTCAAAATAACTGAAATACAGACAACATGTAACTGTATTATATTGCTGTAATAATTTAGTGGCGTATTTTCACTCTGATATGGAAATCGTTCTTTCGCCTTAATTATTCGCAGAACTTAGTGAAGCATGAGTTAATATTGACATTATATTAACGAAAATTAACCTTCTTTTCAGATATTAATATCAATATTTGTTGATAAGTAGCAATTTACTACTTATTCTATAAAAAGATCTGTCTATCGATAGTATAACAGGGTTAAAACATCTACAATCATGAAATCCATAATGACAGTTGAAATACGGACTCTGAAATGAATGATTTAAGTGAAGTCTTGCTGGAAAAGAAATAAGAATTTTGCATTTTTTAAGTTTTGTCTTGTCTGATCCCGAAAATCCTTGACAGATCCTTGTAGTTTTAATAATAGATACGATACCCCTTAACAACAAGCCATTCTAGTGTTATATGTTTTAGAGTTTTAATCTTAGTTTGTATTTAGTGTGTGTATTAAATCTAGCTGATCTTTAGACATGAGGTGAAATGTTTTATTTCCTGCAGAATACGTATCTATACAGCTACACACACAAAAAATGTATACTTTTTCTTTTTTAGCTACGTTGCGAGTTTTATTTTTCTCAATAAAAGAAGTTTATACAAATGTGATATAAGGTCATACGAAGAAAATTATATAGAATTTCTGGCTATTCTCTGCTTTTTCTCTTTCCACCGTATACATTATTCGCTTTCACCTCGCGTAAGCTAAATGAAATAATATCTAATAACATCCTTGTGAACTGAAGAATTCAAACAACAAGTATCCCCTTTTAGAAATTTCTCTTTCAGACCATATCTCGCCGTAAAGTTAGAAGCTGCAAGGAATCACCAGATCTGCAAGTTGAAGTGCTGGTCAAACTTACAAGGGATTCTCCGTGGAATACGGAAAGAGAAAATGAGGGAGAGCATCTGAGAGGTAAAAATGTGTAAGCAAAGAAAAAAGGTGAGAAAGAGGGGAGAGGCACGCAGCATTGAATGAAGAGCTAGAAAAGGGCATATGGTGGGGAGGAAGGTCAAACTGACGGAAGGAAAACTTGCTACCAAGCAGGCGTCTGAATAACCCTCTGATCAAATGTTATTTTGATTTTTGAAATGAATCGTAAAAATGAATAAAGGGAAATAAGGGGCACTCTTTTAGGTGGACGATCGCAATTATATCGGCCACTAACGTCATAAAATCTATTTACATTTTTTATTTGTCTTCCAACGGTTCCAGATTCTTCTATACTATACCTGCAGAAAAAAATTGTTGAATTACTCGATCATTAAATATGTAAATTATGGAATTTCATAACTTTCTTGAGGTTCGCAGTTTTCCCATCAAACTACTGTATAATTTTATTCAGAAGAATTATATATTGCTGACTTACAATAAACGTTGTAAGAATATTTATCAAATTTATTATCTCCTGAACAAAGCATAAATCAACAGGAAGATTGTCCGTGACAGTCGTAGATAAAAGTCAGTTCGTCTATTCTAATTAGCGTTTTCTCTTCAGTGGGTTCTGTAAATCACAAAATATGTCCAATACAACACTAAATTTTTAACAATTAGTAAAATATACCCTGACGAATAAGAAAAAATATGTCTCAGCTTCACCTTACATAAGGCCATCGTTCTTTAATGTAACATGACCGTGCATGGTGGGTGAGCGGTAACGTTCTGGCCTCGCATTCGGGAGGACGCGGGCTCGAATCCCCGTCCGGGCATCCAGATTTGGGTTTTCCATGGTTTCCCCAAATCATTCCAGGCTAATGCCATGACCGAATTCATTCCCGTTCTTTGCCACAGTCTCTTTCCGCCCCTTATGATCTCGGCGTCAACGTGGCGTAAAGCCAGAAGCAAAAAAAAAAAGTACTTGACATAATTTGATGGTCATGTTTCAGTATTTTGGTGCAGCACATCAAACAGTTATTCTCGTGATAACTGTTACCTTTGTCACTTCCATTTTTATTTCTTAAGTTTTATGATGTGGCCGATGAAGAATCCAGTAATTGTAAATGAGAAAGAGTTCCTTTCAGACAATCTTTATATATAAAATCCTAGACGTGCGTAAACCGTATCATCACGGACAAACCTTTGAAATATATATATATAATTCATTCCCATATGTGGCGTTGAAGTATAATTTAGATATTACTATTAAGTTATGTAAACCGTATCATCACGGACAAACCTTTGAAATATATATATATAATTCATTCCCATATGTGGCGTTGAAGTATAATTTAGATATTACTATTAAGTTATGTTGACCGTGATTCTAAAGATAGTTCTGTATTTCAGAAGCATTTTTAACGAGCCCAAAAAAAAAAGGAGAAAAAAAACATCTGACAAATGTTCACACTACTACTGTTTTTTTTTTAATACTGGTATTTCTGGTATTTATTTCAAAATTCCGTGGTTCAGATTGCACGTTAAAGTATAAGTCCCCTGTACCCAGGAGGGTTGTCGGGTTAGCTTAAGGCGGCTAAATCTTGTCACCAGGTCATTACGGCCACCACGAAATTACGGCCACACGTTATTATTATTATTTCATATTTTTGCTAAATGTATTAGGTGTATTAAAATAATACCTAATAAGAGTAAGTAATGTGTTATTTACCTTAACATGGCGGTAGTGCTCACGTGTTCAAGTAGACAACAATTTTTGTGTTGCAAGGAACTATGAAACAAAGATTTTAATTTTATTCATTACAATTACACATGAGTTTTGTCATTTGAAATTGTTACAAATTCCAGTATCAAAAACGTATTAAATAAGCGGTTTTGAAGGCTGGCTAATGCTATGGATAGTTATGGTTAGCAAACAGTGCAAAACACCGAAGAATGGTGAAGCGGCTATAAGTGATAATTTACAGTCTATTTCTTCACATATAAAATCCTAGGCATGAGTAAACAATATTATCTTTCAATGAATTCTTCACAGGTGTCCAGCCGGAAGGAGTCAAAGAATGGCGACGTTTCAACAACCTGCTCGGTTGTCTTCATCAGGTCTATTTAAGATAATTACTTCTCAAAATCTCGAGTAGTAATTATCTTAAATAGACCTGATGAAGATAACCGAGCAGGTTGTTGAAACGTCGTCATTCTTTGACTCCATCCGGCTGGACCCCCACGAAGAATTCATTGAATCAATGCGCCGGGAAAGTCTCCATTTACATATTTAAATATTATCTCTATTACAACATATTTAGGCCATATTAACACTATAGGCTATGTTATTCAGGTGGATTGTAAGGTTTTTAGTTACGTTTCATTCCGATGCGTGGCGTTACAGTCTAAGTTCTGTAATTCACTGCGAGAAGCAATTATGCTTTGTTGACCGCGCTTCTGTTGGAAACCATGGGCGCCGGGAAGAGGGTGCAAGGGGGTGCACTTGCACCCCCTTGCTATGACACCACACAGAAAAAGATTAAATAAAAATGTTATTATTATATTCACTGTTTGAATAATAACTTAAGGCGCCTAGCTCGTTGCCCAAATTTGTTCAACACCTTGTCAATAAATTCAGCATCCTTAGTTAATAAGTGTTATGTATTATGTATATATATAAAAAAACAGGTGCACCCCCTTAAAGTAATCCTGCCGGCGCCCATGCCGATTTTGCTCATAACTGCATGAAATGTTTGTTGGCCGACTAGCATTCGGTAGGTAAAGTAGATAATGTTTCATTTTAATGTGAATTTGGAAAGCTGAGAAATTAATGATAAATGTTCCAGAAATTAGGAAACATTTTTTGTGGAACGTGATTCAAGAATCGTTTCAGTTTCTATGCCCTACTAGCGTTGTGTTAATTGTGATATAATCGGTTTAGGAGGAAGGTCTGCACTTTAATAACCTACGTTATTGAAGTTGCTTGTAATATTTTTAAAAAAATATGAATTTTCTGTGAAGTAACAGCACAAATCTCAAATTCTGCGTGGACGAAGTCGCGGGTACAGGTGGTACACAATTAAAATTTTCAAAATCTAATTTAGAACAAACAAAAATTAGAGGAAATAGTGCTGGAATCAATCTAAACATCTATAAAATCCCTATTTCAGCACAAATTTGGGTTAAATGAAGAGGAAATATTTTCCTTTTTTAAGAAAATACTGTCAATCGTGGCCCGATAACTATTTATTGGGTCTAATTTCATGAATCGAGTTTAAGCAAATAAAAACTTGAGCATAACCCGTGAATATTCAAGATTCATCTTACCTATTTCAAGAGAGTGAATAGCACGTTATAAAAGAAAAAAATTAAAAATTAAATTAAAAACTTTGGCATTTTTTGTTGTGATATAGTCCGAAGACTAAATCCCACAATCCATCATCTTCAAAGACACATAAAAATCCATGTTACCAATTTAGGGAATACAAAATTAACGGAGCAAGACAAATCTGTGTAGACAAACCCTTCTTTGTTGTTGCACCATAAATTTCTCTATTGCAATAATCCAGTGAAGTAGTGCATGTCATACTCAGAAGGAAACAATTACACAGCTTTATGCAGTATTTCCAGCGCAATGCTTACGATTGTGTTGCCAGATTATAAAATTAATGTAGCCACTGTGAGAGGCAATCATAGTATGATTATGGCATTAAGGATAAATTTCTTGTCACATCTTTTGTTAATAAACTCAATTTGGCAAGACACAATGAGTTGGTAAGCAGAGGTTTTAAATTTCTAGACACAGTGATGAGGGGATGTGAAAGCATTGGGACATGAAACCTTGATCAGTCTATCACCCAATATGGGATAAAATGGGACCCACATTTTGGCAGCAAAACAGGAGTCGAAGGTGACTGAAAAGAGGAAAGCCGGATTTTTTACAGTTGAATACAATCAGTAACTTACAATGTAAAAGCGATGGGTCGGAAATCATTGAAAGAGACTGTATGAGAAATATGTTATCGATGAAGTCGTGTTAAATATTGGTGACAAAAAAGCACTAGATTTTAGATTAACGGAACTGGATAGTTTTCTGGTCTACTTGGTCAGAGTGGAATAAATTATCGAGAAATATGCTGAACAATTTGCTCCTGCACGGAAAGAATTTAGAGTACAAATTCATGAACTGCAGGTGTTTAGGGAAATTGTTGCTATGGCGTGTCTTCCTTCATAATTAATTAGTACGAGCAATAATAAATATAGCTTCGTAAAAGTGTTTATATTTTACGGATAAATATCATAAAATTGTCTCTTCAAATTAAGTTTTTTTTTCAGAAAGATTTATTACAACTGACTCTACTAAAAACGTGGAGACCAAAAGAGTAAAAAATATGGACTTTTTGCCGTCTGTCTGTGCACGCAACACGCAAAAACTAACAAACGAATTTCAACGAAACTTTCTCGTAGCGGTAGCTTTTCGTGGGTTAACAAGAGATATGTTTTATGACGATAAGTTACACGTTTCCCATAAAAATCATTATTTGTGTTTTATTGAAATTTAGGACAGTTATAATTTTACTTATCTATAAATTCCCTCAGAAAAATGTATGCATGCAAAGAAAAAAACGTTGTGTTTTATTTTTCATTTGCGTGGATACTCTCCAAGAAAGTGATATTATGGAGTGAAGGATGGGTGAGGTAACGCTCTGGACTCGCATTTGGGAGGGCGCAGGTTTGTATCCCCCTATCCATCCAGATTTCGGTTTTTCTTTTGTTTCCCGAAATCATTCCAGGCGAATGTCGAGATGGTTTCTTCAAAATACCATGGTCGAATTCTTTCTCGTTCTTTTACCCTAATCCTTTCACGTCTTTAATGACCTCAACTAGGCGCAAAGCCATAGAAAACAAGAAATTTTCACTTACTTGCCAACAGATGGCAATACTGCCCTTTTTATACCTGATTTTACGATGGATTTCGAGATTTTTAATGAAAGTTAACATCGATGGTAGTAAAACAATCTGTTTGTACAGGAAGGGGGGGGGGGGGGTCCAATAGTCACGTGAGCCCAATATGAGTGGGGGGAGGTGGTGACCGACGAAACCTTATTTAAAAGGAGTGGTGTCAATAAAACTCTCACGTGAAGTTTTTAATTCAGATAATATACATTATTATAACAGATAAGGTTTTTGTTTTAGAAAATGTAGCACATATGACGCTTAGGTATATAATGGCATGAAGCAAAATACATGAACATATCAAATAAATTTAAATCTCAAGTGAGAGAGAGTAAAAGGGGGGGGGGGGGATTTTCCACTACATCTTACCAAATCCCACCAAGGGGGAGAGGGGTTCAAAATTATATGTAAAATAACATCTCATGTAATTAATGGACACCCCACACGTGTCTGGCAACACCACTTTGAGTATTGTTTGCAGAGAAGCTTTGTGAACAGTATTGAAGCATGCTTATAAGCTCTGAAGCCTTCGAGGTGCAGACGTGACGTGGAGCGAGAATAATAGCGTCTATGTGGACTCATCCAGGCATGGTTATCACTTCGCACTGGACACTTGTATCTGACAGGTTCTGAGCAGGTAGCTGGTATCGATTGCTCTCCGAGACAGAGCGGACGGAATATTGGATACCTGGCGCAGTTGGCGTGCTTCATTAGCACTATCGCGAGGTAATTAATGTTTTCGTGACGCTACCGGCGACAAGATCATTGGGTGATACGAATTGTTAATTTATAACCGCTTCGTTTATTGCCCGGTGAGGTTGGGATGATAACAATACCAGTTGTTTGTTTACGAAGTTCAGGTTTTAATGAGCAACAAACAAGATGACTTAATTCTTTTGATGTATTTGCGTAGAATGGAGAGGGGACAAATGTGTTTGTTTGTCGACAACAATCACAATCAGTCAATCCTTTCCTGACCGTATAAATATGCCATTATTAAACATTTTTTATATGTTTGGAAATTTATGACACGGAATATTATCGGACATAACATGATGCTCGAGATAGTTGGCTAATTACGTTACGGCTGCAATGGTATGTAGCAAACATTTCTTTTTTTCTGTACCCTAATCAAATAGTCATGTACTATTCAATCTTCGCCCCCGTTGTCTCAGCTTTACAGCACCGTGATGGTGTCCGGCGCTGACACTGGTTTAACTGGTTCGATTCCGGGTGGTTGAAGAAATTTTCATCACCAGGACTCGGTCGGTATGGTAGGAGAGGTAGTGGCGCAAAATTCCCAATCACCAGATTGCGCAGTAAAAAGCTGGAGTGAGGACATACGGCACTGTGGCACTGTGGACGTTGATTCGTTCGTCGGAGAGGGACATTAAACCTGGCGGTGGTGTCTTTTGGAATAGTAAGAGGGTTGTCAGCTGTTAAAGTTAGCGCATCATATCGCCTGACAGTCGGTGTGGTGTGCTAAATCTCTCTCGCTCTTACATAACTTTAACAGCTGGCAACCCCTATTTGCGGCCACTTTTACGTAGGCAATCCAAACTTTTTAAGTTCTTTCCACGTCTCTCTTTGAAATGAATTATAATTTATTTAAAAAATAGGTGATCAAAGTTTTTTGAAAGAAATATTTTTAAATTTTAATTAAAATACTTGCGGCCAAATGTTCATAGGCAACCAGGTAGAACCGTATTCTGCTATTAGGAATTAACCGTAAAAATTGCGTTTAAATTAAAAAACAGATGTACGTAGAAATCACGCTATGGAGGCTGCACAATCCTCCTTCGTCGTAACTGTAAATCCGTTTAGTTTTACGACCTGGTGACAGAGCTTCGATTTGTCACGCGTTCTTTCTCTGTAATGGCTGGTGGAATCCAAACCATGTAAGATCATATCGCACTCATACTAACAAAGCAAAGCCCGTAGTCACTCACCGCTTCGAACCATGCACCTTGAATTTGAAACCACTCACCGGTTATCCACTGGGCTATCAAACCTTACAATTAATTTTTGTCGGTATGAAATTGTTTATAACCAGAGTAATCTGTGATTGAAATAGAGAACATTTCACACTATCTTCGTACTTGGGAAGACTTATTATATGTTTATCTCACGTTTTTGTTTTTCCGTAAACACAGATTTATGAGATCAATTGCTGTGTCCACTTAACGAAACATGTATTAGCTTTAAAGGCAACATAATGGAGTTGCAATTGTGTTCAAACCTGATCCCTTTTGTACAGGCAAAAAAGATTTTCAACCAGCCAAGATTGAGCGCAATAATATTCCGGTGAACTGTTACGCTCAGAATAGAGAAAAGATTATATTTTTCTTTCTTTTAACTGAAACTTAGTTACTTTTCTCATGTCTGTTGTGTAATTCCATTGCGTTTCACTGGCATAGACTCTTGTCTATAACTGCTGGATAAAGTTCGTATTAACCCGATACATATCGAACTCTGGCCTCGCATTCGAGAGGAGGCCGATTCGAATCCTCTTCTGGCCATCCAGATTTCGGTTTTCCATGGTTTCCCGAAATCACTCCATGGCGAATTCCCGAATGGTTGCTTCAAAAAGCCGTGGCCGAATTATTTTTCTTTACATTGCACCCACTCCTTTTCCGACTCAAATGACATCAATACATACGAGGCTTAAAAAGCAAACGATGTATGGTGACGTAGGGATTAGCATCTTGACCTCACATTGCTGGGGTCACCGGTTCGATTCTGGGTACGGAAGTCGGTGTTTCAATTAAGTGTAGTATTAATGTCGTCCATGCAATGGTGAACAAAATTACTTGATAAATAATACATGTATAGTGACGAAAATTATGTAGACTTGAAGAATTAATATACTCTAGCAGATTTGACAGTAAATTTAGGGAGTTGGTCAAATGGATATAAAAGTCCAATACCTTCTTCTTCTTTTTTCTTTTTTTAAAAAAAAAAAAAAAAGCCAATATGTGGCCGATACACAAGAACAAAAAATGAAAAAATTATTAGTGATAATCTTAAATGTAAACAAAATAACAACGCACCAAAAACTATAAATCAATATCGAAAACTAAAAGCCACATTGCACTGATCATAGCCTAACTCCCTAATTATCTTCTGCTTCCATTTTAATGTAAATGTTAATTATTCACACTCGCCATTTCTTATAGATAAATGGTCCAGTGACTAATTTCTCGTTGTTGTTGTTGTTGTTGTTATTATTATTCGGGTTTTAGGGCGCGTCGACGACGGGGTCATTAGCGCCCTAACAACAACCAGGCGTGACAACGTGGCAAAATTGCCGTCTGTGTGGCCAACTGTAAAGGGGTCGGCCACAGAGACGGCACAATAAAATACTAGCACACTAATTAAAATACCGTCTGCGTGGCCGTCTGTAAAGAGATCGGCCACGCAGACAGCAAAGTAAAACATAAAACTGAAAATAGGCAATAAATTATAAAAATACATATATTAACTGGTTGACTGTAAAAGGGCCAACCAGTTTAAAAAACGCGTAAGCTGGCTGGCTGTAAAGAAGCCAGCCATATAAGCAGTGTCGTAAGTAAAAAAAGTACTTGGATTAGTGGCTGTAAATGGCCACTAATCCAATCTAAAACCTAGGCCGATCTGCCCAAAATTTTTGGGACAAGACCGGCCAAGCTGCAAAACTTTAAAACCTTAGCCACGTTGTCACGGTCATCGCTTAAAATAAGGGACAGATCGTTGACTAAGCCAACGACTGCCCTTAAATCTAAAAACAATATACATTCGGTTAAAATGTGGCGTACCGTTAAAGGTACGCCACAAGCATCACATTCCGGAGGGTCCTCTCGGCGGAGAAGGAAACTATGAGTAAGAGGACAATGCCCTACACGGAGGCGAGTAAGGAGAACCTCATCCCTCCTCGCCCGCTGGAAGGAGCTGCTCCACGGCTGAACGGTCGGCTTGACCTGCCGGAGCTTATTATGCTCGACTTCCAGCCACTGCCTCTGCCAAATATCAAGAATAAATCTCTTCACCGCCGAGGCAAAGTCTGACTTTGGGACCGGTGCAAAGTCGATTCGGACCTTGTCACAGGCTAACTTGGCAGCTTCATCTGCTGCCTCGTTCCCCTTGATTCCCACATGGCCCGGTACCCAGCAGAATAATACCTCCTTTCCACGAGATTGAAGGGAAAGGAGGGCGTCCTGGATGACCTGGACTAGATGGTCTGCTGGGTACATATTACCTATGGCCTGAATACAGCTGAGGGAATCACAGCATATGATGAAACACTTATCGGGATTTACTTTCATATGCTGGAGCGACTTTAGCACGGCGTAGCACTCGGCAGTAAAAACGCTGCACTTGCCGTCCAGTTTGAATGTGTAAGTCGCTCGAGGGAACACTACGGAGCATCCTACTCCGTTAGCCTGCTTAGACCCATCCGTATATACCGGGGTAAACGCGTGATGCTCATTTAGAACGTCTCTAAAAACATTATTAAAAACACTGTCAGCGGTACAAACACCGAGACAGGTCTAAAATTATTCTGGGCCTCCTTAAAAGCCAGGCAGGAGATTTGCTCCAACCCCGGTGATAAAAATAGGGAAGCTCTAATCCATATTGTTCTAAAATAGCCTTTGTACGGTAGCTGAACGGTTTAGTGGCTCTATGCTGGTTGGTATAGAGCCGCTCGTGGTTGGGGTGCAAAACAATGTCGTACACGGGACTGCCAGGTGTTATGGCAACGTGCAGGTAGTGCCGCACCATGAGGAGTCGCCGGCGGATGGTAAGCGACGGTCGCCCGAGTCAGCACAAATGCTGACAATAGGGCTGGTGGGATATGCACCCGTGGCGAGCCGAATTCCTGCATGGTGGACACTATCCAGTATACGGAGATAGCTGTCCCGTGCCGAACCATACACGATACAACCGTATTCCAGCCGCGACCGTACAAAGGCTCTGTAAAATTGTAGCAGGCAGGAGCGGTCAGCGCCCCATGATCTGCCACACAGGCATTTTAAAACATTAAGAGCTTTAGAGGCTCTGGCTTTCACATCTTTAAGATGTGGCAGCCAGGATACCCTAGTGTCTAAAATGAGGCCCAGAAACCTAACAGTGTCAGTAAAACGTAAAACGGTATTCCTCATGGTAAGGTGAGGCTCTGGTAAAAGAGTCCTACTACGACTAAAAAGTACACACCGGGTTTTCTCGGCAGAGAAACGAAAACCGGTGTGCACTGACCATTCATCCAGCCTGTTCAGCGTGAGTTGCAACTGCCGCTCAGCGCTTCTCAGGCTGGATGAAGCAATAAATATTAAAAAATCGTCCACATATAAGGAGTACCCTATAGCAGTGGTCCGCAACCTTTTCCATCTCGCGGCACACCATAAGGTTATCCATAAATCTCGCGGCACACCTTACCGGACGGATGGTTGAGGCAAAAGAAAAAGGTCCTCACAACACGATTAATTTTGCGTATACAGCCTCCTAACACGTAAAAAATTATAGCTACATACAGCGATTGCATAAAATTAATAAATTAATAATCAGGCAGTTTTATGTTACTATTAAAGTAAATAATTGTACACATACCTTCAATGTGATATCCGTGCCTGCTTAACTGCACACAAGTGGCTGATTCGCGGAGAAATCATTGACAATACAAGCCTCATTTCTTCATCGACGGATTTGAGTCTTTCCCTCTTGGATGTTTTAATCTCAGTCATCGTCGAGAGGCCCAATTCACATAAATATGTAGTTGAAAATGGCAATCAAACATTAACTGCCTCGTCAGACATAGCCGGATATTCATTCCTTATTGTTAGCCAAAACGTATCTAAAGGAACGTGGAGAAGCTTTAATTTCAAAGTTCTGTCAGCTTTTAAATCTGTGAGTTCCTCTTGAATATTTATTGGAAGATGTTCCGAATTTGCAACGAATGGATCACAAACCCAGTCTAAATCTTCAACACTTTCTCAAAGTACTTTTTGAATCTCTGCTGCAAGCCTAAATGTTCTTTAATTAAGTCCATCACCATTTTATTACCGTCATCAAGTGACCATATTGTCGGGAACATCTCACACGACCCATTTTCAATCCTCTGTAACCACAAATCCAACTTGTTCTCAAATCCTTTAATCTTATCCATACTAAAAAGAATATTTTCGTTCCTACCTTGCATTTTGATGTTCAGCTCATTCATGTGTACGAAAATGTCGGAAATATATGCCAACTTCCATACCCATTCGCCATCTGCGAATAAATCCGCGTACTTGTATCTTTCAACAGTCAAAATGCTTGGACCTCTTCTCTAAGTTCAAATACTCGCGTTAACACCTTTCCTCGTGACAGCCAACGTACTTCTGTATGTAGCAGGAGTGTAGTGTGTTCCGAACCCATTTCCTGACATAAAACGAAAAATAGTCTCGAATTTAGGGGCCGCGATTTTATGAAGTTAACGACTTTTACTACTTCGTCCAGCACATGTTACAGAGAAGGTGGCAGAGACTTATCAACAATGGCTTCGTGAAGAATGAGACAATGATCACATCGTACGTTGGGATTTGCTTCGCGTACTTTAGCTGCAAATCCTTTCACTGGGCCTGTCATAGCAGCCGCTCCGTCTCTACAAACACTAACGCAATCCTTCCATGTTAATTCATTAAGGCGCAAATATTTATCAGTCAAACGAAATATTTCTTCACCGGTAGTATGCTCTGGAAGTTCTTTGCAAAAGAAGAAATTTCTTACAATTACATCTCCATCGATGTAGCGAACGTAAGCCAGAAGTTGCGCATGGCGACTAATAACTGTGGACTCGTCGATCTGAAGTGAGAACTGACTGTTGTTGATTTTCTTCCTCATAATGTCTTCAATATCAGGAGACATATCAATAACTCTGCTACTGATTGTGTCAGCAGAAAGAGGAATTTTTGAAATTTCACTAGCAGATTCTAAACCCAGAACTATTCTCACCATCTCTTTACAAACAGGCTTTAACAGCGTTTCACCTATTGTAAGTGGTTTCTTGGCCTTTACGATAAGTTCCGATCCCTTATAACTAGCATTCCTGTACTTTTTCCGAAACATGTACTGTAGCGGTCATGAAAGTTCTTTGTTTTTTCTTATTTTCCAACAACCTACGAAAATAATTGACATCTTTGTTTGACAGAGAAGAATGTTTTGTTGACAAATGTCGTTTCAATTTACTGGGAACCATGCAGCGTTGCTGAGTTTTTCACCACAAACGATACACTCAGGGATTGGACACGTTTTTTCACCACACCAAGAAAACCCATAGGATAAGTAATTATCACTATATTTCAGCTGCATTAACTTTTGTTTCTTTCTTTCTGACTCAACGCTTTCATCAGTTGCACTCATAGACGGAACATTCCGTTCAAATAATTTGTCCATCTTGAAGAAATAAAAGTCTGCTAATTTTAATAGAAAATATCAAGACGAACTACTAACACAGTTTTCAGACCACTTCAAAGCACAGCTATGATAGAACTGAAGTAATTGTAAGAAGCGGGATTTATATACTTCAAAGAAGTCACATATACGGTGCCGATTGTTTTTACAGTGATGTCTAACAATGCGCCGGTGCAACGGTACAGGAACAAAGTAGTATTGTTGGAGAAGCACCAACACCGAGAACTTAATAAAATAAGGCTTGGAAAGTTCTGCAAATCCCAGCAGTTTAGATTGAGGGAAAAGCACATACACATAACATGCGGTAAATATAACGGAACCTCAAAGCGCAGCAGTAGAGGCGAGGAATAAAAATATTTAAAAAATGAATAAACAAAACTAATAGCAAGTGTGAGTAAATAAATAACATTTAATTTCTTAAAATACGACTATACGTAGCAATTCGTGGCACATGAATCTAAAATATACCGTAATTAATAAAAAAATTGGCAATTAATTCCTTATAACTAGTAAAATTTCGCGGCACACACCAGTGTGCCGCGGCACACCGGTTGCGGATCACTGCCCTATAGGACTCCTTATAACACTTAAAATGCTATTTATCGCAATAGCGAAAAGAGTCACGCTTAAAACTGACCCTTGAGGAACACCGTTTTCCTGAATAAAAAGATCAGACATTTCACTACCGACTCGGTACCGGAAGCAACGACCTGATAAGAATGATTTTAAAAAACGGGGCAGGTTACCCCTAAAACCCCATTCGTGCAACTGTTTTAAAATAACATGCCGCCAGGTAGTATCGTAGGCCTTTTCTAGATCGAAAAAGACGCCCACAAGGTGTTGGCTGCGGATGAACGCATCCTGTATTGCCGCCTCCAGGAGGATCAGGTTGTCCATGGTGGAACGGAACTTCCTGAATCCACACTGAAAGCGGCTCAGAAGATTACGGGATTCAAGACACCAGACGAGGCGGCGGTTTACCATCCTCTCCAGTGTCTTCCCCACGCAGCTTGTCAGGGCAATACTACGATAACTATCTGGCAACAACTTATCCTTTCCAGGCTTTAAAATAGGAATCAATGTTGCTTTTTTCCACGAGTCGGGGAAGTGTCCTCCGGTCCAAATATCGTTAAAAATATCTAGAAGGTACTTTTTAGCATCCTTACCGAGATGCCTCAGCATCTGGTACTGGATCAGATCAGGCCCTGGAGCAGTGTCATTTGCGCTGTTCAACGCTGACTCCAGCTCCCAAGATGTAAATGGGCAGTTGTAGGCCTCTGTATTCGACGAATCGAAGCACAGCGGGCGCCTCTCGGCAGCGACTCTACGTCGCTGAAACCGAGGGTCAAAGTTAGCGGAAGAAGTGATGGTGGCGAAATTCTCCGCCATCAGCTGCGCTATGCTTCGTTCGTCAGTAATTATCCGTCCGTGATCCAGTAACCCAGATACTGGTGGGCGGGAGTACCTTCCAGATATACGGCGAATGGACTCCCATCCTTTCGACGAACGATTTATATTGCTCACAAAGTTCTGCCATGACCTCCTCTTGCTCTCCTTAATAACTCGACGCGCCTTAGCTCTGGCAATACGGAACGCTGCTAGGTTGTCAGATGTTGGGCACAACCTAAAACGACGCAACGCCCGTCGGCAACCCTGGATGGCGGAACGACATTCATCGTTCCACCAGGGGACGGGCGTCCTTCGCAGCGTTCCGGAGCTCTTCGGCATGGAAACGTCAGCTGCACGGTGAATCACTTCTGTCAAGTGATTCACCTTCTCCTGTATACTGCCACAGGGTTGCAGTTGTACAGCACGGCAGTAGAGCTGCCAATCTGCACAACTGACGTTCCATTTACGTCGGTTATTTCCTCCTCCGCGTTCACACTCGACGTGCATCCAAATTGGGAAGTGGTCGCTACCATGTAGGTCGCGATCCACTTCCCACTACACGGAGTCCGCAATGAAGGGGGAACACAAGGAAAGGTCAATGGCAGTAGACGTACCGGTAGCAGTGGTGAAATGAGTCATTTGCCCTGTATTCAGGATACAAATTTCCTCCTGCTCTATCAATCTACCAATTACTCGGCCCCTGGGGCAATCGGTGGTGGAACCCCACAACGCACTGTGGGCGTTGAAATCTCCCAAAAGGAGAAAGGGCCGAGTGAGTTGTCGTATAATGCCAACCAGGTCGTCGTAGCCGACAGACACACTGGGTGGCAGATAGACAGAGCATACGGTCGGTTGGACTGGACCGTGTATTTTCACCGCAACTGCTTGTAGATCAGAGGTGAGAGCAATAGGTTCGGAGTGGACAGTGTTTCGAACAAACACAGCCACTCCACCCTTCGCTCGATCACCCTCGGTATCGTCTTTTCTATAGATGTCATACCCTCTTAGCACAGGTTGGTGAAATGGTCTAAAATGTGTCTCCTGAAGACAGAGACAAAATGGATTAGACCGTGCTAAGAGGTGGACTTCCTCTTTGTGAGCATGAAAGCCGTTTACGTTCCATTGAAGTATGGGAGCCATTCTACCTATTTAAACCCCCCCCCCCCCCGGATCGGGTGGGTCTTCCTTCGCTGACTGCTGAGGAACGGAACTAGGTTCGTCCACCAGCATGATATCGTCTTCGGTGTCCGAAGACGATTTTCGTTGTGAGGCCTCGGAGTCGTGCGGACTTTTCTTCCGCCGAGGCCTGTTCCCCTTCTTCTCCTTTCCAGACGGGGATCTGGGAGGAGAAGTCGGAGGGGATTTCACAAACATAGTGGGGTCCGTGAACTTAAATTTCGGACCCCTAATCTTCTGCACTGTTTGCCATCCGCTACTGGCAGATGGCGTTGCCGTTACCAATTCTCTTGTTACAGGGGCCGCTTCTGCTGTTGCAGAGGGACCCACTGCTGTAGCGGATGGCAGTGTCTTTGCTGGTGGACTTGCTGAACCTGCTGTCGATGTGGTCGATGTTGTCAGAGTATTGCTACCGACGTCCGAGGTCCTAGGTGTAATGACCTTGATGGGTGTGGCACCACATCTGCACTGACATGAGCACATTGGACTTGTGCCCATGTCCGCAACGGACGTCTGGGTAGCAATACTTTCTTTCCTGACGGGAGTTGATAACGTCTTCGCGAAGCTGGTAGCGAAGGCTGGTGGAGCCAGAGCCTTATATTTCTTTTTGGCTTCGCCATAAGAAATCCGCTCTTTCGTTTTCAACTCCTGTTTTTTTTTTTCCTCCAGATACAATCGACACTCTCTGCTCCAGGCTGGATGTGCCCCGGAGCAGTTGACACACACCTGTGGGAGCGTGCAGCTAGTGCCTGGCTCATGAGCCGCCTTTCCGCACTTCCCACAGGTGGGGTTGCCCTTGCAGGTCACCGTCGTATGACCGAACCGCTGACACTTAAAGCAGCGCATTGGGTCCGGTACATACGGGCGAATATTCAAGTTCAAATATCCTGCTTTGATGTTTTTGGGCAACGTTGGAGTGTCGAACGTCAGGATGAAGGTGGCTGTCTTCTCAAGACTGCCGTTAACCCTTCGTTTAATCTGACGAACCTCGACCACATGTTCTGTTGACCACTCCTTAAGGAGTTCCTCGGTCTCTTAATCCATAAGGTCCCTGCTGGTGATGACACCTTTACTTGAATTTAGAGTTTTATGGAGTTCGCACTTCACTGCGAACACCCCGAGCTTCTCGCACTTAAGGAGTTGGACAGCCTGCCTCTGGGTGGATGTTTCCATAAGCAGTGTTCCATTCCTCAGCTTTTTTATAGATTTGAGGGTACCCGCAATACCCTCTAAACCTTTCTGAACATAGAATGGAGAGACCTTCTCAAAAGATCCCTCCACCCTTGTCATAATAACGAAGGCATTGTCAATGTTACAACCCTTGCTGTTACGGTTTACATCCGGGGGAGGGCTTTCAACCCTAGCCCGTTTGTAAGAACTGGGTGTGTTTTTATTTACCTACGACACACCCGGGCCGCAGGGGTTTTTTGGTTTTTTTGTGGAAGGAATTTTTGATCCCACGAGAAAAACCAGTATAAGAAGGAATGCTTATACAACAGGGGTGCGCAGGTGCCCCTGAGGTTGCACGTTAGCGGGTGGTTTGCCTCACCACTCATCCGCCTCCTCGGCACGTGTCCGACCTTGAGGTTGAGGGTTTTTTTATAGAGGTTTGTTCCGTCCTCGCGATCCGGGCGATGAAGCCAAGATCCCCGTTCTCCTAGGCACACAACGTTCCACCGCCACGCCCTACGGTGGTCGTTGAAGCATGGTAGGAGTTTACGGTGTGGGAAACTTGCGGCGCTCACAAGTTTCCAGCTCGGGCACCGCGGGTACGCCAAACCCGTACCTGGCACTTGCGTACCAGGCCCCTGCGGGGACTAATTTCTCCTTGTGAAATAACAAAAAAAGTAAAAAAAATATGGATTTTTTTTCTTAACCAATATTCATTGGGAATGATGTGTGAGTGTTCATGTGTATGTATTGAGTGTGGTGGGTGAGAGGTAACGCTCTAGCATCCAAAATTGGTTTTTCCATGATTATCGCAAATCATCACTGAATGCCGAGAGGTTCCTTGAAAACCCTTTCCTTTCCTTGCCCACAGTCCTTACCCGCTTATTATAACCTCGATGTTGACGAGGCATAAAGCCAGAAGCAAAAAATAAATAAAAATAAACCGAATGATGCGACTTGTTTAGTCATGTAAATCTCACGAATTCTTAAGGACGTGAAGTTTTAACTACCCACAGCTCCTTCAATGACGGATTGGTGATCCTATTCTAATGACTCCAAGGATTTTATACCTTTTGCAAGCCCGTAATGCATACTAACGGATGTAGTGAAGTGCTTCCACCTATCTGCGAAACATTTAACCTGTATTTTGTGTGATCAGTCTACTTACCGTTTGTGAAATGTGTAGCTTATGAGGTGGAAATAGGGGACTGTCCCAGTATTCGCCTAGGCAATTGCGGAAAACCGCGCAGAAGCCGCAATAATAACAACTGGAGCTCCGCGTGCCGAAGGCCGCCGGTTCGAATCCGGCCACGGGCATGGATGTTTAACTGTTGTGTGTCTGTGTGAATGTCCTATCCGTCCTGTGGCGTCCATAATTGGAAAATACAATATATACTGGATGATGACTTATACACTGAAAACTACAAAAATTACATTGAGCTGGCTGTATGGCCTACGTTGCCAAATGCCATTAAAAAAAAAATAACAACTGGCACGCGAGGACTGGGATTTTAATTCGGCCTTTTACTACCATGCTGTGTGGTGCTACCCACACTGGCGGGTTACCCACGATAGTGGCTTGACTATCGGAAAGATAAATGAATTACAGAAGATAATGACAAGTAGTGTTAACGTAATGAAAAAAATGTTATTTATACTCAACAATTGCATACCGAAACTCAAAAAATTGTGACAAACAGATGGGAGTACACCACGTTTGATACTTAACGCGCAGGAAAAGTGTAGAACTCTACATAAATATAGAGTTAAGTAGAAAAACATTCAAAGTTTAAAGTTTCATCTTCTGAAACGTTATGCCATAAGTATTTTCCGTCGGTGTCTCTGAGGCCACTAAGTAAACTCTAACATAAGAGACTGTGGTGAATGTTGCCAACTGTTTGCACTAGTTCAGCGCCAGCAATGGTAAATGTTTGTCAAAATACGTCTCGTCCACCTTTCCTTACGATGTAGCGAAAGAATTTTTTACAGTTTCATGTGTTGACAAGAATATTAAAGTTTTCCTACGCAAAAGGAGTGTTACCATCTGTATGTAACTCTTGTAACTGTGTAAACTTAATTCCTTATCTATGCAATTCACAAAGTTGTGAGTGGCAGAGGGTGCTTTGCACCAAAACTACCGAGCGTGATGGGTGAGGTGATAACGCTCTGGCCTCGCATTCGGGAGAACGGCGTTTCGAATCCCCGTCCGGGCATCCAGATTTGGGTTTTCCATAGTTTCCCCAAATCACTCCAGGCGAATGCCGGGATGTTCCTTCAAAAGGTCCATGGCCAAATTTCAAGTGCATCAAAACTAATTGTATGCATTCCAATTCCGAATCTAACGAGGGGAGAAAGAATTCATATAGCATCCAGTTTCTCTAATTGTTTCTCTCTTATCATCGAGATGAAGTATTTCATCTCACTCGTAAATAAAGGGGGTTATTCGCAAGTTTGCCAATAAATTCAAACGAAACTTATATCGTCTGTCTGCCAAACGATCCCAGTTCAATCTCCGTAACAATTCAGTGAGCTTTCGTAAGGACTGTGGCAAGAAATCACAAATCAAGTGGCTCTTCTCTGTGATTTCTCTACTGTCAATCAGTCACTTGCGATACGGATCCCAAACGACACAACAGAGGTGCAAACATGGACGTACGCTATATACTTTGATTGTGCATTAAAATTCCTCAAAATTCGAACTATGAATCGCAGACTAAAATTAGCTCCACCTATGATCCATTTCATTTTATTTTGTACTGCTATGCCCAAATACTTTAGAAAATCAACCTTGTTAATACCTGAACCGTTTACTTTGTACTCTTTAACAAACATATTCTTTTTGTTACTTACGTACATTACTTTGCAGTTTTTTACAACTTAGCGTAAGTTGCCATTGTCGGCTCAATGCCGAAATAACATCCAGATCGCGTTGAATTTTTAAATTCTGTATAGAAGACTGGATCATCAAACTAGCTCAGACTGCTATTAAAGTTGTCTCTAAGACCGTTTATAAAAATTAAGAAAAGAATTGGTCCGATTACACTTCGTTGAAGGATATATGATGTAAAATCTAGATTGTTAGAGGCTTCTCCGCCAGCGACGATATACTGTGATCTACCGGTAAGAAAATCTCGTGTCCATTCGCAAATCTGATCGGATATACGATACTCTGGGATCTTCGTTAAAATGGGTTATGTGGTACAGAGTAGAAAGCTTTCTGAAAATCTCAGAATATTGCCTTTTTTTTAACTGCTTTACGTCTCTCAACAGCGAGGTCTTTAGAGACGGGAAAGGATGGGAGACAAGGAATGGGAAGGAATTCGGCCATGGCCTTTTTAAGGAAGCATCCCGGCATTTGTCTGGAGTGATTTGTGAAACCAAGGAAAACCCAAATCTGGATGACCGGACGGGGATTCGAACCGCCGTCCTCCCGAATGCGAGGCCAGAACGCTATCCGTTACACCACCACGCTCGGTCAGAATATTGCATCAACTTCCGATCCTGCATTTCACCAAGTAGTGCATGGAAGGGAAAAGATTACCATGACCACAAGCTGGCACTCGACTTCAGGCACAAGGGTGTGGGAAGATTCTCTTTTTTAGGTAAGGGTGTCAGGGATTGGAATAAGTTACCAAGGGAAATGATGAATAATTTTCCGAAAACGTTATAATAATTTAAAGTTAAAATTTGTACAGGTCAAATGTAGGTGGGTGCGGAAAGGGAGAAGATTGGTGTGTAGGGAAGTTGCCACCGGAGCGTGTGCTCGATTGCAATTAAATTAAATTAAAATAGAAACACTTGTATTTCACACGACCTATGAACCGTCTGGTGGCTAAGTGGTTAAAGCGTTTAACTGGCGGTCGAAAGGTCTACGGTTCGTATCCCTGTGTCGGCGGGGATTTACAATGGTTCTTAACCGGACTTTCATCACTGGCACAGCTTGCTGTGTAATGTGGAGTCCGCCAGAACACTTCCTTGGTTCGGATTCCACTATATCTGTAGGTTCCCTATACCGGTTAAGATTACCGCACTAAGGTAAGGCGGCTACGATAGGGGCGCAATGTGCAGCCAATAAAAACAATCTCTCCACACGAGCCTTTTCCTTTCTTTTACTAACCTATCCTTCGGAAATCCCAATTTGCTCTGTGCAACCAGTTCGTTATCGTTTAAAAACGATGCCTCGTCAGTGCACACCACCAACCTGCTGAACTGGAATACCATTGCCTAATTCGTTTTTCTCGAAGTTCCTGGAAGCAGCTCCATCGTGCCTCGACTACCGAGAACTCGTCCAGGACACCTGCTGCTATCCGTCTCCTCACACTCGCTTAAAAGCGTTCGGGCAATTCAGCTAGGCGTCACCGGCACGTATGCTTGCTTACCGACGGCGCGAGTGACGAATGGCGAAGCACAGAGACCGCCTGCAGAGTGGGTACACGTTGGCGTGTTTGTTTGTTTGTGTTTCTGCCGGCCAGTCAGCGGTGTGGCTTGCATAAACCGCTCAGCGCAGTTAAACGCTACGAACCGACCTCACGGAAATACGTACTTGCAGCTGATAAGGTTGTTAAGATAAACTATCTTTCTCTTACCCCAAGTTGCATTGGTTATGAAATGACGACGTAAGAATTGCGTAAGGGAATAGTTACCTGTTGCCCCCTTCCTTTTTGTAAACAAAATGTCGTTAACTGAACATTGTACAATTTTGCAAGCCGACACTGAATAACGCCCCAGATGTGAAATCCTTCACCATTTGCTAGATATGAACTAGTCGAGTATCTTGTTGACGTTTTATCCTTCTTGTTGAGGACATCTCTGCAATTCCTGTCGACATTATGGTATTAATTTTTAATTAATTGAAATCAAAACTTCTGTTTCCGCGTTCGGTGATGTTTGGACGGGGGTAAATCCATGAGTTCGTGACTTTTCGTCACCAACATGCCATTACGTGTTGCGCGTATGATATCCGCGTTAAACGTTTTTTGGATGAGTAAAACCTTATGAGTTCGCACCACCAACATGCTAATGTTAACAGCATGTCTGTAACTATAAGTATGACGTGTTGTGATTCGAAAGCAGTGAAAGTATAGATTATACCTGTATCTAATATATAAAAAAAGAATGTTATTTTCTGCCAATGTTCTTCATATAAACTCATAGTTTTTATCCCATTTTGATTAAACTTTGCACACGTATGCTTCAAAACAAGACGGTTTGGTAGCAATTGGTTAAGGAGTCCACTTCCGAAAGTTTCTTTCTCCGGTGGCGGGTTCAAATCCCGTGGTGAGCATGAATTTTTTAGGAATTGTATTTGATTATATGAGCTACGTTCGTACATCCCGTTGCTCTGATTCCACCTTTAGACTGTAGGCTCCTGAGGAAATGAATTCGCCTTCCTGCCGCTGACACAATAGCTTGGTACATCTCGTTCAAAAGATACGATCAACCTTCGGGTTGTGTACTAAGTTAAATTTTTAGTTTTGAAGCGCGTTGGGCTATTTTTGGACAGGTAAAATCTTATGAATTCGCGTCACCGACATGCTAATGTTACAGTATATCTGTAGCGGTCTGGTAGCTCAGTGGTTAAGGTACCTGACTAGGGAACGAGAGGTCCCCGGTTTGAATCCTTGTTTCGGCGGGGATTTTCATAGACCCTTAACCCGACCTTCACCTCAAGCTTAGCTTGCTGTGTAGTGTGAAATACGCTAGAACGCTTCCGTGGTGCGGATTCCACATTAAACTGTGGGTCCTCTGCACCGGCATAGGTTAAGGCGGCTAGGACAGCGGCGAAACGCGCAGCCAATAGAAAACCTGTTACCAGATCATTACGTCCACACGGAATTATTATTATTTAGTATATCAATCTTAATGCTGACATACATAGCCATAATACTAGGAATAAATATAATATTCACAAGGATTACAAATCACTGTCCAATTGTACAGAAAGGGTTAACATTTACTGGAGCTTCCTTATTCAATGTCTTACCAACAGAAATTAAATGTTATCTACAAAAATCCAACTACTTTAAGTCCAAACTGAAAGAGTTTCTGCTTCAGAACCCATTTTACTCTGTGAAAGAATTTTCTTCTTGGAATTTGGTAACTAAGAATGACTGATTAAATAGTATATATGGTGTATGGAAGGGAAAGGTGACAAAGTTGTCCACAATTACTAAAATGATATATGGTTTTTCCTTCTGTTGAAACTTTTGACAAATGAAGTAATTACACTGTTTACAAAATTTCACTCAAATATAGTAACGAACATGGGATAGCATGCACTCAAAAACTACTGTAAAAAATTATGATACTAACAGGTTTTTAAGTAATTGACTGCTTATGAGTTATGGTAACTGGTTGGTAAGAAAATAACTGGTTGTTAGATGCTGGTAACAAGTTTATACACTGTTCCACATAATAAGTATTAACTAACTCGGGATTGTATTTGTAGATTACAGGAAATATTGGTTATACTAATGGGTCATAACTAACTTCTTGTCAATATATAATATTATCAATTATATAGTAATATTGACATTACTAATAAGTGAATGTACTGTTCCACATCCCCGAGATTATTCTCACATGGGATCAAAGTGAACATATCTATCTATCTATCTATCTGTAACTATAAGTGTAGGATATTCATAGTTTCAATTTTTCACTTCTGTCGGCAGTCCCCAATGACTGCCAATTTATTTATTTATTTTTAGGTTTTTTTTTTTTTTTTTTTTTTTATTGTCCTGGAGCAATCACGTTCAGGTGGCAACGTCTCTACACCCCCACCTTCCTATGTCTTAATTCTTTTCCCAACTTACCTACGCCTGCCCTTTACGAATTGAAACTTTAAACTCCTTCAGTGTTTTAGCTAACTGTCCATTTGTTCCCTTGGTAACTTATTCCAGTCCCTGACACCGAGCGTGGTGGTGTAACGGATAGCGTTCTGGCCTCGCATTCGGGAGGACGGCGGTTCGAATCCCCGTCCGGGCATCCAGATTTGGGTTTTCCATGGTTTCCCCAAATCACTCCAGGCGAATGCCGGGATGCTTCCTTCAAAAAGGCCATGGCCGAATTCCTTCCCATTCCTTGCCCCCATCCTTTCCCGTCTCTAAAGACCACGTTGTTAAAAAGGGACGTTAAACTGTTACAAAAAAAAAAAAAAAAAAAAAAAAAAAAAAAAAAAAAAAACCACTCCCTGACTCCCTTGCCTACAAAACAAAATCCTTTCCCTGAAATCAATTGCCAGCTTATGGTTATGGTCATCTCCTCGCCCCAGTGTAGAAGTCCTAATCCTTCTACTAATATCTATCCATGCATTATCGCAATTATAAGCTCTTAACAAATCAAACACTCTTTTCACTCGTCTTCCATATCCGTCTCGTATAATTATTCCCTTCAGCTACACTTTGTCAAATAACTATGTTATTAGTCTCTCTATTTTATAATTTTTTAGTAATGATAAATCATTTTTGTGAGGTCTATGTATGATGGCGTGGATAAATCACGGTGACCAAAGACTTTGTTATGTAGTTATGGCAGATAGAAGCCTTAGAACATTGTTGTGTGTGCACGCATTAAATTACGAGTGAACTGAAAAACTGTCTTTAAATGAACCTGAGACTGTGAAACAAACTAAAATGCGTTGCATCATTTAAATAAGATGATATTAATCCAATGATACGAAGTGTAAAGTTACATCGAACCTTCTTTTTTTATATTGTCCGATATTGAAGCCAATCTGGGTATCATCCCACTTACAACCGCATTACGTATGTAAACAGTTCATAGCTGGAGGATACCACTAGCAAGGAAGAAACCAGATTGTTGCAACCAGGGCCGAAACAGAAACGTATTCTGTATGACCGGAGCTGGTACATATTGTTATCTACGGTAAGCATACATACAAGATGCTTACAACTTTCTCCTTGCAAATTCAGACAAATCGAGAAATTTATAGTTTTCTTGTAGGAACCTTTAATTAGCACCGGTCTCCATCTACTGTTTCCTCAACCTAGTGGAAAAAACAAAACAGTTGTTTGCTTAACGTCGCAGGAACAAACTCTAGACTTGACCGATAATTGCTCTTGTAAGCTCTGCAAGTTTACCGGCCAACCATCAACTCAGCAGCCGTCTTGCGCCTTATTGCGGCTCCTCCAAGTTGAAGCCACTTGAGTCGACAGTGGGCCGTGTCAGACATCCGTCCAGGGAGCAATCAGCCAACACTGCTCACTTCCGGCGCCGTCAGGGAAAGACAACCAGTAATGTCTCTCTCGAGTTATCTGCAAAGAAAATAACTCCTGGTTCCCAAGTGGCCATCACACACCTGTGAATTTAGTTCAAATTCTTGTTCAGAAATTCGCATTAACGTGTCTCCTGGCGGCGAGAGATTCTTGACAAATAGCATTACTACGGTCGTGAAAACTCAACGCACATTGATTTTCGTGAGCCCTTTGCATCATTTGCTCACTGCAGTAATTCTATATATTAACTCAGTACTAGATGCATGAACTAAGACCAGTGGCGTTTGGGATAAGCTGTCGCATTAACTAAAAAGATAAGGAAATTATTATGGAAACTACTGACCGACTAATCAGTGGGTTGATGATATAAAGTACATATAACTATAATTTAAAAGTCATTTGGTTCGCTCTCCATCTCTAGGCACAGGACTTCTATACCCAGGTTGACCCTGTTAATGCTAATACAGTGTTCTAGGACAGCAGAGTGTACAGTTATTGAATCCACTTTATTGAGCGAGAATGTTGTGTCACTTTCACAGCTGATAGGTACTTCATAGAAATACTTCAGTGCCAGATGGGTCAAACCGGAGCGCTTGCCCCATGGGGCGGCAACTTCGGGGGGTTGACAACTTCAGGGGGCTACAAAATCATGTATTATGTTTATAGGGGCGGTAAATGACAAATTCGTGTGGCGGTGACCCTTTTTTTTAGCTTCATTGTCTCAAGCGTCAACCATTAGGGGGGCGGCAAAATCAAAAAAAACATTTTTTTTATCTGTTTAACGTCTCTCTAACAACGAGGTCTTTAGAGACGGCAAAGGATGCGGGGCAAGGAATTCGGCCATGGCCTTTTGAAGGAATCATCCCAGCATCTGCCTGGAGTGATTTGGGAAACCATGGAAAACCCAAATCTGGATGCCCGGACGGAGATTCGAACCGCCGTCCTCCCGAATGTGAGGCCAGAACGCTAACCGTTACACCACCACGAACGATCAAAAAAAAAAAAAAGGTCCAGACGGCAAATTTATGCTCGAAGAGGCGGAACCTCAAGTTTCTGCCCCGGCTCCAAAATTTCATAGATCCGCCACTTTATAATTTGCCTGGAGGGTTTTCAAACGGTTGTACGTAAAAATCTTTCTATTTGGACAAGAGATTCCTTTTCCAGCCTGCATTTCCCTAACATACGTCTGTGAACTAAATGGTAAAAGCAATTTTGCAGAAAGTTTGTCGTTCTTGGCTTCTTCGAAACTCTCAGCAGAATAGTAACCCCGCAGTTTTGGTTTCTATTTTTCATGCTGAGCTTGTATAGCACACTTGTCCCAAAAGTTAATAATTTTGTTTTGTTTTTTCCGGTACTAAGAGCTAATCAGAAATTTTGAAACCAATTTCCTCTGAACAGTTCCTTTACGGATTAAACTGTACTTGTTACGTTCATGATGTTTCATCAAGATTCATTTTAAATGAATAATTAATTTCATCTGTTTTAACAAGAAATTTTTCCTTTCAATCTAAAGTTGTGAACAGCGTTTATAGATTTACATTAATCTTGAAGTTTCCGATTTCCGATAATATCATCGAATTTCACCATAATCTCACATAGTTCTCCTATTGGTTCACTCTTACCACCACACAGTCTGCAATCGCTATCTTCGATTTCAGGGTAGGATGTTTAACGCTATATCGAAATTTTCTGTTGATACTGATGTATCGCTATCCGATGTTAATATACTGTTTCTCACAGTCGTCATTCCATCGCCGCTTTGATACTCGCATGCTTAGTGTTTGCAATAATTACTAGTTAATCCTCTCACACAGCTATTCACTACCCATACCATGCAGTTAGTCAGCAAATCTAGCTCCATGTCTCTCTTCATCCGTAAAAATCCATACTGGCTCCAAATCAGAAATGGATGAAAACCGTTAAAAAAAAACAGAACTGCATGCATCCCAGCAGATTCCTGGGATACCATCAAAGTCTGTTATTACATTCTAGTGAATGATGAAACACTGCACGGCTCTGGAAACATCACTCACGGCCTCTTTTGGTTTGAGTTAACTAATCATGTGCAATTCCAGTTTGCTTCAGTAATTCTTTCAATCGTGTAATATATGACGGGTTGCTTTCAAAGAGATTCCAAAGA
This sequence comes from Vandiemenella viatica, assembly GCA_031002005.1. Lineage (NCBI taxonomy): Eukaryota > Metazoa > Arthropoda > Insecta > Orthoptera > Morabidae > Vandiemenella > Vandiemenella viatica. Next base: position 95,605,282 of record JARYHS010013631.1, read on the forward strand.
TAGCAAACAGTAGCACGGGGGGTATGGTTGTTAGTCCCACATCCACCACCTACACAAGTGGTTAATACGTGAATACCTCCTTATTAGGGTTCGTCCATAAACTGCGTGGCTCCATTTTGGCTTCTTTTGAACCTCCTCCCCCCTCCATTCTCCCCATGTAGGCTGACGTGGCTATTTCCTTGACACCCATCCCATGTAGAACGTAGTTCTTTTTCTCATTAATACCAGAAGACATTTCGTGATGTTTTCTCTTACACCAGACTATCGACCGAGCGTGGTAGGTAGGCGGTTAACGCTCTGGCCTCGCATTCGGGAGGACGCGGGTTTGAATCCTCGTCCGGGCATCCAGATTTGGTTTTTCCATGGTTTCTCCAAATCACTCCAGGTGAATGCCGGTATGCTTCCTTCAAAAGGCCATGGCCAAATTCCTCCAGTTCCTTATCTTCAATCCCATCCCGCTTCTAATTACCACGACGAGGCGTAAAGCCAAAAGTAAAAAAAAGAACAGACTACCGCTGAAATTTTTGGATGTATAATGAGCACGAGCGATATTTCCTTTATATAGCTTTTTATAAGTATATATATTCTGAAACAAGTGGTGGCAGGCACTAACTACTGCTACAAATGATGAATTATTGGTAAAACTTCTTTCTCATGCACAGCCAAGAACCCCTTTCTTTTTTAAGTGTTACTAGAAAACAATTTCCTCAGCTCACTCGGCATTGTTTATTTATTGATTGATTGATTGTTGATTGATATGTATAAAACGTAAACCGGGTATATTTGGGCCGGAAAAACACGAAATCTACTCCGAAGATTTCGATGGGGTTTTCACCGTTTTAAAGCTTAGAATATCAACTCAGTTGTTTGGCATGTCTTATGCTTCTACGTTCCATAACGTAGTAACATTAAATGAAATTCTGAATGTATCGTGAGGAATACCACAGATGGAACCGCTAGATGCAGCATGCTTCCAACTAAACACACAATTATAATGTCTCTAACCATAGCCTTTAATGAAAGAAATAAGATAACTTTATAATATTAACTATTTTGGACTTTAAACAATTCAATTTTTAAACGCCATAGATAGCCATAAAAACAACAGAGATTTTCTTTAACCACGATCTCTGGCAGTAGGCCTACAACTATATTGTCTCTGGTCATCAGCATTAATCTTCTGTTTGAATAAAATCATTTATTTACGACAATATTATTCTGGATTCACTTTTGATATTTGTATGAAAGGCTGAATCTGCGGAGTTAAAGTATCTGGCGTTTCGAGCAAGAAGTATATCCATTCACTTCGCAATTGAATCAAATGCGAGTTTCTAACATAATCTAGCGTTGTTTAGTAATGTAGTAATGCAATTTCTTAACCAAAATAATGAAGCTTGATACACATGAATCTCTTCGGATGAATGAAAATAATGTGCGTGCAAATAAACTTCAACCCTCCCGTTTCTTGGTAGGAGGATGTAGGGGGAGGTTTGCTTTAATTCAGAAATAGTTGGATCGAATTTTATAAATCTTTGTACTAATGTTTCTCATTGTGAGAATAAAACTAGCGTACGGGTAAATCTACGCCAACTAGACCGGGAAACGCCGGGAACTCCGCTAGTTTATTGATAAAATAACCCAAACTATATCTGCCGCGTAAAAAAACTAACAAAAGCTGCGTTTTTCTATTTGTTGCAGTTCTGGCATCTTTCTTTCTACATTACCACGGAATGTTTGTTATGCTTAAAAAATTTGCTCAGCTCAGTGACGCTGTTTTGGATATGACTCGCTGGAAAAATATTTCAGATAAGTCTCGTTTATCATACAGCACCATTTCAGACCACTCCTTATACTTGAAATAACACTTCGGTGAGCACTAGAATTACAGATGCACTGGAATTAACTTGACAGAAACAAATTGGAATTACCAACGCGATTGATCCGAATAAATATAGCTTAGTTCAGAACAATACGTACTGCCACTAGCGGGAAAAATTCCGTGTGACATCTCTAAGCGAATTTGATTCTTGTCTTAAAGCTCTGTGGATAAGGTACTCGTCTACTAATTCAAGGTCCATGGTTCAATTCCGCTGTGGCCAGGAATTTTTACGGGCTGTACTTTGTTCATACCAGGTAGCCACGCCACTCCGTGGTTCATATTCCACGTCCCAAAGAGAAGGAACTACCCGTCCTGGTTTAGGTACGCCTCCTTCGGGAGAATCAAATCAACCTTTGGATTGTTTACTAAGTAAGTCCCGTTTCGGCTGGTTAAAATACGACAACCCATGCCACCCGGACACTATGACTTCAAGTCACACGCTTGCGCTGATCTGGCAGTATAGGGCGTAGCTAAAATATCGAATTAATTAAATATCTTCAAGCTTTTATGTAATCTGCATCCTATTTCAAACTGTGACAAATAAAATGAATGAAAAGCTACTTAGTTTGCATCGGACACAACTTCCCCTCCGCGCGTTACCCAGAGTAACATAATGCCCAATCCCCTCATCCCTTTTTCACTGGACCACGTAGTTTATGGACACTCCCTTACTGGTGGGTTTAAATACTCGAAACCTAGAAAACCAGCGTCTGTTAACTATTACAGCAGCGGCTTTTAAAGGTGGTATGTGACTTTTCAGCCTTCTTTAATGGTTCTCGGCTGCCTAGGCCATACTGCCAGTTCAAATGTATTTTAAAATCATCCAGCGTTTTCGGATTCTCCAGTATATATTGTTCCAACTATTTTTAAACACCACAGGACCTGCACGGCATTAACACATACAACACTCAAGCACCCAGACCCACGGCCGGACTCGAACTGGGGAGCCAGTACTATATTTACCACGCTGCCGAGGTGGGCTAGAGAAACTTATTTACAGGAAGAAACCTCGAGCGATAAGCTAGCAAGTCACGAAGCTGGTAATCACATCAGACCGATGAAACAGGCATTTGTGCAGAAGTAGCCAAATAAATAAAGGTTTTTGCCACAATCAAACTGAAACTCCAAGCGCTTGCTGTGAGTTATGATATTCCATCATCAGTGTAATAACTTATGAAGATCTATACTAATATTATAAATGCGGAGGTAACTCTGTCTCTCTGTATGTTTGTTATGTTTATTGGGCTAAACGGATAATCCGATCGTGATAAAATATGACAAGGCATGCTATTTGGCATTAGGATGGATATAGCATACTTTTTTCTGTATAAATAATACATGTTGACATACAATTTTGAAAAATTACTGAATAGCGATAGACAGACGCGTAGGATGTGTAGGTTTCTGTACTACCTTTGCACATAGTGGTCTGGTAGCTCAGTGGTTAAAGCGCTTGCTTACTAGTGTTTATAGCGTGGTCTGCGGTTCAAACCCCGGTGGAAGTAAAGGTTTTTAAACATTGTTTTTGGTAGTATGGCTGACGCCTGACAGTCAGTTGTTCGGATTGCATGTTAAACTGTAGATTCTACAAATTTAGTGGTGCAATGCGTGTCAAATCTTAGGTAGTCTAGCAATGCAGTAGGTGTACACTTTTTTACGTTATATTGATCCGTCAGCGGTTGTTACTTTTATAGTTAGCGTGTGTGCATTAATAATACTACAAATGCGGAAGTAAATCACTGGTTTTTTTTTTGTTACGATTTGACGACTAAATGGCTATACCAATATTGATGTAATTTTACAAGGAAATATTTTGTATTTGTAGGAAGGGCAGAGGACATTTTTTTCGGTATGACTAACAGTTGTAGTCGCGAATTTTTGAGAACTTATCGGATGGTGACAGAGAGACGGATGTGTGTGTTAGTCTGTAATGTTACGTCGGTTGCTCAAGCCGTGAGACAAAACTTATTATTTGGTATAGATGTCGATTTTCTCTGTACTATTACTTTGTGTCTGCTTAAATGTTTCTGGTGCCAGTTTATTTTGCCTTCTTTTTTGACATTCCTTACGGGCGTAGACTTGCCTAAGGTATAGCTCTAGCAAAGCATGAGCAGTTTAAGTTAATAGAACCCAAGAATCGGATGCTCATGCTGAAGAAAGAAGAAACGACCAAGCTGAAATAAAGCTGCCCTTAGTTAACCCCACATCCCCACCCAAATCCCCGCACTTTCGTTTGTTTTTCTGTTTTTAAATGTGTTGCAAATTGATTCTCTTCATGAGACAGGTTCGACTGTAGAATGATATGGTGATTGCTTTTCTGGCATATTTTGCCGACTCGGTGTTTTTTGGACCAATCCTACGTTACCAACAGCTTTCTATATTCAATTCTGGCAACGAAATTCTTAATCCACGCGTACGAAGTCGCGGGTACAGCTAGTATAATACCAGCTAGTATAGTACCAGAAATATGGGCTTACACGGTTAGATGGTTTCACCGATATATAGGAATGACTAGGAAGACGTAGTTGGATTGGTTTCACTTTCCCTTCTTCGAATGTGAAAATATTCGGTAGTTTTGTTGCATCTGTGGATGACTCTGACTATGTGCGGTCAGTGTACAGAATTTTTTGACAACGCCATCCGACGAACGAATCACCATCAATAGTTTCGTATGCTCTAGCTCCATCCAGGTTTATGGAACACAAGCTGTTGATGAAATTAGTTCCATCACCGAGATTCGAACCAGCGATCACCGTTACAGGTGCAAGATGGTCTTGGTGTCCCAGCTACATCGGTGAAAGAGGCGGGTAGTTGAGATGTAACATTACATGAAAGAAACTTCGGCGTGTGTACACCTCCAGAACTACATGACTCATTTCCTTCAGCTTGAATAAGGTGTAAAACCGAAATATTTTGCATTCTTGTGTTTGTCATATATGTTCTTCACCCGTCGCTGCCTTCAACTTTGGTGAGTGATGATTCATTTTCCCTTTTCTTGTAATTTATAGACGTTACATTATGTAATTTCCATTAATCTAAAGTAACTCCAACTCTTCTTAGTTTTCTTAATTTCATCACAGTGTAATATATAAATTATAACTTTGATCAGAACAGTAGTTAATGAAAGTGAGAGATGTACTGGGCAGTTTATAGTCACACTTTATACGGCTGAGCTGCTGACTGAAGCTTTCTTCGATTCAGCGCGGCAAAGAGAGTTGGTAAACGAGCCCGGAGGGAGTTTTTCAGTGGAGGGAGTGGTCCTGTTGCTTGTCGTCAGGGTGGACCACTGTGCAATAACGCGCGCGGCAGAGGTCCTCGGGCCAGCACCATTCATATTGCATTCCACACAGACAGACGGCTACCCGCAGGCCAATTATTGCCGTTTCCACTTTGTGGAGTGCCCGCGGCGTGGCAATAACGGCTGCTGCTGGTGGTCGGAGTGGCTCTCAAGACGGGTACAGCGCCGCCACCACAGCGCTGGTCAACACCTCAACAGCCCTCCAGTCACCGACATTCCAAAACTAGCACCCACATCTTTCTTGACTTCGCACAGAACTACGTGTGATGTTAATTTGAAGTTCATCCTCGCAGAGGTCATCATTCAGTGAGGAATAAGACTCATTATACACTTCCAGAACATCGATCTAACATTATTTATTTTCGCGTTCTCAATCTGACGAAATGTTTCCATGTCGGCTATCTGTAAACTTTTTTTTTTTTTGTTTATTGGCTTTAGGATTTGATATACCATACAGCCAGCTTAATATACATAAACACTTTTTCATTACATTACGTGTATATTACATGTATTATTACATTAAATGTATATATGTATATTTCTGTATTTTTTATAAAGTCTCTAATGATAGTATATATTTTCCTGTTGTTAGATGCAAGTAGTCCGGTGATACTTGTTGGTAGCGGCTGTCCTGCTCTCACTAGGGAGTTGATGAATGATTGCTGCTGCTGTCGGTATAGGGGGCACCTGAAGAACATATGGTTGCCATCTTGCGTTGATTGCCCGTCACATTGGCAGAGTGGTGTATCTGCTACGTGGATGCGATATAGATGTTCCCGAAACGCACCATGGTTAAACCTCATACGTGTGATGGATGTTATGAAGTTGCGTTGCGTGTTCCAATTTGTAAAACCAAGAACGACGAGGTGGTTGTGGCTGTATCTTTGCGTATTGCCGTCCTTTGAGTCTTTTTGCTTCCTCCCAGAGCGTGGCCCATTATCTGTAAACTTCTTCGTTGAACTGAAGATTAGGCGCGAAGGACCATCATAAAGCTGTGACTCGTGCCGCTGGAATCTAGTCTGAGCAATGCATCCAATGGTAGATAGAGATCCCGCAGGTTTGCAATACTTGCCGTCACAATAAATAACCCGTTTAACCGGACTCGTTAGCGCTAATGGAGACATAGCACTGTTTTAAATTCACTTGGGGTCATATACACTAAGACAAATGTCCTAAACCCTTAATGGGAGTCTTAGTCCCAGTTCCCAGACGTTGTCATTATACTCCCCGTGATAACCGTTTATCCGACTGAAGGCCTTTCTCTTCGTGGAGTCAGTTTCCTCTGTAATTGATGGTATCTGTTCCTTGTCTGGAGGAACCGCATATTGGATTATTCGTGAGCTGAGTTAAACTTATTTACGAATGAAAGATCAGGTACTGTACGTATTAATGCCTCACAAGTTAACCCACTGATACACAAGTATGTGTTTTTTTTATTTTATTTTTTACGCCTCGTCGACTGCTAAGGTCATTAGAGGCGGGACTAGGAACCGGAAGGAATTCGGCTATGGCATTTTTGAAGGAAGCATCCCGGCATTCGCCTGGAATGATTTGGAGAAACCATGGAAAACCCAATTCTGGATGCCCGGACGGGAATTCGAACCCCCCCCCCCCCCCCCAGTGTTGCATCCATATGAAAACTAAAGCCGCTAGACCTGGTCTCAAAACTCACTAGACTGCGGAATATTTAGAACTAATAAAGTCGCTAGAAATCACAAAATAAAATAAAGGAAAATGGTAATGTAAGCAATATAAAAATATTTTAATCATTATTATTTTCATTAAATTAAACATAACTTAACTTAACTTAACTTAGTCCACAACCCGAAGGTTGGTTGGATCCTCCTGAAGGAGGCGTACTAAGCCATTGTGTCAGAGGTAGGACGGCCAGTTCCTTTCCTCTGGGACCTACAGTTTAACATGGAATCCGAACCACGGAGCGTCCTGGCGTAGCTCATATGATTAAATACAACTCTCAAAATTCCTGCGCCTGCCGGGATTCGTGCCCGGGGCAGGAGCAGCGAACGAAATTAAACATAACATTGTCTTAAAAATCAACATCCAATTTCTTCAATCGGTATTTCTTCTTCATCATCTTTGTCTGTCGTTGAAGTTGCAGAACTTGCAGATGTGGAAGGATGAGATGAGTCATCAGTCGTAGATTTGAAAGAGTTTTTAGCATCTTTACGAACTGCAGCAATCACATTAGCCGGAAGCTTGTAACTGTAAAAGTTTTTCACAATTTTTAACTGATTCCTCATAAAAAGAATGCTATCAAGAGTATTTACATGTATCCTATTTCTCAAATTGTTTTTAAAAATGTTCATTGTAGAGAAATTCCTTTCTACTGCGGCATTCGAGTGATAGGATATGCCTAAATCAGATAACTCCAGAAAGGTATTTATTCCAGCAGCATTCTTGTATTGGGTAAGCCATATTCCGTTTTCAATATATTATTTACGCAATTATTTATCCGAGTCATGACAGAGGCACTACCTACCCCAATTCCAATCAAGTTTATTGAAACTCTTAAAGATCGAATATCACTAAAAATCACCAAATATTTTTTTAGCGATAACATATTTAAGAATATCGCTTTCGAGCTTCAAAATTCACTAAATCTAGCGACAAAATCGCTAAGGTGGCAACATTTCCCCGTCCTCCGAAATAGAAGTATGCGCAGATACTTGCATCTTAATATTAAATTTTTAGCGCAATTCATATGGATCTTTGTATTAATGCTATAAATTCACTTTTATTGGACCTCCTATTTAACAGTGCCTTGAATGGATGGTTTTTCATTTTATCTCGATTTCGGCTTGCACTGTTTCTTACTTAGTAAAACATAAAATATGTTAAACTATTGTAGAAGTTATTAACAAATGCGGAAATGGAATAATCTAAATTGATGATGTAATAGAGGGAAGAGCGTTTTATATCACACAGATTTCTAATTTAATTTTTTTCTTTTAGTTTTGTGTGTGTTATGTATGGGTTCTACATACTACTAACAACGCCGAGAGCGACCTGTGGTCAAAATTCCACATAGAACTATAAGTCCTCTATAGTCTATACCACCCATAACCATGATACGTAGCGAGGTTATGTCATAGGCGTATCGCGAGGTTAGTTTTATCAAATCTCTTAAACTATGTTTCGACTTTTTCTGGCCAATAGTCCCCTACGCTTATTTATTTTTTGAAGATCTGCGTTACGATTCGTTACATACTTGTATCAGAGGAGTGCTGCCCAATTTCATTATTACCGAGGAAAGTTACTTTAGCAGACGGAATTCAGAAACACATCATTATACACGGCATCAAGAGTAGTGACGACTATATCGAAAAATATCACCAAAACGGTAAAACTGCGAGGTCAGTGTCTGACAACAGAGGAAAGATTCACCTTTCGAATCCAAGTTTAGGATTCTGAAAGGAGCTTAATTCGTCCTTCAATTCTGGCAAAGCTTCATTTGTGTATTGGAAGCATGGCTGGACGCTTCCTGTTTGAGATTCAACGTAAAACTACAGATGCTCTTTCCCCAGTAATTGTAAGCAAAAGTAATAACTTTTTTTTAGTACTTTACGGTTCGTTGACCTTGGATAGTTACAGCCGGGAGGGTATTGCGTCAAGAGACAAGAAGGAATTAGGACATGGCCTGTTCTATGAAACATCCAATCATTCTGATTGTGAGATAACAACCATAGAACTAATGAATCTGAAACAATATTTGTAAAATAATTTGTTTATATTCATCGTAAACTGCTACAGCAGTGGAGTATACATAATTAAGCCTGTAAATTAGATATCAATATGATGAGAATTGATGAATTTAGCAAAGATTTGTATAAAGTTGTTACGGTGAAGAAAGTCTTGAGGACTGAAGACTTTTTTGATTTAATGCGTAAAGAAAATGATTTGTAAATGGATAATTCAGTGTTTAAAATTAATGTTTAACAGCTGAAAAAGTATTTTCAACGAATGACTAATATTTAACCAGATCAGAGGTTGCTACCAATCGCCATTTTAGTTATAGTTGAGAATGCAAATGGGGCTGAAATAAAATGATTTATACGTCGCATCCTCAAGTGAATTCCAGAAACCAGGGCAACCGAAATAATAATGGTCTGGCCGGAGATAGAACACAAGTCCTTACTAAAGAGGCTTCGTTTCATGACAGAGATGTATCACGTAGCCTCTTAACAGCTCCAGAACTGAAGTGGCCGAATTACTCTTCAGGGTCTCCCGGTCAATAATACCATAATATTGTACAACTCAGAAATTTATTCAGATAACTTAGAGAATAGGTTTATTCAAGTAACGGCATAGTACCAAATTTGGTCATCTCGATCTCCAACTACACATGCAGTTACACTGGCTTCTTTCACTGGTGTGTTAAGTGCTCGACATATGTTTTAGTTTCAGGACACAAGCTTGATATCAACGAGTCATCTTAATTTTTGCATCTACTATTTAAATAAGCTGCTGGTAGGCTTTCAATTTAATCTAGTCATCAGATCTGTATTGAGAGTAGCTACTCAGTTCTGTATGAACAACCGACAAGGCCGGCCGTCAGATGCTGAAATTTTTCACGATTGTGCTAGGGAGAGTTTTCCACTTAGTCCAAAAAACTGTATTGACATTCCAATACACGTGTGCAAGTGCTACTCAAAGGTTTTCACTCAAAAATACGCACAACCGATAGTAGTGCGATAAATCTAATTTTCTAACAATATGTTTTGTGGGGGATTCTGCGTGGAAATGTTGGTTCAGGTACAGAAAGACGAGTCGTTCCCGAAGAATGTAATCAACACTTCACATGAATGGCAAGGCTAACATGCACAACTGTAAAATCTGGGGGAGTGAAAATCTACAGTAATCTAATAAAATTCTCTCGGTTGTCCAGTCAGATGGTGTTGTGTAAACACGACGTTTCGGCAGCTAGCTCTGCTGTCTTCATCAGGTGTCAGGTCTCTTCTAGCTGTCGCAAGCTGGCTATCACATCAATATGCCGGGAAAGTATTTTTTTTAATTAAGGAATTCGATCATGGCCCTTTTGAAGGAAGCATCCCTGCATTCGCCTGGAGTGATTTAGGGAAACAATGGAAAACCCAAATCTGGATGCCCGGACGGGGATTCGAACCGCCGTCCTCCCGAATGCGAGGCCAGAGCGTTAACTACTCACCCACCACGCTCTGTGGGGGAAAGTCTCCACTCACACGTTCAGTAATCTATGCTACACGTTCCTGAAACCCCCCCCCCCCAAAAAAATGAATGTGTGTTATGTTCTTGGTAAATGTAAAGTTTACTAAACTTGATTTTTTACGGAAAAAATCGCAAACAATACCGTGTGTCTGGATAGTCTTGAAAATTTTCACATTATACAGATAGCTGAAAGTCAACGCATACGGCTACGACGAGACACCATCTCATCATCTAACACCAGTTTGGGATTTCCTTCATGTCCCCTTTGCTGGTCAGAAGATCGACTGTGCGGGGCCAACTGAAATGTTATCTCGCTTCCCAAACCTGGTAATTCTAGGTCTTTGTTTAAGGAGTTTCTTTAAAAATCAAATATATGTTCCGTCTTAACTTGTAAATTACTCTGAGCTCGTAAATCTAATAAGCGCTTCAATTACAGAATGGCCGTCAGAAATGCTGCATAGAATTTGACAAAAAAATAACTGATTTCTGGTGGAATGTCTGCTGCATTACCAATGGCAAGCTTACTGAACTACGAAGACACACTGAAATTAAACTTGAGTTGTTTTGCTATATAGAATGGCACTTATCAAGATTTAAAAGTTGTAAACTTTTTTTTGAAGCACCCTATATCAAATCTTTTCAATATGGTGAAATAACTTTATCTTCAAGACATAAACTCTTTATTGCACCGTGAGTGGTGGTGCAACGGTTAGCGTTCTGTCCTCGCATTCGGGAGGACGGCGGTTCGAATTCCCGTCCGGGCATCCAGATTTGGGTTTTCCATGGTTTCCCTGATCACTCCAGGCAAATGCCGGGATGCTTCCTTCAAAAGAACATGGCCGAATTCCTTCCCATTCCTTGCCCACCATCCTTTCCCGTCTCTAAACACCTCGCTGTTAAGAGACGTTAAGCTAGGGTTACCAGACGTCCCCGTATGCCGCGGACAGTCCCCGTATTTAGCTCTCTGTCCCCGGACAGATTTCGTCCCCGCAATGTCCCCGGATTTTTACTGTTGTCCTAAGAATTTTTTTTTTTTAAATCAAGCGAGATATCTTTAAAAGCCCTAATTTGCTAATGCATTCGTTTAAAGCAAGAGATATGAATCGCACTTCTTTCCTTGTACGTGTCTAGGAAAGGATGAGGTTGACCATAACCACAAGCTGGCACTTGATTTCAGGCATATCGGAAAGTTTTCTTTCGGAGGAAAGGGAATGAGGGACTGGAATAAACTGCCAGCAGAAGTGATGAACAACTTACCGGAAACACTGAAAGAATTTAAAGTAAAAATTAGTAGAGGGAAAAAGTAGGTTGGAAGAGGAAAGGGAGGGAGTGTAGGCAGATTGCCACCGGAGCGGGCGCTCCATCGCAATTTTATCAATTATTATATTATTATTATAAAAGAAAATTACAAAGATACTGCGTCTTGGACACAACAGCTTTAGAAAATTAAGTCTAGTTGCTGTGTGCAAATGGTTGTCTGTGATCCTCAATTAAAATACAAAATATAAACAATATGTGGCTTTTAAGTTAACGCAACCTTTAATCATATCATATTACTTATAAAAGTACAACGCGTCATTAGGATAAATGCCGAAAGCGTCCCCGGATTTTGGTGAAAAAGTTGTGAAGCGTCCCCGGATTTGGAGAAATAATTCTGGTAACCCTACGTTAAGCAGTTAAAAAAAAATTATTGCCGTAAGTGAATATAGAGAAATGATATCTTCGTGCAGTTAGTATAGCACTATCATCCCTCTACGTTCGACGTGAAGACAGTAACAATCACTGTGCTTGTCTCCACAGAAAGTGCTAATCGTCCTGGTGAATGGTCTTTGGAAGAACTATAATTTGTTGTCGTGCGCAGGCGCGGTCGGACGTCACAGTGAGCTGTCCCAGCAAAACTGTGTTATGAATCTCTGCTTTCCGGGACAGCTGCCAACTTGAGACGCCTTCCATTTAATCCTCGCCCACTATTACGTAACGGCAACGAAAATGGTCTTTACATCTCGCGCTCTCTGCGGCTAAACATTTATTCTGGCTCTCTCTGCTTGTCATCTCTTCACACTTTAAGCTGCGCCTCAGATAACGATGAAGGGTTGTTTGGCTTAATGGGGTTGGGCGGCTCTGCACTACTCATCAGGCGCCTGGTTTCGATTTCTGTCGGTTTAAGAGAGCTTTACAGTCACTTCGCGTATTTTCAGAATTTACCTTACCTGACGTATTCCAGATCCATTTCGGGTTTCTAATTCAGATGTTGAATTTGCATGAGACTGTTTACTGTGTCAGTATTTGTTTTTTATCCTAAGATAATAAAAGCAGAAAATAACTCAGCTGGTATGAAATTTGATTAACTTAGTACACATTTACACTATGTTAGGTAACAACCATAGAAGTAATGAAATATAAAATGGTCTATGTAAATACCATGTAAAATAGTATGGTGAAACGGTTTCGGTATAAGTGCTTAAATAAAGTTAGGTTGGCTACCCTGTAAGACGAATAGCTATGCAATGACTATCGCTGACTTTATCTCAGTGACTGTCTAGTCGTTAGTGCATACTAGAGATTGATTAAATGCGTAAAAGAATGGATTTGTAAAAACTTTAATTCGAAGTGTGAAATAAATGTTTAATAGTGGAAGAAACGTGAGAATATTTATTTAATGTGGAGTGGATTATGTTTTTCAAGACAACGGTTTATTGTAAACAGGAGCGAGGTAACCATCGTTTACCATTTTGGTTTTAGTCCAGAATGCTCAACGGCTATATTAAATTAAAATGGAAGTATCACCTCGCAAATGTGGCAATTGTTACAGCACAAAACATGAAAAACTGCAGGAAACAAATTTGCAATCTTGCAACTGACACTCTGCAACAGATGAATCTTACTGCAATTCGCTTAACTCAACATTTCAGATGTGATTGTTATCGTCATGTTGGACAGCTAAAAAGTTGCATATTCGTTCCAAACATTCATGAAATTGAATCAAATAAATTAAGAGAAAAGTTGTGGTCTATTTTTCAACATAGTTCTCTCTGAGCCTCACACATTACCTCCAAAGACGTACCGAGGAATTTTTTGCATCATATTTCTATTTTGTCAATGGTACCACAAAACGGCATATAACAGTATCAAAGACTGTGGCCAGCACCAGAGTGACCCGGATAGAATATCTGACTTGATAAGACAACATGGAATGAAGATAAATGCCAAAAAGAGTCAGATTATAAAGTACACAGATAAAAAAACTAAAGTTTGTTTATGATTAAAAGGTGGGGACACAACTGCCTGTGAAGGCTTGAAGTGTAAATACCTTAGCATAATTTTTCATAATAAATTCAACTGGATAGGACTCGTTGATCAGGTGGTAGGAAAAGGTTACAAAATTCTTCATTTACTGGGTATGTGATGAGAGGAAGTATCGGAAAAGTGAGGGAACTAGGTTACAATACCTTAATCAGATATTGTTTGAATATGGTAGTGTAGTATAGGACCCACATTTTTGGTACCAAATACAGCAGTTAAAAGGAGTACAAAGGAGAGCTGCTAGATTAGTTTTTGAAAATTACCGCAGTATTCATTCAGTACCTGATGTGATTAAGGAGCTGGATTGGGAGTCATCGGAAGATAGAAGGGGGGGAATTGAGTACTAATAGTGTACAAGGCGCATGTTGGTGAAGAGGCTTGGAAATATGTTGGCCGAAGAATTAGGAGTAGTCCATGCAGGGAAAAGCATAAACTGGCACTAGATTTCATGCGTAAGGAAGAGAGAACCTTTTTTGTGGGTAATGATTTCAGCGACTGGAATAAATTACCAAGGTAAGTGAAAGAAAAGTGTGTATTTCGTTTAATCGATGTATTATCTATTAGTTGCTTTTATTTATTTGATATTCATTAGATATAGATTTTTAGTAATATTCTTTGTCCACAGATATGTTAGATAAAACCATTAATTTCCAATGTTAGCGGAAGTTTTGATTAGATTGTTATTAAACCTGGATAAGAATTACAACTGACGTTTGACATTACGGCAAAGGGCGTGAGTAATTTAAACTTCTAAAAAAATAATTTAAATATTTTTTATGACCGTCATGTTACTGAAATCATTACTTCGTTTGAACGAAAGTAGTTCTACATTGATTGTGATGTATGTCCCCTAGACTACAATTAAAACTAATATTACGTGGTGTAACTTAAGTTGCAAACGTTTATTTCTAATTTCCTTTTCTTTCACTGATGCCATATTAGAGAGGTCATTATTTCCGCCATATGTAACTGTGTCAACCGTTCAAACGTCATAATATCGATCTGAATTACGGATAACAGAACAGAAAGATGTAAGAACCCGTGAAGATTTTGGATCAAGTTTATACCGCGATGCGTTACACCACTAACATGCGATACAGTTAATGTATTAATTCGCTTGTGATTGAAGTTTGTAGTAAGGTTGGAATGCAACATGGACCAGTATAATAATTGAAACTACTTGCTACAGCACTAGGCACTAGGAATTGCATTGAGTTTTATTTTACGACAATTATTGTTAATTAAGCAAATGTGAAGATAAGTCTTGCCAGAAAAAAACCGTTCAACTCGTAAATTTTGACGGGCTTGGAGGATAGTAATAGTAATAAATACTAATATAAATTTATATTAATAAAAGTAATATCAGCATACTATCTGTAAGCATCTATAAAATAAAATAATATTTTATTTGTTCCAGACAAAAAAATTATTTTGTCTCTCGCATTCTGTAGGTTTTAAGAACCGTTATCAGATAATTTCGTCCAAGTTGTTCTCCACGGTGGAAAAGCTCTAAACAAAAAATACAGACTAATGCTCAGTGCAATACGTTTTTACCTATGGAAGTGTGATTAAACTTTTTTGATAATTTTCATTTGCTTACCAGAATAACTTGTTCAAATTTCCTATTTACTCTACAAATGCATAAAGATAGTAAGTAAAGTTAAAAAAAAAATACAGATGAAAACTATAGAGGAAAACGTGTTTGACCCATAGAAATTTCACTTCTTGGCCATTTGATTTTTTTATTCTCTTCAGTACTTCACTGTCCTGTATCTTCTGCGTCTTTGTGATTCGAAACAATGGGAACTTTGTCAACGTATCATTTCATAGAAGTATTAGCGGAAATACCACCGAAAAAGTATGTTTTTGTGTACGTACAATAATGACTGAATTCGAAAAATTTTCTCGGCTGAATATCCACAAAAACTACAATCTACTTCTATCTAATTCTTCCGTGAAGTCTCATTTCAGATGCTTCAGATAGTAATTCAGGGTTGGGAGTGCATACTCTAGTAATGCTTGATGACTGTTGCTTAGAGCACAGAAGCTGTCCTCGGAGGTCCATGCTGGGTGTAGCGATGTAGCAGGTGGTCTCGCGGTCCTCGCCGAGTGCCGTCTATTTTTAATGACGCCCTCCCCTCTTGGCCTACAAGGGCGCCCGCTCTACCTGGTCAGCTGTCTGCCAGCCTGCCTAAAGCAGCGGCGGGTTTAACACTCGTCTCCACTTCTCACACCATCTCTGTATCAGACGAATTAAACGAGAAATTCTCTTCCGTTTGCACATTCGGAATTACCTCAACTGATGCACTTATGGTCATTTTCGGAATATATTCTTTAGACTTGGAAATAAAAAAAGGGCAGCATGCTACTGGCTACGAAAAGGAAACTCTGACAAGGTAACATAGATCCTGGGTCAAGTAGCTTCCAAGAAGATAGACATTAAAAATTGTATTTTAAATGAATGGCAACAGCGGTGGTACAATTCGGAAACAGAAAGGAGAGTATTTGAAATACTTCCTGACATCAGAGAAAGGATGCGTATGAAGCACTTCAATCCATCCCGAGAGTTGATACATTTCCTCACCAGTCATGGACCGTATGAAATATATCTCTACAGGATCAAAAGAGCAGAGAATGATCTATGCACGTGCGGATCCCCAGGGACACCTGATCATAAATTGTTGAAATGTGCGTTAGTTGATGATCGAATCAAACAGTACAGAATCAAGGTCACGCGAAAAGTTACCTCGGAAATTCTGAAAGACTACCTCCTCTGGGAAGAACTGGACAAACTGACAGATGCTGTGTTAGATGCAGCCAGGGAGCGGTATCGGCTTTAGCATGGCCAGCAACCTGTCAGAATACAGCAAACCATATAAGTAATGAGTCTAGATACCATAAACGGATATATTATAAACAACTAGGTGGAACGCTGATGCTGGAAGTGTGGCATCTGGAATTTACCGAAGTTTATTCTTCAACAAATGCCAACGTTAAACGAACTTAACTTTTGAAAAGTCAAGATGTTTAGTTCTTTAGTATTACTGGGTAATAGCTTTTATGAACAGGTTGTGATAACGTACAGTGTGTAGTAATAATAGTAAATTATTTGTACTATTTTCGTAGTATATAGAAATTGTGTTTATCTTTCAAAATTTTGCTTAGTATAAAATGTTGTTATAGCATTATGAAATAACGGTTCGCTGTAGACTCTAGTGAACGAACCATTTGAATGTACAGATAAATAATTAAATAAATAGATACGCCACACGATTCACTTACCGAGCGTGGTGGTGTAACGGCTAGCGTTCTGGCCTCCAATTCGGGAGGACGGCGGTTCGAATCCCCGTCCGGTCATCCAGATTTGGGATTTCCATGGTTTCCCCAAATCACTCCAGGCGAATGCTGGGATGCTTCCTTCGAAAGGCCATGGCCGCATTCCTTACCATTCCTTGCCCCCTATCCTTTACCGTCTCTAAAGACCTAGTTGTTATAGGAGACGTTAAGCAGTTAAAAAAAAAAAAAAAAAAAAAAGATTCACTTTTATTTTTATCTGCATATGCGCAAAGAAGAGTTCATGTGTCTACATGCACGGGAAGAAAGTTTTTATGTTAGAAAGGCGCTCGACATAGAAAGCATGAAAGGATCCTCTTCTGCGCTATGTGGGGATGGGACGCGGTTGGTCGGGCAGTGAAACGACAATTCAGTGCACGCCAGGTGTCCTTTAGAGACCTCTCCCGAACGTTTGTCGAGTTGGTTGAGGCAAAACGATATCATTTCGTATGAGATACACTACGGCGCACAATTTCAAGATCGATAGAAGTAAACTACCAAAAATTGGGACACACTGATACTCAAAATGTTAACGACACGGAATGAAAGTGGGAGCAGAAATAGCGCAACGGAGGCAGAATTGAAACATACCCCCTTGAAAATGGTGTCAGCTCTACCGACTGAGGAAAAAAGCCGAGCGAAAGAAAGCCATGAGGGGCATCGACCACGGCGGGACCCAGCGGTGCGGGAAAAGGAGTTACAACAACGGAACTGTCTCTAATTGACGTCGACTTCCGAGAGGAACAAAGTAATATTGCCGCATGAACGCCAGTGTACCGTCTGCCAGCATGGCGCAGCGGGTAGCGTCACGAATTGCGGTACCGAAGGTCGCCGGTTCAATCCCGCCCACTGACAAAAATTATTTAATTCTGTTTATTATTTCCAGAAGATTCTACATGTTTCCTAAGGTCACTTGTAACTTCTACTTGTTAACTACTCTTGTAATCTCTAGTACATTCTATCTGTGTATAAATAGAAGAGCATTCTGCCCAAGAGGCAGTCAGTGCTGCGTGTATGTTTGAGTTCTCAATAAACCTGTTCTCAGTTTAAGTGCTGTGTTCATTGACAAGTAACCTTCGAATTCACACCTGCCCCGGTTGCAACGCGACATAGTTTGGTGGAGGCGCCGGGTACCCTGTGCAACAGCTGCATCATCGTGGCTCCGATTAGGCAACGTAAAAGTCGCCGCCTACACGGACTGGAACCGGACTACAAAGGATATACTCAGTACGTCCTTCCGAAAGTCCGCGTCATTAGGAAACCCATGGCGGCAAGCCAGCTGCACATTCGACACCCATCGGTGTTCTCTGGAGACGCTGGACAGGACCCTAACAAATGGCTAAAAGGGTTCGACCGAGTCGCCAAGTACAACAGGTGGGATCATACCATGTGCTTGGCAAATGTTTATTTCTATCTGGACGGAACCGCCCAGCAGTGGTTCGAGAACAACGAAGATAAACTGAATAACTGGGAAATGTTCCAGACGGAACTTAAGAAAACGTTTGGGGACCACCAGCGACAAATCCGCTCGGCGGAAGAACAACTGAAGAACCGGGCCCAACGACATGGGGAGCCGACGCAATCTTACATACAGGATGTTTGGCCCTATGCAACGTAGTCAACCCGAATATGACTGAAGCCGACAAAATCACGCACCTAATGAAAGGTATTGCAGAAGACATGTACCAAGCTCTTCTGATAAAAGACGTCGCTACGACGGAAGAGTTCATCAAGTGGTGCCAGCGGATTGAGGATATGCAACAAAGGAGGGTTTGGGCGAAAGAAGTATGACAGACTTCCCAACGTAGTCCCTATGGCAGTTGTGGAAGACCAGCACGACTTTGCGTCTCTCATACGACAAATTGTGAGAGAAGAATTACAACAGTTCATGGCAGCTGGGACTCTTGAACCGAGTGAGCATCAGATCATGGCCATGGATGTAAGCCCAGTGGGTCATGAAGGAGCCGACGCGGCGGAAAAAGAGGTATTTCAGACAATAGCTCCTGTCTGCCGAGCCAATCGCACTCGACGTGAAGAATGGCCTCGCCCTGATATGACGTATGCTGCAGCTGCCAAACGGCAGCCTAGGAACCGGCCGACACGGCCACAACCAAACCCTCCGGCACCTATGACGTCCCGCAGACGAACGGACGTCTGGAGGACAGAAA
>JARYHS010013631.1:95625467-95709845 GCA_031002005.1 Vandiemenella viatica
TAAAACTGATAATTTTGATAGTCTCTCACATGGTATTTTCAAAGAAAAAATTTGAGGACAGTGTTTTAGACGCCTACTTGACGAACTCGTAACAACTATGTCCAAGACGCTCTTCGATTTTGAGTCGACATAATATAAATTTGAATTTGTAATGCATTCCGTTTAGAGCTTACGGGCTTGTGACAGACGGAAGTGGAGTGACAACGGTAGAAATCAATTTTTTGTCACAGAGCCCTGAAAAACTGGTTAACTTAAATAAATTCATTATTTAAATCACTGAAAATGCATTCTGCAAAACTGCGAAGTGATTACGGAAAATAAAAGTAAACCTTAGGTTATATACACAGACAAATTTATTTAGACGACACATGTGTCATATATTCCCTGAGGTCAAAAACTAATTTCATTTTTTGGTTTTTCAATAACTATTATATAACTTTTCTCCAGTGACTTTGGGTGACAGTAAGAATCAGTTTCTTCTTCGAATGGCATGTCCGTGTCCGACCGTAGGCGGTTACCATTGTGGATGTTTACCTCCTATGGCAACGTCTGGGAAGGTTAATTAGGGTGGTTTTCCGTTGCCTTCCCCAATGTTGGTAAGTCTTCTTGTAAATATGAATTACTTTGATAGTGTATGTGTTTAATGTAGGATGTTGCTGATTAGGGATTAATGAAGGGAGAAGGTGAAATCCGGTGCCGGCCCATTCAGGTCTACTCTTCCAAAAAATACCATGAGGGTTCGCCAGGCTTAGCTTCCCCACCCAAGGGACATATCACCATCATCAGTGCCGTATGACTTCACTCAATACGCACTACGGAGAGGTTAACACAGGACTTGGCGCACAACCTGGTGATTAGGAATTCTGCACCACCAACTCTCCTACCCTGCGGGCCAAGTCCTCATGAAGAACATCTTTTTCCACCACAAGAACTCCAGTCTGCTAACATCGTATCAGCACCGGACACCATTGGGGTGCCGCAGCAAACTGAGCCGAGTGGTCAGGCAGTAAGAACAATAATACACTTTAAGTAAACGATCTCTTTCATGGTACGGCCGCTACGTTGGTAATGCATCTGCCACTACCATGACCCATTAGGCAGTTGATATGTTGCAACTCTTAAGGACAATTTGCTTCATGTAGTCCTGAAATCCATTTTCTCCTACGATATCGCCTCGTCCAATTTGAACGTGGACGAGAAAAATCTGCTTTCAACCTGCTAAGATTTACGAATTTAGTTACGTTTATTTCTAAGAAATCACTAATTCGCACTGTGAAAATTAAGAAGTCACAGAATAATGAGTCTTGTTAGGGTCTGGAACTGTCGCTTATATTTATTACCCACTTTTTGTTTTCCCTGTACACATTTCCTTACTACTCTCTTGCTTGAAGTAAATAATTTAGCTACAGAGAGCAAGCAATTATGGGCAAAGTGCATTATTCGGTACTTCATACGTAGTTAATGAGTGTTTTAGCATATTGAGGTTTTGTCTTCAGAACTGACTCATGTTTGTTGTGTCTCGCTCCGGGATAATTAGCGCAAAGAACGAGTAGAAAATTCTACCCAAAAATTCTTACAGCATTTTCGTATTTTGTTCTTTTTTTTTATTTTACTATTAATTTGTTCGCGTTTATATAGTTACCAGAATTCGCTTTTTTCACGCTGTGTATTGCTCTTTTACTCTTCCTGTTTGTTTCGCTGTTTATTTATTTGCCTTAGCTTCGCTAATAAATTTTTGCTTTAACGCACTTTCACAAAACACTATGAGTTTACATTCTGCAGTCGCTTGCTAACCGCCATTCCAGATCACAGTTTCTAGACGGTTTCTGTTAGAGTTAGAGTACTGCCTGAAAAATAAGTTTGCCCCATTCAAAGTAACACATCTTTCCTTCAATAAGTAGTTGTCATCTCACAACTGTTTTAGATGAGAATGTGTATATTATTTTGGAGGCAGGTATGTTTAATTTTGTAGATCATCTGTATTTTGTGCAAATGGTTAGTGTTATTAAGGATTGCCGAATATATAGACCGCTCTTTGGGTATAAGTCAAATCTGTTGTGTTGTTCGTAGTGTGTATGAGAGACGAGAGAAAAGCGAAATCAGATGCAGGACCATTCAGGTCTAATCCCTTGTAAGACTCCGTCAGGATAAACACCTCCATCGAACATACCAATGACGACTTTTACTTCATACTTGACTTTGGATTAGATTTTTTTTTTTTTTGTAACTGCTTTACGTCTCTTTTTAACATCGAGGTCTTTAGAGACGGGAAAGGATGGGGGCAAGGATGGGGGCAATGAATGGGAAGGAATTCGGCCATGGCCTATTGAAGGAAGCATCCCGGCATTTGCCTGGAGTGATTTGGGGAAACCATGGAAAACCCAAATCTGGATGCCCGGACGGGGATTCGAACCGCCGTCCTCCCGAATGCGAGGTGAGAACGCTAACCGTTACACCGCCCTGCTCGGCTTGGATTAGAAATCGTCTACTGATCTTCTTGCACCCTAATCATCAAGTATTTGATGATCAAAATTTGTTGCACTAACGGTTCCAAATAAGTTAAACGTCATCAAAGAGCGTGCGTACTTGCCTCCAAGAAGCTGGAAAGGAATAGTTTCTAATCATAAATCTCGTATAAGTGTTAATGTGTACATCGTCTTGAAATTAGTACATATTATTGTATACCGACAACAAAGGCAATATTGGTCTGGGTAATCGAAAAAAGCTTTCTTAAGATTTATGGCCATTGTAATCCTGGTGTCTGCCATTTCAAGGAACGGTCCCGTGCGACGCTGGGCCCCTCAGCTATCTTTATTCCCTCTGCCGGATAAGCATTATCCTCGGCTACTCCCACGCATTTAATCAGAGCCAACCGGAAGTTCTGCAGCGGCTGCAGTAACAAAAATACGTATTTCCTTTTCTGTGCTTCGTTTATGAGATTGTACATTACGTCTTGCTCCTTACGATTATAACAAAATAATGAATGTAATTGTGATATTTCATTCGCGTTCTTAGGATAATGGAATCCATCATCACATCGATTACGATTATATGTCAGATCTTCATCTATAAACGATACTAGTACGACTATACATAAAAAAAATAAAAAACTATGGAAATAATTCGAAAAGAATAGAACGATGTCCAGGTGATCATTTTCCAAACTTATTAAGTGTTTTTGAAGTATCGAGAGTGCATAAAGTTTCGTTTGTGGGGAATATGTTATACTAGATAATGTGAAACGTTAAGCACTTCAAGATATACAATATCAAGTGTCTTACTTCGAAATCTATGTAATGTGCGTTTATTTCAAATCGAAAAACCAATTTTAATTATCTGCAAAGGGGACTGGAAATTGCACAAACAAATCGTTTTAATAGTTTCCGTCTTTTACCAGACCTTGCTAATAAATTATAATTTTTTTAAAGAATTTCAGATAGTGATCAATACTTAAATGAAAGGAAGTTTACTATGAAGCTAAGAACAATAAATGTTTATTCACACTTTAAATGTATTTTCCTTCTTGTCCCCTGCTTTATTTTTGTTACATGATTACCTACTTATTACACTGTAGGATCTGATTTTAACTTTTATCTTGCCGACAGAAAAGCCTATTCTATTTTTTTTTTCGGTTTCTACCAGTTTTTGAACTAGCGCTCGTAATTTAGAGACTTACACATTGACTCGCTCTTCCATGCTTCAATAAAACAGTGTTGGATTTGTAAACAAATTACATGTTTGTGCAGCAAGCGTTACCATCGGTGCTTGTGTCCATATATCAGAATTGAGTGTGATAACAGTTAAATGAAAGGTATATTTATTAAACAAATATAATATTTCCTTCTCATACGCAGTTGGAATCTAAATTGTTTATGAATGACGTTGACAGAATGTTCAGACTATTGTTTGCCTTCCAGAATGACTAGATATATTTAGTTGACTCAAAACCGAAGAGCTGTTATATTATCGTTTTATTTTTACTTCAGCTAGTTGAATAGAATTTTTAACTGTGGTTAATGAAGTGCTTTATCACGCTAAATGGGATATATGAGTGTTTTATCACACTTATAGATAAAAATTAGCATTCTTAACAAAGTGTGGCTTTACGCCTCGTCGACATCGTGGTCATTAGAGGCGGGAAAGGACTGAAGGCACGGAACAGGAAGGAGAGCGGCCATGGAATTTTTGAAGGAAATGACCCGACATTTGCCTGGAGTGTATGTGTTTACTGTTTCTTGTAGTGTACTAAATTACACTAGTAAATTCGTCACCTTGAACCCATTTATTAATATCGCTTCTTAATATAAAACTTGTATCATATTCTACAACATTTTTGGTAAATTAATTTAGTATTTAATCGACAAAGAAATTGACATATGATGCTATTAACTAATACTTCCCTTTTCTTTTTATCCATTCGCAATTTTTATATATACATATTAATATTACTATAAGATTAATAACAAATCATTAATCATCTTAGTAGTTTGATGAACATATAAAACAATAACAGCTGCAATCTTTCCTTTACACATTCCTTTAGCAATTAATCTTGATTTATTGTGTCGGCTACAACATTGTGATCCATTCGTCTCCAAGGTCAGAATCAACACACACAAACTCCCTTGACAACGCCAAACTATAATCCAGAGACCATCATTCTCGGTACCCAGAGAAGTATTATTTCTTTCCTACTCATAGAAACAAAATTAGTATTCAAATAAATAGTTACCCTACAACTGATTTGGAGAAACCATGGAAAATCTAAATCTGGATGACTGAACCGGGATTCGAATCTACGTTATATTGACTGCAAGGCCAGAGCGTTGCCTCTCATCCACCACGTTTGATATCATATAAGATTTCGGTGCATTTTACTATACCCTAACATTAAGTAGTGAGCAGAGAGTGATCTCACATGGAAGAAGATTTTTTCACAACATTTGCTGATCAATCACGATCAAATTATTTGGTTGTAATCATTTAGCAATTAGTTTCATAGTCTTTTACGAGACTCCATGTTTCACTAACAACTTATTTATTCTAACAAGGTTGATTGTGATTTGCAATTTAAATACTTTCGCCCAAGACGTTTATTTAGGGAGTTTCTAAGAAGGAAAAAACACTTGTCGAAAGATTTGTCTCCCTGCTGTAGAGAGATAGTTGAAAGTACAAGCCTCAGGGTATTACCATATCCCTCTGATAAGAACTCCTCAATGGCTGATCAGTAATCAACGAATACGAAAAAGGTTTGACAGCAGGAACAAGTAAAAATGAGCGTATGCATTAATAATGCAGGATGGAGTTAGTGAAGCGCTTGGACTTCTAAATGTAGAAGAGAAGATAAAAACTTTGAGTCAGTCAGAGGATCAGACCGGAAGCGAATCGAACTTTTATCAGATGCAGAGCCATCGCCTTTATTGGAAAGTGGTAGTTATCTTAGAATTACACTCGAAATTGTATTGTCGTTGGAGCTCAACGTAGGCTTAACTGGTTGTATCCGCGGTGGTGAGCGGAATTTTCATCATCTGAGACTTGGCAAACGGGTTAGAAGAGGTGGTGATGTACCGTTTATAATCACCACATTGTATACGAAAGTCCTGGATTAAATCGCAAACATCTCCTCGATGGGTTTGGAATGAGATCATACGACGTTGTTGACGGCGATTCATCATCTGGTAGGAACATCGAAGTATGTATCTCAAAGGGAAGATTTGGAAGTGTAGGACTGAATGGACAGGCGCCGGCTTTCCCGCTTTTATCTCTTACCCATAACACAATACATTGCACTGAACATACATGTCATCACACTCATCTACACATACAGTATTTAGAACACTGTGGAAGGCAACGGGGAACTACTCCAACTACCACTCCAAATACTTTACTGTGCTCGGGCAACGTACTTCATAGAAACTACACACATACTACGTACATACATACATACATACTACATACATTTGGACAGCGATGAAGCATTTGCTACTGACATATATATGTTGATTCTTGGCTGTCCGGGTGGCGCCGCGTCATATTTCTTGTAGCCGACGTTTCGACCCTCATTCTATGGTCTTGTTCTAGGGCAGAACATCCTGCAAGAAGACCACAGAATGAGGGTCGAAACGTCGGCTACAAGAAATATGACGTGGCGCCACCCGGTCAGCCAAGAATCAACTGACTAGGGATAAAACGATACGAGTAAATACAAGTACTTACTCGATACATTCCTTCCGATACCAAGTACTTTTTGTATCGATACTTTAAAAACAAGTATCAAGTAGGTATCGGTCGAAAGTACTCGTATCAGTGTGTATACCAATATCACGAATATCATGATTTCATTTAACACGTTAATTGATACATTAAACGCTCATCTACACTGTAAAGAATATTTCTTTGGTTGTCGTTATTGCATTTTTTAACACATTCTTTGTATAAGTGTGTGTTGTTGGCAAACTTGTTTGTCTATGCCCGGCCGAAAAAAACTCTCTGCCCTCCCATCAGTCGCCATTTTATGTCAATAGAAACGATAAGATTTCAATGTAAGTACAACATTTATTAATCTACAAAATTATTATTTGATATGTTTGGATGTTGATTGTGAATAGTGTTGTGTTGATACGTTAATCGATATTGTTTGATACAATCATATTGTAAGTATTGACTGGTATCAATTAAGTAAAAAACTTTTAACTCAACAGGCAAACACTTAGAAAAACAAATATTTTTGGGAATCACTACAAAAACCGAATTTTTTTCATGAAATTAATTTTATTCTTCCTAGTCGGTATTAGTCCTTTAACGATCAGTAAGGTGAAAATGTAACAAATATCTTTCGTCAAATAAATATATATACTTTTATATCAATAAAGACTATCAATACTTATTAGATACTGTTTTTTTCATTTATTCCAAATTTCACTAGGAAAAATCAATCGATACGAGTAAGTATCGATACTTTTCAATGGATACCGAATAAGTATCGATACTTTACGAGCGATACTGTATCGAGTAAAAGTATCGATACCTCAATGGTATCGTTTTATCCCTACAACTGACTCTGTCCGCGGAAGCCTACGATTACATTTGACATATATAAGTTGTACACAGATATAGACGTTGTTATACAGGGCGTTCGCCGGGAAACGCTACCCACTGTTAGCGCTACAAGGAAGAAACTGCTCCCGCCTAGCGAGCGGTCAGCTTCCGGCATTGTTCGACCGTCGGCCGCGGACTATTTCATAATAATTACGCTTCATAAACTTGTATGTGCTAAGCATTTAAATGTGACGTCAGTTGCGGATCAACACTGCCATCGTGGACACTCTGCAAGTACCAGTTGCAAAATCTAATCCTAGGCCCCTGGTCTATTTCTGTAATTTTATGCACCACAATTGTTTTGTACGGCTTTAAGTGAACTAGCTTTGTTACTTTCCAAGCTGACGTCTTAGATACGCCTGCCTGCTGCCCTAACTGACTTAATGATTTTTTGGGTGACTGTTCTAGTCGAAAAGCGATAACGTCAATTTTCTCCTCTGTGAGAATACGGTTGACCGACAGTCTCTTTTTACACGCTTTATATTAGCTTGACTTGTATGTATGTATGTATGAATGTAACGGAATTTTACAACTCCATTTTGACCCACTTCCCGATGTCCGAGCTGTTTGAAATTTGGCACACATATTAAGAACCGGTGACAATACAATAATTTTATAGTTATATCCTGCTATGCTCATTACTTTGACAGTAACAACAGAAAAATGGTTGAATGTCGCGGAATTTTGCAATATAATTTTAACCCAATTCCAGATGTCCGAGTTGTTTGAAATTTTGCTCATGTATTGATAACTGATTACAATACAATAATTTCATAGCTATGTCTTGATATTCTAATTACGTTGACAGTAAAAACATAAAAATGTTGCACACGTTTTAAGAACCGTTGACAATACAGTAGTCTCTTAGCAACGTCCTGCTATTCTCGTTACTCTGACGGTAACAATAGAAAAATGGTTGCCATGTAATGGAATCTTTCATTTCAGTGTTTACCCACTTCCTGACGTCCGAATCGTTTGAAATTTTGCACACTTATTAAGAACCGATAAAAATTCAATAATTTCACTCTCACCACGTTGTCAGTGTATCCTATACTTGATGGGATTACTGAGTTAGGCAAATGCGACATTAGTGCACAGGTGCGATTCGGGAAATCTTCGTCATTTGGCGGCCACACCCTTTGGAGATTTCCCACTCAATATAGCCATCATCATCATCATCGTCGTTCTCCAGTTTCCCGGGTGTGATTTACCAGCCTTGGTTGCTGTAGACGATCGTCTTCTGCTGTCTCTTATCCAGAAGGGTTTCTCTGTCTGAAGTCGCTTAACGTGATGTTGAATAGTAAGTATTCGAAATATTACTTCGTACTATTATAGAAAAGTAGCCTTCCTCGTTTACCGTGCTATTGGATCTCTTGTTGAGTTGACCATTTAATTGTATTTTACTCTTTGGAATAATAATTAATAATGAAACTACAACTCAAAGAAAAAGAGAGATTGGCGAAGAAAAGCTAACAGTAAGAAACATACTTTTTAAACTATCTGAACTAAAAAGTTAAAAATAAAATTGTAGTTTAAAAAACTAAAATCACGCTTTCGTAGTAATGTAAACTAAAAGGTTAAAAATAATATTTAATTATAAACATTTTGTTTAACAGTGATAGGACGTCCCACAATTCAGGATTAATTAATTTTTTCGAATAAGCTTAAAGTATAAAATCACTGATTACAAAATTAACTTTAATGTTAAAAAAGCGTGGGGTGCGCTCTACATAACTTTTGACAATGACTCTGTCTTTACAAACAGCCAAAGACAAAAAATATAAGACAACTGAAATAGCACCCCATGCTTTTTTACATTAAAGTTAATTTTGTGATCAGTGACTTTATTCTTTAAGCTTATTCAAAACAAAAAAATTTATCCTGAATTGTGGGACGTCCTATCACTGTTAAACAAAATGTTTATATTTAAATATTACTTTTAACCTTTTAGTTTAAATTACTACGAAAGCGTGATTTTAGTTTTTTAAACTACAATTTTATTGTTAAAAAATGAACCCGTTTCTCTTGGATATCCTGAAATTTTCATTCGTAACAACTTTAAAATAATTCGTTGTTGCACGCTTACATGGAATTCTATACACAGCTATTACAAATACGTATAACGCTGCAACATGTTTTTGAAAGACTGAACTACGTAATTAACTTGTTACGCTCATGAGGAAGTGCAGCCAACTTTCACATTTGGGTGCGTCTTTTTTTTATCAGACTGAAAATTATAATTTAAATTTCTGAGCGTCTCCTGTAATTATGTAAGTGTTTCTAAACTTTTTAAAAGAGTATCAAAGAAACTTTAAAATAGTTTGGACGAAGTGTATTATTTTAATTATTTTCACACTGGTGGTTACGTTCCTGAACGCTGTGCGGAGGCAGGTGGAGTGTTTCTCTGAACCGACTCTGGGGACAAAGTCTGGGACTGGACTCCAGCATTTGGTTTACTCGCCGTTTTCCCCGGAGAGTGACCGAAGGCAAACTTTGTGTACACTTCTCAAGTTTCCTTTATAATTTCCTCCGGATCTGGCCCTAGCAGCAGTATTCGAAATTAGGTCATTGGCGTCTGCGTACAACGATAAAATTCCGAACGAACTTTCCGAAGTTCGTTTTGCATGTATTCGACAAAATTAAGGATTTGTTTGAGGCGAGAATGCTGTAACGTCAACCACAGGGAAATGAAAGCCGGTGAGAATCGACGTTCTTTGAGTCTCGGTAGGCCGAAATGGAGCTCGTAATTAAAGGGGAAGAGGCAGAGAAAGAATTTTAGTTAAAGAGAAAGCAGCGACGTGGTCTCGCATTACACGGAGAGAAACTCATTTCCGCAAGTGGGCTGCGAAAACTTTGTTTTATTCTTGCTCTTTAAAATCACTTGTTTACCGAACTGGCCTCCAATTTAACGTCGCTTCCCCCGGAATGAACGCTATGCACCATTTTAAATTAAACCTGTAATCGATGGAATGAAATTAGAATCATTAGCGTAATAGTTTAAATCGTTAACGATCGGAACTCAGTCTTCGTGAAAAGGAAGAAGTATACGAATGCCAAAATTATTGAGGTTACCAATCATTTTGCGCTGTTATGCTGCTTGATTGTCGTAGTGATTTTATTTATTCTGCCAGTTTGTCTCAATGTTACAGGTACGAGATTTAATTTTAATTTGATTACCAATTAAGGAAACAAGTTCTGGAGTTGGTATGATTTTATCAAGCAGTAAGCTGTTTCAGTCATTTAACAACCAGTGAGTAATGTTTTAATTTCACAGGTATGAATGCGATAGAAGTGAAACCAGTGGATGACGAACGAATTATTGTTAAATTTCTTGAATAATAAAAATTTAATCCATCAATTTGTGAAAGACGAAAAAGACTGTCTGGTTATAAAATGTTGGCAAGCTGCTATGAACAGAGCAAAGCTTTTAGAAATGTCCGAGTGTGAATCGAGCATTAGCTACACTTTTGAAAGCCGGAATCTGAGAAAAGAGAAAGAATTTTTACTCCTGGAAGTCGTCAGTTCTGGAAACATTGAGAGAGACGAAGTAATTCATTACAATTTTAGCTTGAACATTTCTTTTACTAATTGGTTTTCTTAATTTCCCTATGTAGCCCATCCGTCAAAGGAGTTTAATTCAGCAGTATAAACACATTTTTTTAAAAACAAATCTACAAAGTGACACGGAAAGAAAACAGCATATGTGATACAGAAACAAACGTGTGATATTATTTAGGAGCAGTAGGTTTGACTATTTCAACAAGCAAACAGTGTAATGCCGAACTCGCAACAAATAAAAAAATCGGAATATTCAACCATGGCATAAAACCCGTGTCAATGAATGCGCAAAAATAACACGTGACCAATAAGTTCCCGTTTGATGATGCTTTCACAACATGAGGACAAAAAGTGTTTGGAAATAAAGAATTGATCAAAAAGCAGTTGTTAACAGACAATTTTTAATTTAAAACTAGATGACACAAGCGAAAATTTCGCAAACAAAATACGATGAATAGTGAAGATGAAAGAAAATCCACCTCATTTGTAGCAATTGTTGATTTGTTTAGTGTAATAGGTAAGTAATAAAATACTTACATTAATTCCTTTATATTATTTATCGATTTTGATTAGACGTCAAGGGAGATAAGTGGCTTGTGACAAAAAACACGTCATGGAAATAATGATACTTTTGCCGTTTAAGGATCCAATTCAAAATTACTTTCTTAAAATATGCAGTGATCAAAGAAAAATGATACCTCATTTCTCCAAAAAAAACACGCTATAGAAATGATAATGTGTTTGCTCTTTAAGTGTTGAATTTGAAAAAAAAAAATTCCATAAAATATGATGTGAACAAAACGGAGACCTCAGTGTTTAAGATGATACCTCATTTATCGATTTTGATAAAGTACGAAGGGAACTAATGGCTGGTGACAAAAAACAAAACCTTTTGTGCTGAAGTAACAAGCGGTATTGTTTAATTTACGAGACTGGTTGCTGATCTCTTTGTTGCTAACATGTTAACAATGCGATTTCTATAACGACTCCTATTTCTTCATTCTCTGCGATTTACTCAAAGAAAATAAGGAGAGTAATGAAACAAATAATGTGCTTTCTTACTATTACTATTACTCTGCGATTCACTAAACGTGTGTGGCAGAGATTGCATTGCACCTATCCGAAAGGATAATAGTTTGGAAGGGATATACGGGATATGGCTGGAGGCGCCCTTGGGCTATTGTGAGGAACCATCCCAGCATTCGCGTGGATTGATCTTGGAAAACCATGGAAAACCCAGATCAGGATGGCCGGAGAGCTTTATCTAAAGCTACTCCTGTCGGATTTTAAGTTTACTCGCACGGTAAATCCTTTCTATTCCAATCCCTAATCGCTCGTGGAAAAAATGAATACACAAAAGAATCGGTTCTGGCCCTGATTTCTCTTATCTTATTTTCACGGTCATTCCGAGATACGAATGTTGCTGGTAGCAATATTTCTTTGCTGTCAGTCTGAAATATGTCAGTCGAGAATTTTTCAATTAGCTACCGTCGAGAGCAACGCCTTCGGTGTTCCAGGTCTTTCCAACCTAACTCCTTCAACATCGCACTTACGCTTTCCCTCCAACTATATATACCTGTCACGAATCGGACGGAGCTTCTCTGGACCCTCTCTAACGCCTCCATTAACCCCTTTTGATGGGGACCCCATACAGAACAACAATATTCCAAGTGAGGACGCACTAGTGACTTATATGAAATCGATTTAACTTTCGGAGTGCATTTTTTTAAATTACGACCTAGAAATCGGAGCATACGATTTGCTTTTCCAATTACATTCTCGATATTTTCATTCCACGACAAATTATTACGAATTGTTACCCCTAGGTATTTAGCGGAATCTAAAGTTCTAAGGTCAGTACCATTAATTGTATATTCAGAGCTAAATGGTGTCACCTTTTTACTTATACGCATGACTTGGCACTTTTTAGCGTTCAACTCCAACTGCCAGTCTTTACACCACGCAATTATTTTCATAATATCGTCTTGTAACAAAGCGCTGTATTCCTGGGTTTTGATTTCACGATAAATAATAGCATCATCGGCAAATAATCTTTTCATCCTCCTTATTATGTCACACAAATCATTAATGTATATGAGAAACAACAGAGGCCCTGTCACGCTTCCCTGGGGAACCCCGGACCTCACCTCGGTAAATGATGAACTCTCACCGTCGAGAACTACACACTGTGTTCTGCAACCCAGTCGCATATTTGTCTAGATATGCCGTAGCCACGAAGTTTCCTAAGTAACCTAGTGTGAGGCACAGTGTCGAAAGCTTTTTTAAAATCTAATAGAACTATATCAACGTGGGATTGCCCATCTATAATACGGCACAAGTCATGAATTAAAAGTGCAACTTGCGTCTCGCAGCATCGGCTTTTTCTGAATCCATGTTGATTTGGGTTTAAAAGCTCATCTTCATCCAAAAACCGCATGAATAGATGATGTACCTTCAGAAAATAAAATCTGTTTGAAAAGAATAGAGGGAATTCGGGCAATTTTATTACCATATTTGGAACTATTACTTATAACCAGTGGCTGTGATGTTCGCATTTACTTCTCCAGTTAATTTGAAATTAAATATAAAACTGAAATGAGCAATGTATTGTATCTTAAAAGTTTCTTGCTGGATTCGAGCGCCTGAAATACGTTGCTCCAAGTGCCGGGTATTAGAATTTTCTTGTATAAAACCCATTCTGATTACGTAAAAAATGTTTTTAACAATTTTATCCTACCGTAAATTATATCGTAAAAATATAATATTATACATACACGAGTTAGAGAGATTTTTATATGAAATAAAGTCTGTAATTATATAATAAATGTATTTCTTAATAGCGCAATACAATATTAAACTAGTCAAATTTATATAAATCGTTACGCGCATGAGTGTGAAAAATTAAGACATGATGATCCTGAAGATAGTCTTAGATGGAAGAGTGCGTAATATTTCACAGAAATGAGCTATCAAGGACCGTGCAGGTTAAAACCAAGTTCGTCTCTTCGAAGTTTCTTAGGAAATTTACCGTTTTACAATGATTTTTGAGCATTGTATGTAGTTCTCATTTGCTGTGTTTCAGACCATCTTGATGGAATCTCGTTTTAGAATCCAAAAATGTATACGTGCTGTTTGGTTACATCTTGTGTTATTTTAAAGAACCTTAAGAATTGTGTTGCGAATTTTTTTATGAAACTCCTACTCCATTAATTGGATCTTATGTTGTCGTTCCAGGGTTTCAAGAGATCACTCTAGGTGAAAATTGGGATGGTTCCTTAAAAAGGGGGTGGCCGAATTCCTTTTCGCTCTTTGGCACCTGTCTTTTTCCGCCTCTAATGACCTCAACGTCAGCAAGGCGTTAAGCCATAAGCATATATTAGTTCCTGGGAACCTTTACAAGACAGTGAAGCAAATTTTATGATAAGAGCTGCTGTTAAATATAGACACTGTTTGTGTATGATTACTATTCGTATGTGTATATGATGACAACTTCCATGTCCCACAAATTTTTTGTAAAGGTTGTTTTGGAGCTTACGATTTTATTAAGAGGAATGAATATTTTTCAAATAGATGTAAAATTTTGTGGAGTTAACTTGCAATGAGTGTGATTAGCGAATATAGACGCAATTCAGCATTGCATGTTGATAGATGAAAATGCTTATTACGAAGTACCAAATGTTCGGCTTATTCATCGGTTAGTCTTCAACCTGTCAATCTCTATTAGCTGATCGATCGCACGGACTCACCTAACCTGGTCTTGCGCTCATGTCTTCCAACCAAGCTGCCAATTCCCACGAGTCATAGTCATTCATTAAGTCAATTAGTACCGGAAGCAGTAATTTAGTGTCAAGACGCTAGCATTTGGAGAAGTCCTTGCAGGACTGTACATGCAAAGTTTTCAGCTGCCATTAAACGGTCTCACTAACTAGTTAGCCTTCTTATCATTCTCAGAAGATAATTTATATCACCTTATGGTAAACCAGTGATAGCCTTCTCTATCCTCAATTCTCAAAGCGAAAATTGGAGTGGTGCCAGATAAACTGATAGATTTTCATTATTAGTAGTTCGTAAGACTAATTTCTTCACGAATGAGCAGAAGACTTTAGGACTAAAATCACAAATGTTAGTCGCTGCACTTAACGTACATCACTCACAGCGTCCAGAAATAGGTCAACCAACCACTAGGACCCTGACATCGTTAATAGGAATCAAGAAGAAAAAATTAATAATGTAACTTTTCTCTGTTTGGTAGGGTGAATTCAAAATAGTCCATTTAGTTAAAATATAATTGTTTTCCATTTCGTAGAGTGAATTAGTATTAGTCTGTTTAGAGTCTGGTGGCTGGGCTATAATGATTGAAAGATGTGGGTTTGATTACAGGCCCACCCTTACCGATTTCGCATTTCCACGACTTACCGAAAATTACTGCCGATCACTGCTGGGACGTTTCCTTTGGTGAATTCTTTCCAATTTCTTATCCTCAATCCCCTTCAGCCTCTAATGACAACGACGTAGAAGCGTCGAAAAACACAGGCGAATTATAAAATCATTAACAGATTTTTTTAGCTGCGTGATTCGAATGCCAGAGGTGAAACAGTGACAGACATCTTGTAGTTGCAGGCGTGGCTGAGTAGGAAGCCGGAGAAGGTGGTTGTGTGCAAGAGGCTGTCAGGTGTCTCGTCTTGTTGTGGTCGTCCCTCTCTCTCACTGCCTTGTCTGCTTGAAGCCTGCTAACCGCTCAAGTCCAGGCACTGCTTCTCACCAACACCACCAGATATGCGAGCGGAGGGGACGGAGTTCTATCAGACAGTTTCTGTTTCATAAAGTTTGCAATCCTTGTCATACAAAATATCGTCAGTATCTCACAGAGTAATATAATCGATGAATTTTGATTAAAATCCTAGACGTGTTCTGACTGTAGAATTTCAACTCTTCATTTGATGTGTTTACATGAAAATTCCATTCCCGAGTGATTATTTAACTCCCTTATTACGTACTTATTCAGCTGGAATAATGAAAGAATCTTAAGGTACGTTTAAAAGGTGACAGAGGATGAATGCATGAAGTCTTCTAAATCTAAGCTGTAGGAGATGGTAAAAAGAAGATAAAAATTTATTTTTCAAGGCTTTATAAAAAGTTATATCAAACACACATAACAATTATCGTATATTAGCAGTTGACTTTTACAGAAAAGTAAGGAAATCGGCCTATCCAGAATACCGTGGGAACACTTGGTGGAATACCAGTAAATCAAAATGGGATCTATTCAGTAAAATTTGTTTCATTCAAGCAGATAATTATTTTAAATATGTTTTTCTAGCACGAAAACACTTACAAGTTTACTTGGAATGAAATAGGAGGAAGTTCGTTAATTGATTATGTATTGATAAAAATGATGTCAGGTCAATTACAGAATGTTTGAGTACATACAGGGTGTCCAGGAATGAAAGGATAATCCTGAAACCTCAGGTGCTCACATCATTTCTTGCTATATGACAAAATTTTATTTTAGTAAAATTCTCACCGTTTTCGAGATATTGATTTTTAATTATTTTTTCAAAACATGTGATTTTGTTCTGTTTATTCCATACCATTTCTATAAATTAAGACGTTTTATACACTGTTTTTTTTTTTAAATTTACACAAAGATATTTGAGTAATCTAATTCAAGATTATTATTTTTTTAAATGGTAAAAAAACCTTATTAAGAATCTTAAATGCTATAATTATTTTATACTTCTTTTAAAATGATTGTTTATGGTAGGTTCAAACTGCTAAAGAGACCATTGTGCATATTAAACATGTAGTAAAAAAATGATGATAATGATTAAAAAAAAAAAGATTTTTAAGTACTTTTGTAAGGTTTCAAGAAAAATGAACTTATTTTATATGACTCAAACATCCTTGAGCAAATTTAATAAGAAGAAAGAAAAGCTGGGTTCAAAAAGTCTTAATTTGTAGAAATGGCATGAAAAAGAAATCAGTATCTCGGAAATCGTGAGACTTTTACTGAAATAAAATTTTGTCATATAGTAGGACATCATGTGTGGTTGTAGGATTATCCTTTCACTCCTGGACACCCTGAATATACACTGTCTGACAAAACAGTGAAGCGACTGCATTGAGCGGAGGTCATATCTGACGGTTGCTCACGCCAAGACGCCAGAAAAAAACACCACTGTGTCTCTCCAAAACATCGGAAGAGAAGGACATTTCGGCAGGTAGCCGTCATGCTCCCCGAATTTCGTCATCCCAGGTATTACAGAACCACTAGGCACAATGCAACGCCATTCATATGCAATCCAGTTTACAGTCTTCTTTACGCAATCATCAAGGTGAATGTTGGAACGTCCTCCAATATCTGCCTCATAAACTACACATTTCATAAACAAAAATACACTTATAACATGGGATATAGTAACAGTTTCTCAAGGAGATGAAAAAAACAACACTCCTCCAATGTGTAAATGCTCCGGATCTGACAAATCCGATTGTGTCACGGGTAGAGCACATGCCATTCATTCCACTCTCAGAATTACATATCGGACACTATTTACAGGTGTCGGTGTCTCGTGGAATGAAAAAAATAGTGATAGTTAAATCATGAGAAACAATAACAGGTTTCAACTTTTAAAAACAATCAAAATTGATTCAAATAATGTTCAGATGTTTTTAGCTGTATGAATAAAATATAATTGATTATTATAAAGATACTTTCTAGAAGGTGTAATACGCTATAAAAAGTTTTATTTTCACAAATTGTTATTGAAATATTAGGTTGATATCGATCATCTACCACATTTATTGCTGTTTCTAAACTATTTATTCCACACATTTTGTAAATTTTATTTTTATAATATGTAATGAAAAGCATACTTTGCTGTTATTAATGAATATTTCAGGCTAAATCGCTAATCCAGTTGCAAATCAAGAGTACTCTAACACTGATATAAATTGAATGAATAACTCCATGAAACATTTTAGAGATTATTTTGTGATGAATATGGGCTAAATTATATTTTTAACTTGTCTGTAAAAAAATGACACATGTTTCACATCGGGCTAATTAATTTACTGTACTACGATTAAGTGACCACAACATTACCAAGTGTTGATATAAAGTACTTAATAACATTTTATACTGAGAACTAAAATCACCGTTTGTTTTTGGTAATTACCAGGCAGTAAATGAGTAATAAATGTCTGTTCTTTCTGGAACGAAAATGTTTTTTGCTATTGACCGCCAATGAAACATGAAACGTAATTGTTCAGCCATGGCTGAGACTTACGTCATGCTACTACACCGTATTCCTTGTATCTTTCTATGCCTTAAATTGGCTGGACTGGGATTGCACGACAATATGCATTCTCATTGTAAATGCATTAAATCAGTTTCCACCAAATACTTCTCAAATGGTTAATATCTATTTGTGTCGGATAACTTATTTATTTTTTTGGTTATGGCTTCTCGCCTCTTCGGCGTTGAGGTCATTTAATGTGGGGAAGGAGACAAGAAACAGTATGGAATTCGTCCATGGCCTTTTTGAAGGAAGCATCCGGTCCTTCGCTTAGAGTGATTTAGAGAAACCATGGGAAATCCAGATCTGGATGCCCGGATGGGAATTAGAACCAACATCTTCCCGAATACGAGACCACAGCGTTACGGCTCACCCACCATACACTATTTATTTTGTCGGAATAAAGGGTATATAATTTCTTAAGCAGTCATTTTTTTTACACGGAGATATTCCATAAACAGTGTAACATAATGGAACCTGCAGGCTTTATACAATTTTTCATAGGAATTAGTTTTTTTTATGCAAGCCAGGTACTATATCCACGTTCGTTAACTCAGTGGAACAATATGAAAACGTTCTTGGAGATGTGATTAAGCTGTTTTGATTACCGGTTGCCTGTATTTGATTCGGAAAACGATAAAACTTAGTAAATGATTTATCTAGAGTTTGTAAGTAACAACGGAAAACAATATATAGTTATTGGGTGGATGTATATAAAAAAAAAAACAGACGCTTACATCTCCTCCCGAGATATTACATATTTATTAAATCTGACTATACCTGTAAGTTTTTCTATATTAATAATTTACTTTGCTCAGTATTTAAATACACAGTGAGCTGTTTTCATTAGTTCACGTGTTTACGACCATTACTTTTTTTTTTTTTTTACTGTGAATCATAAGTGTAAGCCTACGTTGCCATAAAAGAAGCTCTAGTTTTTCTCTCCTCAGGAAGCGAATTCGGTAAGATTTTCAACGCTACCCCTCACCGTAGTCTTTAACTGAATTGAGAACAATTGACAGTCATTGCTATATATAACTGTAATAAGACTAATCTATTGGGTGACGGGAAGTTGGGCATTGAAGGCACACGTCCACACCTAATGCACTTTATGTGACGTACGCCTAGATACGACAGATAGAAATCGCGTCGCTGCTCACTGATCGACAGCATAGCTCACTGCCAGTTATCGACCATGGCCGACAGACAGGCCGTGTCCCGGGGCGCGATTTCAATAATTCGACGAGACAGACGGGCTCGGCAGGTCGGCCCCTAGCGAGCTACAGAATGCAGCACTGCACGATGCGCTCAGGTTGTGTACTGCGGGGCTGTCATGTACGCAGTGAGTCGTGTTAGCGTAACAGACTGTTGTGGTTTACAAGCTTCCCTGAAGCAAATAGGAAGAGGAAAACTTACAGAAAACAATATTTATGTAGTTTTATGAACTACCATACATTTCCAAGAAATGTCTTAAATTTGAAACACTCTAGGTGAACGAGACTTATGGATCCAGAGATAGGGACATGGAAAAAATATCGATAATTCTTTGTTTCGAGTACTTTTCTTTTGGTACTGTTACTTTTGTACTCGATATTTTTTATACGATATTTTTACTCATATCAGTACTTTTTGGAGGCATTGATAGCGAAATAACGCTGGAAAAATTAATAGCAATACAACAAATCCATAGAAAAAAAGGTGAAAATATGATTACAACAGACATGGCTGTATGATATAGGGCCCCCTAGGCAAGAATACGTACCTACCAAGACGAGAACCTAAACGTATTTCTATGCTGATAGCATTGTCATTTTGAGAACTTGAGAAAAACTTGAGAACTTGTTTTTGTCATTTCTCTTGTTTTTATTTTAAAAAGGTAAGAAGGAGTCTCGATCTCTCGACTTAGGATTAGGTAACATTACATTTGCTCCTCAACATTGTTGCTTGTTTGGTTTGTTTGGTTGTAGTGTGTGTGAAGCTTTGTTTTTTACTGTACTCGTGCATCGGTCAACGGTGTTGTAATTGCAGCTGTGTATTATATAATCGTCAGTACATTATCGTTTTATAATAATAGGCGTACTTGTAAATGTAAGTTGAGTAAATGTTGTCACATACAAAACAATAATCAAAAGTTGAGCATCAGGCTCCTCTTTACTTTTGGAAAGTACAAATTGAGCCTTTATTTAGCAACACTATTGTCACCATTGCCGACTTACTCTTTGGAACAATGGGAAGATATGAAAGTACTATTCCTTTACTTGTACAAGTTTTGCCGTAAATACCTTATAATTCCAGGAACTTTAATCCTCGCCGAATGTTTATTTTCGAAGATCGTACAGTCCAAAACAGAAAAGATTGGATACATTATTGTTTTTAAGTCTGTACAAAGGAAGAATGGGAAATTTGAGATAAGTATATATTTTAGGTACTTACTGCCAAATTTTAATAAGTTATTGCATTTTGCTGTTGTTTTGATTTATAAGTAAAATAAAAATTGCGTCTGATTAAGTGTAACCACCTTTAATTTAATTAATGTATAATAAATACAAAAAGGAAAATAATTTATTGCTCCAAATTTCATCATCACAAAAATAAAATGGATATTTTAGCTGAAAATATTAAAAATAACGGTTTAAAATTTGAAATTAACGCGCAAGTGTAGGGCTTTAACATTAAAAAAATTAAATGAATGAAAATCTCACTAAGAAATATAATGTAATGCATAATTTTATTAAGATACTTCAAGGTATCGATACTTTTCTTGAATACATTTGTAAGTAGGATACTTTTTTTCCCCAGATAGGCCTACTGCTCATGAGCACAGGATCAATACTTTTCTTAGATACCGTGTTCCTATCCAGAGCAAGTATTTACTTGGCTAGATAACGGACATGTTTTCTTACTAGATTATTTTTATTCGAAGCAAGATGTTTACATCTTCTGCGGCCATCTCTCACATCCCAAATGCCACATTTGTCTACCTATCGAAGGGGTTTTCATAATCATCCACTACGAATATCTCTATTTACTGGCTTTGTCGATTTTTTACTAGGTTATCCTGTTTTCCTTTATACGCTTATCTCGTCCATCTAAACTGTGGCATAATAATGAAATGTCTATAACAAATAAGGTGGTAGTTCTCTATTTTGTCAAGTAGTTTTCGATTACATAAATTCGTCTTTATACTAGTTCAGTTGGTATGTGTTCTATTGCATTACTTTGAAAGAAATCCATTTCTAAAGCCGTCAGACTTCATCAATCTTTTCCAAGATTACAGATCTGAATAATGGTGTACTCTGAATTCTGGTGTAATCTATTGTTTTAGACGTTCTTTTAGTTATCTCTGAGGAACATAATAAAATGTTGAGTTTTTCTTATCTGTTTTGCTTATGCATCAAATTGTCAAAAATACCAAAGAGTTGTATTATTACCATTTAAAATATCTGCAGAACTTTGGTAAAGGGTAAAATACTCAAAGTGAATTCCAATTATTTTTGTATAAGAACGTGAGAATAAAAATGAAGATCTGAGAGCCAGTACCACAAAGTTAATTCCTTGCAGTAAATATATTGTGGCGAAGCTAGATTAAAAAGTCTAAGTGCGAACAAGAAAAGGTTCTGAATTAATTAATTTCATCTCATCTCACTTGAACGAAAGCTGTAGCAATTGTTCAGGAATAGGTTTTTGCAAAGTACGGCAGATTGTATCAATCTATAAATTAAATAATTAGTTATTTAAATCCGGATCACAAAATTTCGAAGAATGTGGTTTATTTAAATATTTTTACTAATTCGTATCGGTACATATTTTTAATTAGTGTTATAATAATGTATTACCGAATGTTTTCTGACACATTTATCAATTTAATTTGCTGATACACACTAGAAATACTTGTCTACTTAATAATTAAAAGCCGTAACGAAATTTGATAATTGGCTTAAAGTATTCTTAAGATGACATAATCTGCTCCTGAGGAACGAATTTTGAAATTCACATTTGTAGTTTTATTTGTGAAAAAATTATTGAGTGCAATTTAAAAGTTTTATGTGGATACATCAGAATTTTTGTTTATGATAAGTTTATTAAAAATGATTTGTGTTTAAAACTTTCCAATCAAATGACATTTCATGATGGTGTTACTTTTCCTCCAAGCTTTCATCAACTATTAAATAACAGATATATTCAGCAATCTTAACACCATATTTGTTACAACTGTAGCATTCGTAGAACAGTAATTTGTTTGATAAATAGCTGTCACACTTTAAACTGGATTTTGTCACCTGAACTGTTTCTGTTCACTGTCATTGTGCGCACCATTTGTCGTTGTCTTGCATCTTTAGATTGTAATTGGATCATATTTGTATCTGTATGTTTGGGTGGAAAGCGAGGTTTAAATTTTCTTTTGGTGCTCCAAAAAGATTTCTGGTTCTTAAATAGTCGTCCACAAAGTTTTCTCCTTCTCTTCTATGTTTCAAACAGTGAATATATTTTTCTAGTAGTTGTTAATTATTTGTAAATGATAGTGGAGATATTCCGCAAATGGGAAAACATCCCGATACCTACATTCTCCTTAATTATTTTTGTATCTTTTCACCAAATTCTTGGCTACTCGCCCTATATGCAAAACATTAAACTTATGGCTGAAGGTTTCTATACGGATAACTAAATATGTTTATTTGCAAACCTGTATCTCTTTAAGTATTTTTGTTTGCTTTTGTCGATTTTTTATTGTTTTGTTTGTATTCAGTTCTCTGAAGAGATTTAAGGCTTTGTGTACTTAATCTCACATAGTGCGCTCGTAGTATATTGACTTGATCGTGGGCTACAGTTGCATAATTAGAGACAAATGTATTCATTGTATTTCCGTGCCTGGTTGTAAAGTTCTGTATAGAACAGGTTCTTGGAAAAAATATTTTAAGAAAATGGCGTTGAATTAAAGGTGAAATTCATTCTCTTCGGTGCTGAAATATTTTCCACAGAAAATAATTGTGTCATTCTTTGCTTTGAGAGACTTATGCCCTTCGTAAGATTATCCTTTGTGGCCAGAATTTAGGGGTATCTGAAAGCAATTTGTTATTGAATAAACGTAATAGCGATATCTCTCTGTTAACTTTGTAAATAGAGGCTTCGGTACCGTGATATTGCGTGATGGAAGTCATATTTACACAGTACCATGCGTGTATTAAGCTTTCACGAATTCACACGTTACTGATTCAGTATCTAACAGTAGCACGCTTTGTGTGGTTGCCTTGTTTTTATTTTTACAAACAGATTTTTTAAAAAATGGGTACTAGTGTTTCATCTGGTAACCACTTTAAATGAATTTTTATGAGACGTTGTTAATATTTTAAAAATTGTGTCTACCGATAAATTTTTTACAATGATTCTCTGGGTTGTACCGATCGAGGATATATTATGCATAGTACGTAGGTTCATTTTGCGCATAGACCTATCGGTGTCATATGAACGTTGAATAATGCAAGCTGGCAACTGAAGCCCCTCAGCAGTTCTGTGTTGAAGAGTCTAGACACAACAGAGGCATTCAAGCAGTGAGAAAACCCCTTCCAGGTGAAACTGACCAGTTACTTTGCTCTAGTAATCGAATGATTTGGAATGTTGACAGTTCTGTTACTCATGACCACGATACATTCTTGAGAGGCCGTATCGTCCTCATAATTTAGTTGAGCCTGCCATTTGAGAGCACGCAGGCTTAATTCACAGTCCAGACATATCCGCTTTTTTAATTTTTTGTATGGTTTGACGGAATCACTCCTGGCGAATTCTAGACGGTTTCTTTAAAGGCCAAGGCAAAATTCGTTTCCGTTCTCTGCCCTAATCTACTTCCACTCAAACTATATAGACATAGACAAGACGTAATGCCATTAGAAAACAACTGTCATAAAATGACCTCCTGATAGTTTAAAAAAGTATGTAGGTCCTGATAGTTCAAAAAAGACAAATCAAAATTATAATCAATGAACAAAAAAATTCTTTGTTCCTATACCGTGCAGGTACACGAAGTAAACAATCTCATTTTCCTTTTCCTTTATTTTGGTTTTCCTGAATATATTGCGTTATGTTCCAAACATGCCGTCTTCTTCTATGAGTGCATACCCGAGTCCCAGTGCAGGCGGTTAACACTGGGGATGTTTAACTCTCCATGGTAGCGTCCAGCGAATATGAAACCAGGATGGTATCCCTATGTATCCGCTGTGTGACAGTGTCATTCCGTGTATGACTGTGATGGTGTATGTGTTCAGTGTAATGTTTGTGTTGTGGATGAAAGAAGGGAGAGGGTGATATCCGGTGCCAACCAATTCACGCCTATTCTTCCGAAATACATAGAGGGAAGGGAGGGGGCGTCAGTATTAACCTCCCCATACCACGGTGGAATCACAATGTACAGTGTCGTATTTCATCACTTCATGCGCACTGCGGAGAGGTTTGGTATTTAACCAAGCACTTCGGTGCATATTCTGGTGATTAGCAACTGTACACCACCACCTATCATACTTCGCTGGCAGAATCCTTGTTATGAAACATATTGTAGTGGCTACAAATTTCTAAGCCAATGTGGTTTTGTTAATATCGAACAAAGAACATTACATTATTATTCTAATAACGTAAAGTCAGAACCATTATTGCCATTTATTATTTGCACTTACCGGTATAATAAACACATTAATTTCATTTATTCATGTTTTTCTTGGGTTAAATCAAACACTTTCAAATCTTACTGATTCGAAAATTGCATAAACAGTTTTATATTTACAAACATGAGCTGTGTTGTTTGAAATATATCAAAGCAGTATGGCTCGGAACAACGAAGTTTTACCGCTGGGGCACTGGGACGTTACGCACTGGCGAAGAGACATTATCGACTATAGTATGATTAGACGAATAATGTTGTTTACTCTTTTTGGAATCTTTATTGTTGAGTGAATTCAGTCACTCCCAAGAGCGCTGTGGCAGTGTTCAGTCAGAGTTGTTTTTCTTATAGGCTCGTCACGATTTCATACGCTGTTTGTACGAGAAAAATTACGTAGTAAATTTTAGTTTTTCATTTATCTTTTACCTGAAATATTCTGACATTTAGGCCATTTGTGATTTGATGTTGGGGAAGGTTGATTAGGAAGAATAAAAAAAATTATTAACTGTTGTGATATTTATTATTCCTCAACAACATTTTAATAAAAATATTCTATTTCTAAAAATTAAGACTATTATTTCATTTGAATCAAATGGCTCGATAAATGCAGTCACTGACTGCTGACACCAATGTGTCTGCTTCACCAGCAAGCAACACGGAGCTCTGAATATTCCAGGTGAAAGGATATCAAAAGTTAATTGATCAACTCGTCTCAGTGATGCACGAACGTTTCTAACGTCATTTCGCTTGTCTCTCTGCTCTAATTTCTTTTTATGGTAATTAGAGTTTCCTTTATAACTCACAAGACTTTTTATTTCTTCCCGTTTTACTCTAAAAAAATAAAACTTTTTGTCGCTTGAGAGAACGTATTGTCAAGATAAATAAGAAGTCTTTATACGACTCTCGTAGTTTTTACTTCTTGAGAAGGCGCATCTCCCTCAAGATGCCACGAAAAAATGCGTGCTATTAAATAACATTACAAACAAATTTTCTGTTACTACACCACTCAAATTTA
The DNA here is from genome assembly GCA_031002005.1 of Vandiemenella viatica. Classification (NCBI taxonomy): domain Eukaryota; kingdom Metazoa; phylum Arthropoda; class Insecta; order Orthoptera; family Morabidae; genus Vandiemenella; species Vandiemenella viatica. Next base: position 95,651,086 of record JARYHS010013631.1, read on the forward strand.
ATATAAAGGTATAAATTTTCATTCAAGATAATTATGCTGCAGTTGAAACGAAGGTGTATTTACATTAATTTATTTTTCACAATTCCAGTTTTGTACTCATTTTCAAGTATTTAATTAATATCGTGAACGTTGATATTACATCTGGGCATCGTTGTTTTGGGGTTGGTAAATATTTATATTACTTAACTGTCGTGTATTTCAGTCGTTTGTTGAGAAACGAAACTGGATATCTTTCTTGTTCGGCATTACAGACATTCAACTTCATTGTTTCCTAACGCATTTTTTCTTTTTATGCAATTGAGCCATAATAGCACCCGGAACTTGAAGGTCAGAGTTTCTATAATTAACCAATCTCTCACGACAAATCAGAATTGACATGTTGGTTATTTCGAATTAAATGGAAACGTCCTTAGTAGCTGAGGGTTGTTGTTTCCACCCTTATTTTATAAGGTATAACTGAAAACATTTTCTGACATTTTAACGGACAGCACCTTTCAGTCACTTTTTCAAGTGCTTGCGGCAATCATCTTCCGCCTTTTACGCTATCCATCGTAACCCAATCAGGAGTCGGCCAATGAGAGCTGGTCATAATCCAAGATCCGGTAACATTATTTCTACGTCCATATGTTATTTGATTGAAATGCAATTTTTATGTATAATTATTAGCACCAGAATACGATTCAACCGGGTTGCTTATCCAAATATGGCTCCAACTGTTAATTATAATTAATTTCAAAGAGAGACATATAAAGAACATAAAAAATTGGGGTTGCTTATGTAATAGTGGCCGCAAGTAGGAAATGTCAGCTATTAAAGAGACGTAAGAGCGCTTGAGAATTAGCAACCCAGACTTTTTATATTCTTTACGTGTCTCTCTTTGAAATGAATAGTAATTTATTTTTAAAAAAGTGAACGAAATTAAAAAAAATGTATTCTGAATATTTTATTAAAAATACTTGCGGCCTTATCGTATTCCGTCATTAATAATTACTACACTATTACTTACTTACACTAGGCACACCCAGTGGTGCACTTTTTGAAAAAAATGCCGCACCTAAAGACACGTATTTTGATGATAGTAATTTCTTGAATCGTATGTAATATTTTTCATAACAAAACTTCGCGAGCCACCACAAAGCAGTGCTTTAAGCTAGTTATACATAAAAATTAAATTTAAATCAAATAACAGATAGACGCAGCCGTAGGCTATGAGTCGTTTGGCAACTAACAGGTAGAATAAACGCCGTAGAAAAACAACTTGTAAAATTACAGAGGTTCTCATTATTCAAACAGTAAAAATGAGTATAATTTGATGTTTCAACATGTGGAGAAATTTTAATAATATTGTGTGGATAGTTAAATTCTAGCACTATAAGGGGAAAGGTTTAGGCGAAAGTGAAAGCTAATTTTCATGTACGGAAATATAGAGTACGTATTCCCTACTTGTGTAATTTGAATTCCGTGCCCTAAAACTTACTGAAACCTGGCACAACAGGACACGAAATAGTGAAAATAATGGATGAAATTCTTGGCGCCGCAAAGTAGTCTCATTCCCTTCACTCTACCCTCTATACATAGCCAAAGGTGGGTAATAATGTGTAAAACTAATCAAGCGCTGTTTCGCTACATTACACACAAATGAGACGAGACGTGGTAGGAGCTACAGTACGATGAAATAATTTTCATACTCCAACACGCTGTTATAAGCGGCTAATCATATAGGAGGGCTCTAGAGTAGCTTCCAACAACCAGACATGTTAAGGGTAATGGTGAAGTTAGAGAAACAGTAAACACGTACCGAGAATGAGAGAGAGACGGAGAGATAAACAGATGAGAGAGGAGAGGCGGATATCAAGCCAATTGCCACACCCTCCACATCCGACCTGCTAAGGCACCACTTTATGCCTTTCAATTAGCCCAACAGTTCTACTTGCCAATTAGAGCCTCAGTTAATAATGCGGCTTGCGAGCAGCGTACAAGGAGGGAGACTGATGCCCGTGTACGACTTGGCGCCAGACCAGTACGGCAGACACCGCTTGCCTACGCTTCCCGCGATCTACATAACAACACAGCTAGGAGACTTTAGATTTAAATCTCCTCAAACTTAACTCCTTAACACAACACAGGATGTACTGAATTTTTGACTCGTGTTTGTGTAGCTGAAATATTCAGGCCTGCTTTTTTGCTTTTTTCCTCTCGTTCTCTCTGTTTCACTAAAAGGCACACACACACACACACACACACACACACACACACACACACACACACGCACACACACACGCACACACACACACACACACATACACACACACACACACACACACATACACCAACACACCCCTTTCACCCCTGAGCCTTCCAACTCGCCTCCAAAATCGTCTTTACTAATAAATCTGCAATTTCGAATACAGATTTGTGTTGAAACACTACATGTCAATAAACTGGATTTTGAAATAGGGTTTTTGAATTTCTACAGTGCTTCTTTATTACTGGTGAATGAGTATTTTTTATCCACACAGAAGAATAAATACAATACAAAATATATTAAAAATTTGAACAGAAATCTGAATTTAGTCTTTAATAAAGGAAACAAGTTGGCAGTATGCCAAATTTCCATGAGCAAATTGTAATATACCTCAGAAGTTTGGTAACTATTTGCTGCTGAATTATTACAAAAGAAAACGTGAAACGAAAAACATTTAAAAGAGGGTGTGGTAAGACAACATTTTTAAGCATAAGGGTCTGTTCGAATGGATTGGAAACGGTCATCTTCAACATTAACACGTAAGTGGCAACTGACTTAACTTTTATCTGTATTTCTATGTTCGGTTTGAAAAGTGTTTCCTTTCGGCATGTTACGAACAGCATGTCACCTTACCAACTGTATCGTATTTGTTAAATTATACGGCAAAAGGAATCGTACCATATGCCGAATGTTATATTTTTGTTGAAAATTTTTTAAATTTTATTCTGGAAAGTTTTAGGACCCGACAACAGCTGATATTGTAGCTCATCAATTATGAAATTCCACGAAACATTTACTACAATATTCTGCAAATTAACTCGTCATTCCTAGGCACGCAATTTCAGTATAATAAAGAGAAGTTAGTTGCACAAAAATAAACGATTATTATGATACTAATGTTAATTATTCCTGGACCAAAATGTTACATTCTGAAAGGTTGTGAATAATAGTCAGCATCTCCATTTACCATCGAGACGAAGAAAATTTGTGATAATTTGGAAACTAAAACACTAAAAATATATTTTTTGTGGAAAACTCTTCAATTTGCAAAAATGTCCTCACTGCACAATATGGAGAGAACTATCAGAATGTAGGATAAAACCAGAAACTTATAATCCTTAAAATGACCATCGAATTTACATATACTGTGTGTTTTACTACAGAACATTTTTACTTTCTTAAATTAAACTCCCAGCTACACGATTTTATTACGAGAACTAGAAATAACTCGGATGATAACAGAACATTAGCATGATTCATACTTAAAGATATTGATTATTCCGCGATGCATTTGTTTAATAAAATATCCAAGAACGTAAAACTGTTTGTAGTTAATAAACATATTTTTTTCGAGAAAAACGGATAGAATATCTTGTTCACAACATCTTCAACTGGAAGAATTTGTTCATATAATTACTATTTTCTGATATGATCTTACAAAAACTTTTACATTAGACAGCTGCAAATTTGATGATAAAGGATATTATATTTGTGCTCTGTTTGTGACTTCTAATGCATAGCACTATTATTACTGAACATAATGTATACGGTATATGTATCCTCGATAGAGAACTAAGCAACAAAAATAGAAAATAAAAGGTATTGAAGTTTTTGATGTCATAATTAAATCTAGTACAGTTAAACTGGATTTTGTTAAAGCACTCACTCAGTCAGTAAACCAACATGACAATATTTTGAATATCGTACCATGCCAAACATACCTATACTAAAGATAATGCAAGAAGTTTCTCAGCACGCAAAAGGGTCAGCATGAGATTTTACACGTTTGTATGTTTATGACCCTCCACTTAACGAGCCGCAAAAAGTTTGGATTATGGTAGGCATCGACTGATCGTTAGCGATAATCCCGGGTCGACGTCAGACTAGGAATGTCCTCCTCAAATTGCGGCTGCCGTCCCTGATGGATGGAGGGGGAGCAGCCATTAAAAGCACTTAGCGGGACGCAAATCAAGCGACAGAGGAGTACAGCCGCAGTTTGGCCGACGGAGCTGCGCTGGAATTCTGATTCGTCCACCAGTAACATGGCGATGTAACACAACTGTGTCCCTTGCGTGTCAGTCTATTCTGAGTGAAGCCTCATTAACTACCACTAACAGTAATTTTTTAAACTACTATTAATCACTCCCAATACATTTCAGCCTCTCGAAGTTTTCTCAAAAACTACAAAAATTTTGAACGTTAACTGTGATACATCACCACTATGTTCTGACGTTACTGTCATTTTCAATCGTTGTAAACATTTTCATATGGAGAAGTCTAGAGAATCATTATGAAATATATCACATCTGGTACGGAATAATTGAATTTGTGAACTTTTTTAACTTCCTAGCATGCCTATGTAACACAAAAACATAATTCATCACTTACGTGACGTAAGCTAACGCAGCCCCAATTTCATTGGTATACGTTGCTTGGTTTTCGTTTGATCCGTACTCAGCCATAGTAAAATTAAATAAAATATGGTTTTGGCATGTATATTATCTGGAAATGTGGTACGAATCGGCATAAATCGTAGTCTTCATATTGTCAGTAGCTGTTACTCGCCACTTCGTTCGCGTGGACTTAGAATTTCATTGTCAGAATTGAATATAGAAAGCTGTTAGTAACTTAAGATTTGTCCCAAACAACACCGAGTCGGCATAATACGACAGGAAAGCCATCACTATATCACTCTACCGTCGAACCTGTCTCATGAAGAGAATCAATTACCAACATATTTATAAACAGAAAAACAAACGAAGGTGCTGTGATGTTGGGGGGGGGAGGAGGGGAGAGGTTAACTAAGGGCAGCCTTATTTCAGCTTGATCTTTTCTTCTTTATTCAGCATGAGCATCCGATTCTTGGGTTCTAATATCTTAGTTGCTCGTGCGCTGCTAGAGCTATACCTTAGGCCAGTTTACACCCGCAAGGCATATCAAAAAAGAAGGCAAAATAAACTAGTACCAAAAACATTTAAGCAGATACAAAGTAATAGTGTAGAGAAAATCGACATCTATACTAAATAATATGTTTTGTCTCTAAACTAATTTTAGTAACAAATGATACACTAACAGACTGCGCGACAAGCACAGCTTGAGAAACCGACGTACCATTGCAGACTAACACACACTTCCGTCTCTCTGTCACCATTCAATAAGTTCTAAAATTTTCGTGACTAAAACTGTTATTCATACCGAGAAAAATGTCGTGTGTACTTCCTACAGGTACAAAGTATTTCCTTGTCGAATTCTATTAATATTGGTATAGCCATTTAGTTGTTAAAATGTAACAAAAAGACAGAGACTTACTTCCGCATTTATAATATTACTAGTTCAGATCACACACACACACACACACACACACACACACACACACACACACACACACACACTGACTGCGAGAGAAACAACGCCTGAAGGATCAATACACGTACGGCATTGTTAGACAGCCTACGATTTGTCAAACATTGAACCACTAAATTTTTTGATATCTACAGTTTAACATGGAATCTGAACAACTAGGCGTGGCTTATACGACAAAAACCATTTTTTTAAAAATCTTTGCTTCTAATGAGTTTTGAACCGGAGACCACGCTCCATACATCAGGAGACAAGCGCATTAATCACTGAGCTACCAAGCCGCTATATCGGAAGGTACTACAAAGACGTATATATGTTATACGTCTGTCTATCGCCGTTCAGTAATTTTTCAAAATTATATGACAGTGTGTATTATTTATACAGAGGAAAGTATCCTGTGTCCATCCTAATGCCAAATAGCATCTCCTTGCGAAATTTCATCACGATTGGATTAGCCGTTTAGCCCAAGAAACGTAACAAACAGACAGACAGAATTAATTTCGCATTTATAATATTAGTATAGATTAAGAGACAAGTGCTCGTGTGCTACTATTCTGCGTCGGTATTCGTTATATCCGTCAGAAAATGACGATCATTCCGAATGTGACTACTTTTCATTATTAGATCCGCGATAATAATAATTTTATCGTGGAATTTGCATGTTATTATTCTTCATTGAAACCATTAAACTTAAGAATAGCCTCATTTATTACAGATCTCTATGATCAGTTTCGCTGAAACATGTTCATTAGTTTTTCCGCGATATGCACACAGACAAAGATTCTAAAATGTATGGTTTTGGCCTCTGTATTACTTGCCGGAAGAGAAAGTACAGGGTTAGCCAGTGACATAAGCTATCAGATGTAATTTCGTTTAAATCCGTTCATTAGATTTTGCGCAATGTGCGGACAGACAGACAAAGGTTCAAAATTTTACTGTTTTCCCGTCTTTGAATGCACAAACAAAACTTACTACGTTTTGTTATATAGATTGCAACATTATAGTTTGAACCAGTGTTAACAAAATAGTTTTAAAGTAAATGTTGCTGTGCTGCTATGCCAGCGAATATTTTTTCCTCAAAAGTAAACAGCACAATATCGAAACATGGTATTACGATGCACCTGTAACTTTCAATAGTGTCTTTACTGTTTGCCCAACTATTTCATCAGCTGGTGATTGTCATAATATCATAAGGGCAATGAATATTAAGTTTTTCTCAAAAACAGGAAAATTTTCAGGCCAATGCTTTTTTAAACCTGAAATTGTTTATCATATATGCAGGTTTTTAACTACAGAACCCAGAAGATCTTTTGGAATTATTAAGTCCTCCTGCGCCACTATTCTCTGTGAATTTATCGTTTGCATGTCTTTAGTCTTCATAGAAACAATAAAACTAAAGAAATGCATCATTTATAATAGATCTCTATTGAGCTTTGTTGCAAAAAGACTGTGAATACTGTGATACGTGGATTGATTTTTCGTTAAGTATATACATTAGTCATATCCTCAGTTTACATTTTTAATGGAATAAAATGTTTCCAGAATTGTTTGAGATAGAATTTAATACACCAGTTAACTTGCATTTTAATTAAACTGCAGTTTTTTTTTACTTCTGTTAATAAATAATATGGTCTAAAAACTTGCAACTAGAACAAAAATGATTTTGTCTGCTAGCTATAATTGCTAACACCGATTGCTTTATAGGAACATTTCGTAAGGTATGTATTAAGTCGTTAACAACCCGTTCTTTCTACTAAAGAGTTGAAGAATTAAAAAACAAAAATAAAACTCTGAGGTACTGCATTAAAAGGGAAGAAACCTACAGAAATAATGAGAACGGCAAAATGAGGTAAATTTTTGAAGACTATATTTTATGGTCTTCTCTCTCCATTTATCTTAATATTATTAGGCGGGAGAGAACAGTAATGAGTCATGAGGGGGTTTATAGTAGCACGAGAATTTACTTAGACGTGAAAATTACAGGCAGGTTAATTTATTTACCCAAGTTTCCGAAACGGGAGACTAAATCATTTGTTAGATCTCACTTGAAAGCAGTGCAGGAGCGCTTCCATCGAAAATCTGGAGTGTTCTCCGGCAATTTAAGAGATATCCAAGAGAACGCTCAGGTTAACAACATATACCCAATTTATTTTTAGGAGTTATTAATTCTTGTATAAAAATCTTCTTAATGAATGGTGAAGGTAGTTGACGAATTGTCTACATTCTAATTTTAGAACTGCTTCCGTAGTGGTAACCAATAACTCCAATAAAATCATATTATTTTTCATCAATGTCACTCTTGTTGCAATTACCTACAGTAATAGCGTGGGAGAAGGTATTGAAAAGTCTGATTCCGAATTATTAACAGATCATCACAGTTTCGATTTTAATAAAGTCGTTTTGAGTATTATACATCTGATTCTATTGTTTATAAAACACAAGATTTTTGCGGAAACAATGAATGAAATTGATAATTGGTGTGTTTGATGTTTAATGTAGTGATACTTGACCCTTCCTAAACTGTTTTTTTCCTCGTGTCATTTTAAATATTTTTTTTTCTGAGTATTTTTCTTAATGTACCAGAGTGTTCTTTTTTATTTATTCGTCGTCTGAACTTTATGCAAAACCTTTCTTTAAGCACTTTAACACCTTTCCCCTTTCTCTGTTTCCACTGAAAAGTGTACAGTCTTTTGCTGTTATTTATGTATTATTTTCCAAGTGTTATTATTTATGACTCAATGGTAGTTAGAGAAACGTTTGTATGTGTCCCTCAGGAGTATTTAGGCATAATAATAACCGGTCGAGAGAAGATACAAACCGAACTGTATTCGTGAGGTCGCATGTTGTCCTCCGGCCATCTAGGTTTCGGTTTTTAATGGCTCCCCGAAATCAATTCAGGAATTGTTCCTGCAAAAGACCATAGCCGAATTTCTTCCCGTTACTTATCCCGAATCCTCTCCTGTCTAATGACCTCGACGAGGAGTAAAAGCAAACGTGAAAAAAAAGAAATACAAGAAGTAGAATTTACCGTGACGCATGTCAGCTAATGTGACAGTGTACACGATATCTGTGATTAAAGGATACGATTTTCAAGAAATTTTATGTTTATAACTACATAGTCATATATAAGTTTTGATGTTTGTATGAATATTTAAAATGTAATTTTTAAAGAGAATTTATAACACTTTTTTTAAGTTCTTTTGCTATCGTATTAATAATTTAATGAATTACACATTAGAGTGAGATAAATACACATTACAGTATGAGCTCAGTAAACATATTTACTGAAGTGGTAGACCCAGGTGCCTAAGTAAATTTATCACTTTAGTTAAAATACATACTGTAGCGAACGAGCGGAATCCGTCACATGAAATAGCGTTCGCTTCGATCAAACCACTTTCGGGTTTGGTTTAACTGAAACATGTGGTCGTTGTGATCGAACGTATTCCGCTCCTACTTTTTCTGGTAAATGAGCAGGAAATTAGTATTAACAAATGAAATAGTGAAGGAAAGGTAAATTAGCTTTGATAAATTCACTTGAAAGGTATAAATGGAAAAATATATGAATATTCATGAAAATACTTTATGAAAGTAACTTTGAATCAATTCACGAATATTACTAATGATATTGTAGCAACCTGGACTGTCTTTCCTATCCGGCAGAGAGTAATTGAATCCGTTCAGCTGGCACCTGTTAATTCTTGCGAGGAATCTCGATTTTTCCAATGTTGCCATGGTCTCTATGACAGATAGCTGTTGATTGTGCTCTACGAGCAGTTATATGGAGGGAGAAATTAGCAACCAATTCGCTATTCTTCATGTGGCAATCAGGTAGCTCTGTCTTAATTGGTTTGTTACAGCATAGTAAGGTTTCGAAGATAAAAGGGCGGGAGAAGGATTTCTCACGCCATGTTAACCTTGGAGCTAGCTGCGTGGATAAGAGGTCCAAACCGAGGGTGGTGGTGTAACGGCTAGCGTTCTGGCCTCGCATTCGGGAGGACGGCGGTTCGAATCCCCGTCCGGGCATCCAGATTTGGGTTTTCCATGGTTTCCCAAATCACTCCAGGCAAATGCTGGGATGCTTCCTTAAAAAAAGGCCATGGCCGAATTCCTTCCCATTCCTTGCCCCCCATCCTTTCCCGTCTCTAAAGACCTCGGTGTTGAGAGACGTAAATAAAAAAAAACATAATAAAAAGAAAGGTCCAAGTTTGATGAACAATGCTTGAGAAATGTACTACAGGTACTACAATCGAATATGCTATCCTCTTATGACTTAAAACATACCAATGCATTACAATACAAAACTGAAGTAAATTCTTACAGTTTTTCAATGAAATATTGCATCTATTGGTTCTAGATACAAAAATTAATTTCAAATACAAAGAAAGGGAAGTAAATGCTGGCCATTTGCTAATCAGCCACAGACATAATACAATCAACAATGAACTAGAAACGGTGAAATAACTCTGTTTTCGATACTTCCTACCATAGTCAGCTTAATGCGAGCTTCTAGATAAGCAAATGGAATGATTGAATATCAAGAAAACCTGGTAATCCTCACTCTCAACAAACATGTTTATCCTCCTTACACCATACCGAATTTTTTCAATTATAACACTAAATAATATACAGTATATAGGAGTGAGGGAGAGAACAATTCCGGTTACCTTCTTCGGAAGTGGGAAAAACTCTTCTAAGGGTAATGATGGAGAGAAACAATGTGACCGATGTGTTTCTGATCGTTAAACCTTGCGTGACTAAAGCATCACATTTCATAAGGTGTACTGTTCAGTTTATTAATTCGTTTCAGTTTTCGGTTGAATGAAAGTTTCAGTTTGATACAGTCAGAGTTTCCATTGTTTCACCTGCACTGGTAGCATCCCTAATATCTTTTCTTTTACGGGCCAAACACTCCCTGCTTTGTTTTACCCTAACGGTGCTTGCAGTTGTCAGGAGTAAGACAAAATAATTTCTTTTGAAACGTTTCGGTACTGCCCATAGGTCTCGAGACCTATAATAGTTGAAGGCTCTGCAGTGTTTCTCCATAACATGGAATCATTGTTTGACTGGTTCAGTTGTTTTCCAGAAAAAGTGACATGCTGTCTCTATAAGATCAATGCTTTCTCGTCAGCTGTTTCCATGACACTTTTATTGTCATCAGATTACGGGTAGATTATATGCACCAATATCAGCCCATATAAACACTGTGTATAAATGTCTGTTTAGAAATACGTCTCCAGAGATTTGAGTCCCCTACATGCATCCAGACTAGTATTAACAGGACTGTAGCATCTCATTCGATATCACTTGGCTGTAAACATAAATTATTTTTTTTCGTTCCATGTCCTGTCATTAAAAACAATCTAACCAAAGGATGGTAACATGTAAAATTTTTGTCTAAACTTATTTTGTGTAATGTTTTATTTTTCTGAAGTGTTCGGCGAGGTGATTAGATTAAAAACGACGATCAGGATGACATGTGTGCCAAATCAAACTTTAAAAATGGAAATTTATAACTTCTAAGTATATAATATCTTCATGGCACTTAGATTCAATTAAATGAAAAATAAAACGTGAAAGGGTCATTATTTCTTGGTTATGTCGTAACTTCGTATCCGCAATAAGAAATTCTGCGATAATTTTTAGATAAATGAATTCATCATCGCCATTATTGTCATTTACTCTGGTTTTCATAAAAACATCTTTATGTATATGAGCAATGAAAAAGAAACGGAATTGGGGGTGGTTGAGAAGTAAGGAAGTAAGGAAGTAAAACAAGCAACAGAATGATGAAAAGTAATATGACACTGGTTACGGGAAAATTATTGCTTTTAAGTATAGTTATATAAAAAAATAGGTGCCATATTAGTATTTATAACATATGTAGTATTTATTAGTAGGAAAATATAATTGAATGTTCAATATCGAACCTTTAAAAGCAAAAGACTGTGGAATTAATAATTACAGAAAATTTATGAATGCTTTGTTCAGTTAGCAATACAACACGAGATAATCTTTTTATAAGGGTAGTCACTTTAGCTCTATTTCATGGTAGAACAAACATATAGTTTTACAAGTCAGTTATGCTCCAAGGTCTTCTGATACCACTGCCGTCATCTTAGTGGACTAGTTGGAGTTGATGGTCCAACTCGAGATTCTCAGAAGAAAGGTGTTTTTGCTTACTTCACTTTAGAAGCAAGCGTTGTCTCGCTTCGTAATTATTTGAAGAAGGTACTTTTTACAGCTCCGTACGAAAAAAAAAATGGTTTATCTTGGGGAGGAGAAGATTAGGCTATCTTAAAAATCACCAGGAAATCCTAAGAGATTGCTTGTGTGACGTTTTCATAGAAGCGGTAACCTTCTATCAAGTTACTGCGAAAACTTAATGTCTACTCTAACAGGTCAGTGACATGGCTTGTCATGGACTGTTTGGACTTGTTTTTTTACGTGAGATAAGGATTGTCTTTGCACATCGCTTCACACACACATTTGGGAGCCCTTAATCTCGGACCGACAAGCTAGAGACTGACCTATCAGCCAGCTTGTATAAAGTACATTCATTTTACACTGTATAAAACAACACGACAAGGCGTATTATTCTACGACTGGGAAATGTTCAACCTTACGTACTATTGCACTTAGTGCCGATACAATTTGTATGTTGACGTAATTAGCCTCACTCAATGATAGTTGCATTCACATTTAAATGCACAAATCTGAAGTTATGACAGCTATACCTGTCAATTTTTCTGTACATCGGAGGAAATTGATGAATTTGACGAGGAAGTTGCAGAAATAGTTGAACCGTCAAAGTGTTGTAAGTGTGGAAGTAAGTCCATATGGGTACGGAAAGGCAGCAAGTGTTAGCAACAGTTTGTGAGTTACAAGACCTCACTATTTATAGAAATTAAGTTTAGAAACATATTTTTTAAAGTGTAAAATATTTGTAATTGTATAAAGTGATTATGCTATTTAAGTTTAAATGGTCAAAGAGCGTCGAACTAAGGAAGGAGGTGATTCTTTGGTTTGATGATCCACAGGTAGTTCGAGAAAGAGACGTGTAACAATATTATTTAAGCTCGGCCGTCATCCATTATAATAACGGCGGTGACGTGTTGTTACTGCTTCGTAATGTGTCAGCGGTATTGTTGAAATGTCTTTAGCCCGTTGAGAAATGGATTAAAGATGATTAATTAACAGTTATTCTGCACTTCGCGGGTAGATACAAGGTCTCGTTCGTAATATGTTTTAGTTCATGAAGTGCCGGGTATCTAAAATGGTAGTTCTGTAAACAGGTTCTGAAAATTATTCAATTGACATGGCCACCATCCCGTACTCGAGAAAATAAACAGTATATTCACTTATCTAACTTGTCCTTGAAGGGATTTATACTTATGAAATAAAAAAAACACTCTACATAAAGTTACAATACAGTTTATTAAAAGTTCTAAAGTCTTCAGCTCGGTACGAGGCACGTATCACACTTTTAACACTACAACGAACTCCGATCCGAGGTTTGGCTGCAGTTCGATAATTAGAAAGAGTGCATCACCAACTTAAGTTGATTACAACACGCATTCACATCTACTGTCGATTAATTGTGAGGACTCCCCGGTCCCGATACATGACTCGCACAGTAATTATTCACGGATAGAAACAAGATTCGAGGACCATATGGTGGCTACTACTGTCACTAATACTACACACGTCCGACACTAACGACTCCCGATCAAACACTGACATGGCCGCTTCTCCTTCTGATCCACTCTAGCCTCACGTGACTTTTCCTGGCCTATAATAAATTTCCACTTAAATTCATATGGCAAAGATTCATTCATTCATCAGTCTCTCCACTCCATACCATATTTCATTTACTACACCGATTTGCACTTTCGGTCTTTTAATTCGACAACCTCTCGGCCCTTTCACTACCCGGACCAAAACAGCTTATCACTCCCCGCTTACTCAATGCTCGCATTACAGATGTTCGATTTTTGAAGGAATAAACATTGATTTAGGTGGTCTGGAGTAACCTGCTATAGTATCTCAAAAGTACAAGCCCGAGGACACGAGGAAGCACGACTATATTAATAAATTGTTGTTAGCGTTTTAACAAAGACATATGTATTGAAGTTATACAAAAGTAATTAGTAATATTTGTGGAACTGGAAATTTTTTTAAAAAACATATGATTTTGGGTTTATAAAACATTGCGGTTTATTGAGAAATCAGAGAAGTGTAGAATGTATGATAGTTTCATTAATGATATACTAAAATTTTAGGAAAACAGTTTTCAAGTAGCCCGGCATTCGCCTGCAGTGATTTTGGGAAACCATAGAAAAACCAAATCTGGATGCTCGGACGGAGATTGGAACTGGCGTCCTCCCGAATGCGAGGCAAAAGCGTTAACGGCTCACCCACCACTCTCGTTGGGACCATTCAAAGAAATCCGATACGGAGAATAGGAAAATAAATACAACTTATTTATATTAATGAAACCATAAGGGGGAAGTTGTGAGGGGATTATTTGAAAAATTTAAATGTTTGTATCTGATAAATTTATTTTAGCAGGAGAGCAGATGTTTCTCTTGTCGGCGAATAACATTGATTATCGCTGGAAATTCAGTCACAGACAGTGTGGAATTATTACCATAGAGAAGCTGAAAGCAGAAACTATTGTAGATAGTTGGAGATCGATAAATGTATAAGCGATGTGAAAATACAAAGTGTTATTAAATGCTATGTTGTTTAATCTAATAGTGAGTTTGGTATAAGCTTCTAACTTCAGCAGCTAGTTAATCCCGGGCCACTTGATGTGCAGCAAAACAATAAAAAATAACAAGAGTGTTAATAATCTATACATTTACCAAAATTCAAAGTTCACAGTATTATACGTGGTAAACTTACAAGATGAATGGTGAAGTGCGAATGAGGAAGGCTAGCGGTTATTGGATTTTTTCGAAGAGGTCAGTGAATTAGTTATCTGAAATTGAACTGCATTACGGAATAATATTTCTCGGACCAATGACACGCACTGCAGCCGTTACGACTTATTGATTGTAACGTCGATACTCCGACTACCTCCGGGTTTGTATTTTCACGGCATTTTTGGTATTCATGAGCCTCTCGCTTCTGTTCATCCCGGTGCAGTGGTGGTGCGTTGTTTATGTAGTAAATATTCAAGCCTCCTTTTATTTATCCTGTAGCTCAAGCCCACGCGGTTGCCTGATGTAACCTTCACACATGATTTAATGCATTCCCTCCTCTCTGTCCTGTTATTGACAGCAGACATGGGTTTTATTTCCTGTTTCTCTCATTTTGCGATTAGATCATGTATACTATTTGAAATGGGGAAGAATTGTGTGAGTTTTTCTAAAAAAATACTACAAAAATTTGCCCAGCGCAATTCCGTACCTTTTACAACGCCGCGTCATTAGGAGCTCAATTTTCGTGAACTACACAACTTAACACAGGTCTGCGAAATTATTTTTTAAAAGTTTTTCCCTGTTAATATTTGTTGTAATCGTCTTAAAATTAATATAAAACTGTATTTTTATGATATATACCACGTAATATTTACCAAATTCAGGTGATATAATATTCGGATACCAATAAGTACAAAACAAAATTAAATAAAATGAATGAGATTAATTTGAGAATATGTTCCTAAGTTTTATTGGATCTATAAATATTTAAATAAAACACAAAAGTATACCCAAAGAAAATAATTAATAATAAAGTATTTTAAAAAAAAAAAAAAAAAAAAACAGCGTTTTGTTGGTTTTCGTTTATGAATTTTTACTTCATCTTTATGTATCATTCAGCAATAGTCCGCCATCATATTAACTTCCCATCGACCTTGGTACCTTCTTTCCATCTCTTTTACATCTTGATGGGACCGTTCATCTTGTTCCTCTCTGCAGTCGCCTAGATTTTTTGGAAAACAATCAATATGAGACTTCAAAAAATGAATTTTCAGAATCGTTTTACGGCCTAAGATTTTATCGGCGTTTAACATTTCTTTGACAATATTTTTATAATCAGGATCTTTTTTGATCCATAAAAACTTAGAAACAACAATTTTAAAGCATGGCAGGCATTTTTTCTACGGTTGTCACAACTTTTTCAAATTCTGCATCTTTAAACAAGTTTCCTGATATCAGGTCCCGTGAATGTTCCCTCTTTCAACTTAGCATAAGATAAGCTAGGGAAACATGAACATGGATACTTGAAAGTATTTCCGTCTTGTGGTAATGCCTTTACAAACTGTTTGATCAAACCAAGTTTGATGTGAAGTGGGGGAAGCAATACTTTATCGGGATCTATCAAATTCAGGTTGATAGGATTTTTTATTCCAACTTACAATTTTGTTCTAATTCACCAATGAGATTTTTACCAACGTAACTTTCTTGCTCTACTGTCACACTCACAAATATAACCATGGGAATTTTGAACAACCTTGAGAATTTACTGATTTAGAGCAACATTTGTCTAGATAAATGCAAATAAAAAAATGTGACGTGATACATTAAAAAAAGCTTATATTTGCAATACATAAGTCAACATATGAACGTTTGATATGAAATTATTCAAAAAACGTTTTCATCGCAGACTTGTGTAATCGATTAAAGTTAATTCTTCTCTTACGCATGTCGTGAGGTACGCATTTGTTTACTTACTTTTGTTTATTTAGTACTCTTGTTCCATAGGTCCCTGTTCTTGAACGACCACTGACAAGTGAAACACATCATGCTTAAAAAATTATTATATGTAATAAAGAAAATAAAATAATATAAAAAATAACATTAATGTGTCAAGATGAATTTTGCAAAAATCACATGAGATTCAATTAATTCTTTTGTAAAATTTCTTGAATGGAGTAGAAGTAGAATTATTTGACAATAAGATAATCTCTCAGTTTTTCATTAAATATATCTTTATTAGCTACAAACTGTTTTATGCTTTTAGGAAGTTTATTAAACAGATGTGTCCAGAAATAACTAACTCCTATTTGTGCCAATGACAATGATGTTAGAGTTTCGGGGGAAAGATATTTTTGTTTCCTGTATCAAAATTGTGTACCTGTGAATTTAACGTAAAATAGTGAAATGTTCTATGACAAAGCAGATGAGAGCATATATATACTGAGAAATCATTGTAAGAATACTGAGCTTTTTAAAGAGTTATCAGCAAGACGTTTTTGGTTTTACCCTAAACAGTATCCCAATTACTTTGTTCTGTGGAATGAAAACTTTTTTGCTCTGTGAAGAGTTTCCCAAAAAATTGTCTCATACGACATGACTGAATGAATGAAAGCATTTGTCCATAGGTTTTCTTTGCTTTTAATGGAACAGACATTCGTGTGAAATTTCATTTGAAACTATTCAAAGGCAAAGGAATTATAAAACTTTTTAACGTATTTCTTACAAAACAATTTCCTTTAAAATTCCTTATTATGTATCATCACTACAGATTTTTCTGTCATAGTTGCCAAATTGGAGGGAGATAACACAATTTTTTTTTTTTTTTAAGGATTTTCGGTGGTTATATCCCGAAAATACGAACCTACATAAAAAATATCACACAATAACATTGACAGTTTTTTTTTTTTAAATCCTAATAAAAATTACCTTACTCAATGAAGTATACGAAAAAATAGGAACAGTAACATTTCATAGCATTAAATAAAAACCGGCAAACGTATGTATCGACAAAATAGAAATAAATCAACCGTGGTTATTTGGAAGGTTGTTTTTTATAAATATTGCTGAGTTCTCAAATTCTTTATCGCCAATAGCAAATCCTGGATTAAATACTAGAACTTTTAGTCGGTTCAAGATGATCCACATTGGTTTACCAAAAAAAGAGCTATATTATAATTCGATGGAGAATAACTACATCTCAAATATTAATCTGATTTTTGACGTTTAAGATTTAACAGCACAGGGAAAACTGTGTTCTTTCTTTATCTCTCGTGACAAAGAATGAGAATTAATAATTTTATAACCTGTGCTTAGTCACCGCATGAATACCAAATGTTTTATATTTTCTCCTAGTGCTTCGCATGAGTCGGAAAAAATGTATTGGCAGCATAGTTTCGTGAAATGATATTGAAACAGTGTAACTAAGCGACATAAAAGATATGTGGAGATATAATAGATATTAGCGATGGAAAAGAAGCATAATTTTTCAGGTTCAGCACAAATTCAGACAGTATACAATTGAAAAAATTGAAATACTTTCAAAGGAGTCTATCTTTCTTTCCGGTGAAGTAACATGCAACTGGTCCCATATGAATGTCGTTGTTCCTAATATTTAACATGTTTGAGATCAAAATATATAAAAATTAATTAAGATTAAGTTTTTACCACCTAATTTTTCAGTAATGTTATTATTATCTGTTCTGACAGAGCTTTAACATTGATTTGGAAACAATTTCTGATACAAACTGACGTCTCTCCATACCAGTGCTGAAATGTGCGATGAAATTAAATAAAAACATTTCAACGCCATAAACATAAACAAATGCATATTAAGCGAGAAAAGAAAAGAGTTAAAATTTCTCGAAATGGACTGTGTACTGTTATGCTACTCGTATCAACAACCTATGAAACAGAAAATTACACAATAGATTGGTAGTTTTATGTCTCTATACATATACAAAAAAAAAAAAATCTTCTGAAATTCCATAAATTAATTTAAAAAAAAAGCATGACAGTAAAAGAATAAAATATAATAGAGAATGAGAACATTTCACAATATCTTTTTTACTTGCCTATTGATGCAACTGACCACCATTTGGGACAAAAATTGAGACATCAGTTTAACTGTTTTAAGGAGAGAAAAGTTAATTTCCTGTTCGGTTTTTAATAATCGCAAGAATCATGTATATTTGTTTGTGTTGATAATGGGAAAGTATCCGATTATGAATCAATATGGTTTAAAAATCATCCTTACAGCTTGGTTTTAAGTCTATCTTAACTTTACAGTTAATTTAAATTTGAAGCTTGTGCAATAATTAGATATCGAAAAACTCATTAGCTGTTACATATCATGGCGTTGTGGAGTCAAATCCATTTATTCGTGCAGTAAATGAATTTTTTTGCTTTCGGCTGCGTACCGTAAATAGCTTTACTAAGTTAAAGTTAATGTATTATTTAACAGCAAATTAAGCATCCGCCACAAAAATAATTAAAATACGTTGGTTGCAAGGTGATAGACACATTTTATCCAATAATAATTTGATGAAGTATTGAACAGAATGATTTATTGTTATGAACTATAGTGTTGGATGATTCAACGCTTTTACTAGTGCATGTAATACAATGCCCTTCCTTTTTCGGCACCGGGTTTCAAATTGATTTAATAAGCTGAAGTTAATGTAACAATTTAACATCAAGTGAAGTGTAGACCACAAATCTATTCAAAGTATTTTGGCTGCCAGGGGAAACTTACTCGTTTCTATTGGGATAAAATATTGTTCCTTAATCAATATTATAAATATCTTTTTAAAGTTTCGAGACATGATCCATATCACAGGCGTAAGTGTTAACCTTCTTTAGCTGCATCCGGTGAAAAGTTTGACTGAGATGGTTTCCCATTTCATTATGATAAACGGTTAGTTTTAGTAAGTGTTATGGACGAAAAGATGATCGCAATTTTCACGTGTTCAGTCTAATGTGTTGTGTTGTCCGACAGAGGTTACAGAAATGAGAGACTGATAACCAGAGCAGGGTACTCTTTCGTAACATACATTGTGGGACGCCAAATTTAATGTCCATATGCAAAGGATGAATCAATATCACTCCATACGCCTCACTGAGCGATTTGAAACTAAACGATAGGCTTCCGAAACATGATGTGGTGACTAGAAATTATTTACCGCTGGAGTTCGATATAGAAAAATTCACCTGGTATGTCTGTCAGGAATATTACAATACCTTAGCGATTTTGACCACCTGGCGAAGATTTGGTATCGTACATTGGTAAAGAAGATGTGTCTCGTAATAAAATGTTTTATTATAATATATTTAGGAATGCTTCAATAGCTTGTCATTCACCGTGTGTACTACGTTCAGTTTTTTTTGAGTCTATATAGTTGTGTCATTTGAATTGTTATTTGCCGTTGTTGTATGATGTAGATCCTAATATATGGGACTGATGTAACATCTGAAAGTAATATAGTGGGGATAATACTGGCGGGTGATATTTCGCGATATACAGTTTTCCAATAAAGGAATATTTCTTTGGAACATAATGAACTGATAAAAGTAATTAATCTTCTAATTTATGAAACAAGTAATCTCTCAGCCCCTATATCTGCTGTTTATAAAAAAAGTATCTAGGTGACCGATCTTCGCTCGGCATCTTTCGATTTCTGTTCAATATGCGAGATTTTGAGTAAAGTTTGATTAAAGCTAAACGTTTTTCTTGAAGGCTTCTTAAGCATTTTTAAGAGCACAGTTCCTTGCAAAGCTTAACTAACAACAGTAGGCTTACTGATACCTGAATCCTACGAGATACCAAATCCAAGAATTGTACTTTTTTTTGTAAAATTGTGTTACAAACCTGAAAAGCAAAACGTTATCTGCATATCGTGGGATGTGTACTACAACTATGTAACTATAAATTCGGAAAAATATGGGTAATTGCAAAGAAAAATTCCATTACGTTAGGTCCACATCATAGTACAACTAGGTAACTGTTGTAGACAATTCACAGGTGCTACTTAGAATTTACAAAACTGGATAAGTTGATCATCAGAAAAAAAATCGATTCAATAACAGGACAAGTTCACAAATCTAGTCGTTCAACATATGAGGATTGGAGCAACAACTAGGTAACTCAACATGTCTAGTTATCTTTTATCTTCCGCACAAGGGTAGAAAATTTAAAGCCTGTAAGACTATCTTCCTTAATACCCTGTTTTTCACTTTTGTTGAAAATTATTGTTTGAAAGAAGACATAGATATTTTTAATTAAATAAAATTTAAAAATGGTAGTAAAATAACATTTAATCAAGTCTTCAAATTCTCCAAAAATCGTGATGAAACATAAATTTTGAGTTTTCCTCGAAACAGCTGAATTGTAGTTGCCTAGTTGTAGTATTCACCCCACGATATGAAATGTTATCGAAATCGCTAGAAACATTTCCGAGATCGTCTGGTTTACCAGCTCATAAATTGCTTTCAAAGAAAAATACTATTATTATGTTGAATAGATATAGTAATGCAAATCAGGGATGAACTAATGCTGCAAGATTAGTGGTAATTCACTTAGACGAATACATCATCAGTGCTAAATTAATTTATTCCGATAATACCATGCTTTTTCCTCGCATTAACCTCAGACCACCAACCACGCCTTTCCAAATGATAAGAAAACAATTCCCAATTAAAGTAATATTCGCTACGAACAAGGTCAGACGCTTCAAAAGGCAGAACTGTATTTATCAATACCTGTTTTTTTCGTATGGATAAATGTACGTGGCTTCAACACGAGTCTGTAAAGTTGTTAATATTTATTTTTGTGTTAAAGACACATGCGAGCAAAAAGTTATCTATGATTACATTATAACTGCTAATATTGTTTTCAAAGAAGTTTTGTAAAGTAAATAAAATTGAAAAAATGACTTCTGAGAAAGCCAATGTTTTATAAATATTTACTTTTTAAATGTTTTATTATTAAACATGTATTTAATGATAACGACTTTTTACAGTAAAAGTGATATTTATGATTACTCTTCAAAATAAAATACCTTTCATTAATAAATACATGCATTTACTTATTTCCTCATTATTATATTACCATTCGGTGACTGATCACGATACTTTGTGAAATATTCGCATGGGTCAGTTAGTATAAATGAATTCTTCGTATAAAGATATAGAGTTTCTTTTCAAAACAAATGAGAAATTAACGATCAGAAGGCTCTCTAGTACCTGAAACGTCTACTAGATGGTGTTAGAGCCATTTCAGAGATACCAAACACAAAAATTTTTCGTTGTTTGGAAATCGGCGTTTTTGCCGGGGAGATACCTATTTAGATAACATTAAAAATCAAAACTTTATCTAAATATGAAGTTTCATCTAAATCGTTAGAACAGTTTCAGAGATACCATATATAATTGCTCATTTAAAGATATAAGATATGGCAACAAAATTAGTTATGTTGTAAACGACGTCACCAATTAACACAAGGTTTTGATTTTACTCTGAAAGTAAATTAACCGTGTAAGTTTAAGCTCTTCATGTGAACACAGTTTCCCTTTACTGCGGACAAGATTGAAGATTTTTGCAGCTAGCTTATTCTGCGTCGTCATTCCAATACCGAACGGTTCGGAGGAAATCGCCAAGGGGATTTGCCGTCCCTGTGATCTTTAGCCAGGCAGCCCTTATCGGAGACTGTAGAGCTAAGAGTATTAGCTGCAGACTGAAGGGCCGGAGATCACGCACAGTACATCACTGATGTCTTCCCTTTAAATAACCTTGCTCTCTGTCTGCTTGATAGTGCTGGCTCCAAGTTCTAACAAAAATTACTTTGGCGAGCGTGCTGTTGGGACAATACTTTTGTTTTTGGTCTCAACATCTTTCCTACAATAGAGAATGTTCAAACAATGCTGCGGACCACTAACTTACGTGGGCTCAATTGTTTGCGTATGTGTATATTATTATTATCTGGGACATAATTTATTTTACTGTCATAAAATAATAAATCTAAAAGCAGGTTTTGAATTCCTTCATTTATAAGTCAGGAAGTGAACTATTTAAGGTTAATTACATATTGACCATACTCCTAATATTTGATAGCCAAATTAACATAACATTACTGCAGGCTGGATGCCACACTGTATCACTGACCTACATGTACAAAATAAAATAAAAGACATCAGACCTTACATCTTTTATTTTTGTTTACCTCAACACTCTCATGTTACCAACCTTACCACATAACGCAGTACCTCACACCTGCTACAAGAACCTGAAAAACGTTCTTTTACTTAATCCTTAGACCAGGAGTTCACAAACTTTTTATGCTGTGGAACCCTTCAAAAAATATTTACCTTCTTATTGACCCCCCGATTAAGTATGTAATAAAAACAATTTTTTTTTCTTTTTGCATTTATGCTTTTAAGTAGGAGTTCTGTATAGCAACTCAAGGAAAGAAGTTTTAGTTCCCTAATCCACCCAATAACATTAACAGAAAAAAGTAAATTTTTCCACTGTTAATAGTATCATAGAAAATAAAAAAAAATTATGAATATATGGAAATTTGCCTATAGGTCTTAAACCGTACCTGTCATAAAACGCGAAATACACAATTATCTTTCAAAATTTAATATAAATGTAATTGATCCTCTTTAGTATTAATCGAGCCCCCTTTCGATCTCCGTGTATTAATCGACACCTGGAGAACTCTTGTCGACCACTTTGGGCACCCTTGCCTTGGACGAACTGCTCTCTTTTTGATGCCAACTGGAAATGGATAGACTGTTATCTGAACAATGCTGTCCTGTCCTCATCCTAGAAACGCCAGATTTTTCCCTGGTCATTGCAATATTCGTGGCTTTTAAAAAAAGTTGCGCTTGTACTTTATACTCGCTTATAGCCATATAAGATATAGATACGGTATTTAAATTATTCATATTCTTCCTGCAGGCCACAGGTCTAGAAACTCTGCAAGAGGACAGAAAAGGCGGATTTCAAGAAACCATCTTGGCATTTCCCAGGAGCAGAACTTAACGAAAAGCAAATAACAAACAAAGAATACTCATGTACCGTATTGGAAAACTGTAATTCGTTTTTTTAAATCTCAAATCGTTATTTTACGCTAAATAATACAAAGGGTAAAAATGTTCTCGTAATATCAGAGTCTTTGTCGTTTACAGACATAATGCAAAGTGTTGGCAATCGATATGTTTAATTTATTGAGACTTAATAGTTATTTTTAGCTAACATAAATTTCTTTTTAAATCTTAATTACTTACTCATGACAAAAAGTTTAATATCATGATACAAGAAATTTTTAATATTTTTAGAAGAACCCATGAAATGATGTTAAGTTACTTTTGTTCGAACTACCTACGTTTCTATTCGATATGAAAAATTCTATTAAATGTCGATTGAATGTACTCTGGTATGTAGGTATCAACACAAAAACTTATCCATCAGAATTCACAAAAATTTTTGACGAGAAATATTAAGTATGCGGACTCATATAACCAAGGACTCCCATACTACTTACAAGAAACTAAAAGTATCTTTGATACGTCTCCATACAGACACACCAAACCAAGATTAATAAATATTCAGAATATATAGAAAGGAAAATTTTTAAGATGAACGAAATCGAAATTAAAATGATATTTTAATGATTAAGATAAAGTTTCTATTGAATTAGCAACTAAAGTTCATTACGAGCTATTTCAAATATTATCTGAAAATCTATAAATTTAGCATGAAAGTAACTAAAGTTATGTACGGAGTTTAGTGGCTGAACACTCGGTGTTATTTTTAGAAAGGGCCTATAAGGACACATTTCTTTGATTCTGTTTTCTGCTCCGTCCCTGTTAAGCTAACATGACAGCGCGCATCTCAAATTTTAGGACAGACCCTAATCTTTCGAACTGTGAAAACCCTCTCAAATTCTGTTCAGTAATTTTTCAGTTATGTAAATCACTTTATGTTGAAAAGAGATTTTGATTTTCTACCCGGATGCCAGGTGATGTGTGACTCTACAAACCTCTGGTTTTAAGTTAGGCTTAAGATTTCAAACAGTTACGATTGTTTCAACATCGATAAAGTAGTTTTCCTCTTATACCAGATTATAGGCAAAAATGTTTGGTGTTCAGAACAGATTTTAATTTCTATCTTCGGTGCCACGTGATAACGTGTCATAATACTAACACCATGCTATTAAAAAAAATCTAAATCTATTCAGAAATGCCAAACAATCAGATGTAGCTCCGTTATAGTTTTATGCGATTGGATAGAGGTTAAAGAATGTTATTCCCTGTTATTTGTTTACACGGGTGACACGGAACTCGTGTAGAATGTTCGAACAGTGACTGACGTATGTGAAACAGTGATCGTCTGAATATCTAGGAGCAGAAACGACGGGTCTTAGTTCAGCTTGAGTTTGGTATTGTTCAGTTGTTTGATTAAGATTTTAGAAAGCGTCGAGTTTATTACTGCTAGGAGACGATCTGGAAGTAAATCGGCCATGGCATTTATGAACCTTGATCCTGACATCAGCCTACAGTAACTTGGGAAAAACATGAAAACCGGAAATCTTTATGTTTGGACCGGAGCCTGGAACCGTGTCATTACCACGCCCGTATGTTAGATAGATAGACAGATTAGATATGTACACTTTGATACTACTCGCTCACCAGGCTAGGATCCTTCTTACAAGCAAAACACTACTGGAAGAGCCATTTTCCTGCGTTTAAAATGTGTGCACAGTTAGCCTTCTTCATGAAATCTGTAACGTAAAAACTGGTGGTCTGCCGAAAGTTACTGTCTGGTAATCCGGCTTGTCTCAGAAAGTGAATTTTTTTCTCCATATTTTAAAATCGCAGTTATTATGCCTTCATAAAATTTCGTACTTTTCATTTTCGTAATAAGTTTTTATATTTTTAGTTTAATGTATTACTTGTGTGTGTCTTTCTGTTGATTTTATTCAACAATATTTTTATTACTTGGGTTTGTCTTTTTGTTGATTTTATTCAACAATATTTTTATTGGCAAATCTAAATAATAATAATTTATTGCAGAATAAAATATACTTACCATTTATCAGATAAAGTGTTTTAGGTAAGCTTCAATAAGCATCAGTGTCAGTTCGTAGTTAATTAAGGCTCGTTTTTCTAAAAAAAGTTTAACAGATATACTAATTTTGGCAAGCCACTTTTAAAATAAATTATGGAAACAATAACGCTCTGTGTTTTTTACTTTATCCGTGATAAGGTAATGTGTCTTTTGTAGCATTAACTTTTCATTAGGAATTGGCTATAAGAATTCACTGTGTTGTAAAATACATCGTTCATACCACAGAATCCGATGAGCTCGTCCGTAATGGATTTCGTCATTTGTAAGCGATCGAGGATAATAATTAAAATAGGATTTGGTGTAGGGGCATTTCATCTGAAAACATTAGCATTCATGGGTATAATGCAAGTAAGACAGAATAACGTCTATATCACTAAGTGATCAACTGAGTTTTATCATCAATTGAAGGAATAAGTACGTCTTGTTTAGTTACTTCAAATCTTATTATTTAATTTTATTATGAATGTACAATATTTATAAAAACGGACGTGATTACAATTTTCAGTGCTGTTAATCGAAGCAGATATTTATGACCTTACGCATGATAACTCATGCTCTTAAATACTTATCTAATTCAAAACAGTTCAACACTTATTTATAATTCGTTAAACAGGATCTCTCTGGAATTTATTTCGTAGTAACCGATCTAACAGGGAGTTCTATACAGATTAACCATTTCATATGTAGTGAAAGAGAATAGAAACTGTTATTAAACGTGAAGTGAATGACATCTGTAGAGATATTTTTGAAGTGAAAACTTCTATAGGTTCGTCAGCCGATGTTTGGACAGATCTATGAGTTCCCAACTTCCCGTCACCGACATGAGACGTCACCATCACGCTATGACCCATTGCACGTATGATATGCGCGTTAAATGCTTTATGAATGGGTAAAATCTTATCAGTTCGTATCGCCAACATGCTAATGTTATAAGTATATATATATATTGTCGCTGTAAGTATAACGTGTTGCGCTTGGACAGCCATGAAAGTATAGTTTATACTAGTATATAATATGTAAAAATGTTTTTTTTACAATGTTCTTCATATAAACACTCATTTTTTATACGATTTTGATGGAACTTTGCATACGTATACTTTAAAAGAAATAGAATAATACTGTTTACGTTTGATTTACAAAAACCCTCTCCTCCTTCCCCCTAACTTAATTTCATTTCTCATAGCTAATCGGACAGAAACGGGACCGTCGGGTTAACAAGGATCGAATTAAGTGCAATTTCTCTTTACGTTAAAGAAAAATAAATCTGCATGTGCAGTACATAATCGTTACATAAAATGAGTTACTTTCACCATGTTATAATTTTATATGCAGACTAAAAAAATAAAAAATAAAGCGAAATTCTTGTGGATAGTATGATGCAGCAAATATATACGTGATTGAAAAACTAGCTGCCTAAAATCCATCATTCTTCCTCGTTTCTTATTCGGACGCAACACAGTACTGGTATGATTATTTTTTATTTCAATTGATAACAACTATACTGTTTTAGTTACAATAATGTTTGTTTAAAAATGAAGAAATAAATCCTAGAAGTAGCTTCCTTTACCTTTTAGGTTTTTATGTATTTCATTATTCATTTTGATCCAGTATGATTCAGTCATTTACCCTTTAAGTTATAATTTGTTTTGCATTAACTGTTTAATACTTGCAATATTTTGAGATTTATTCTGTATTATTATTCTTTTTTTACACAATTTCAAATCTTCTTTAGGAATGTTTCAACGGGATTTAAAATTCTTTTATGACGTGTTAGGTGTTTCCCGATTTAAAACTTAACATGATAAGAGAATGTAACTCTCTTCTTCATTTATTTCACGAAGTTCGTATGAAATTTTACAATACCTCAGGTTTTCTGCAGTGCTATCAGTATCATTTTTCTTTATGATACGCTACACATATAAAAGGAGGAAGTTTATAAATAAAGCTTGGGGGTCAAAGAGTCAGATTAAAAAGGCAATAGACAACCTGTGATCATAGGAAATCCTAGATCAGTATGATCGGACACTGACGTAGATTCAATTTGCTGCTGACTTTGAAATGTCTCATATTTGCATTGTTACACCTATTTAATAAACCCACCACTTTATTTTTTAGACAGTTCCTTCTAATTCCTCTGCAAAATATTATGTTTTTTTACATATTTCTTCTGCTGTATTTCTCACTGTACAGTGGGACTCTTTTATTTGAGCTTGGGAAATTTAATTCGTAAATTCTGCAGGAAGCCGCTTGCGATGCTGCTCCCAGCTACGCATCCAAGGAATTTATATAAGGAGCTGCTGTGTTTGGTTTGGCTGTGGTAGGGTAGTTCAGTGATAGAACAGCTGCTTTCAAATTTGAAGATACCAATTTTGAGAAGCGGTAGGGGTCGGAATTTTTCAGTGGTCTTTTGTAATATATCACAACTAGCTACCGAACTACTAGAGGAATTTTGAGGGAAGAGAACATGTTATGTTATTTTAGTTTTTAATTTATTGTCATATCTCATAAATTTGTGTATTACATATTTCGAGTTCTACACTTATATACCAGTTATAGGGGTTTATTTAGTTTTCTACTTGCATCACAATCTTTTGTAATCCTGAAAGATAACTTAGAAATAAATGTAGGAATTCTTACACCCGGCTGTATTCCTCACACCCTCAAATATCCTTGTGCATTTCATCATTAAACATCTTGGCTTGTCAGAATGTGAGGGGAAGTCTCATATAATAATTGTAACACAACACTACCTCTGGGGAATTTGCTTTTTGTGTGTGTAGTGTATAGGGACAACGCCATGCCTCATATTCGACGTTAAACTTTAGATCCCTAGCTGCGAAACTTACGTGTGCTTAATTTTCGAGGATCCATCCATCCTTCTGGTTGAAGACTAAGATAATACATTGAAGAGCCAAAGAAACTGCTACACCTGCCTTATATCGGGTCGGGTCCCCGCGAGCAAGCAGAAGAGCCGGAACACGACATGGCATGGACTCGACTAATGTCTGAAGTATGGAATTGACACCATGAATCCTGCAGGGATGTCCATGTATCCATAACAGTGCGAGAGGATGGATATCTCTTCTGAACGGCACGTTGCAAGGCATCCCAGTTATGCTCAATAATGTTCAAGTTTTAGGAGTTTGGTGGCCAGCGGAGGTGTTTAAACTCAGACGAGTGTTCCTGGATCCACTCCGTAAAAATTCTTGACGTATGGGGTGTCGCATTGTTCTGCTGGAATTGCCCAAGTTCCTCGGAATGCACAGTGGACATGAATGGAAGCAGGTGATCAGCGAGGATGCGTAGGTATTTGTCACCTGTCAGAGTCGTTTCTAGACGTGTCCGGGGTCACTCCTACTACACACGCCCTACACCATTACAGAGCCTCCACAAGCTTGAACAGTCCCCTGCTGACATGCAAGGTCCATAAATTCATGAGGTTGTCTCCATACCCGTACACGTCCATCCGTTCGTCAGAATTTGAAACGAGACTCGTCAGACCAGGCAACATGTTTCCAATCATCAACAGTCCAATGTCGGTGTTGACGGGCGTAAAGACGAGGCGTAAAGCTTTTGTCGTGCACTCAGAAAGGGTACACGAGTGAGCCAAAAGCCCATATCGATGATATTTCGTTGAAAGGTTCGCGCGCTGACACTTGTTGATGGCCCAGCATTGAAAACCGCAGCTATTTGCAGAAGGGTTGCACTTTTGTCACGTTGAACGATTCTCTTCAGTCATCGTTGGTCCCGTTCTTGCAGGATCTTATTCCGGCCGCATCGAAGTCGGAGATTTGATGTTTTACCGGATTACCGATATTCACTGCGTACTTGTGAAATGGTCGTACGGGAAAATCCCCACCTCATCACTACCTCGGAGATGCTGTGTCCCATCTCTCGTGCGCCGACTATAACACCACGTTCAAACTCACTTAAATCGCGATAACCTGCCATTGTAGAAGCAGTAACCGATCTAACGCCTGCGCCAGACACCTGTTGTCTTTTAAAGGCGTTGTCGACCGCAGCGCCGTACTCTGAGCGCTAACGTATCTTTCTGTTTGCATACGCATGCCTATACCAGTTTCTTTGACTCCTCAGTGTAATTATACAGTCTCGATGAGACAATTATCCATTTTTGACACGATAGTTAAAAGAAACACATTTCGGCTTTTATAAAATCCTATGGATTGACAGAAAAAAAATTATTAAAAGAGAGAGGGATGGAAAAATCCTGTATTGAAAAGAGAGAATCCAGTTATTGCTGCAAAAATCAAATATCTGTCTACAACACCAATGCATTGACCTTACGGAGGATTTCCTAAGTATTCCAGCAAGCAAAACTACTGTAACACTACTTCACTATGGTATTAGATTAATCTACTTTAGTGTCCTCCATGAGAAAATAAGTGAAATAACTGGTTGTTTTTGGAACTGGAAAATACAATTACGTTCAAATAAAGCTAGTCTGTCTATAAAAGAACCAAAAAAGAGAATCGAACAACGTTACTAACTTAAAATCGAGAGTGGTGGTGTAACGGTTAGCGTTCTGGCCTCGCATTCGGGAGCACGGCGGTTCGAATCCCCGCCCGGGCATCCAGATTTGGGTTTTCCATGGTTTCCCAAATCACTCCAAGCAAATGCCGGGATGCTTCCTTCAAAAGGCCATGGCCGAATTCCTTCCCATTCCTTGCACCCCATCCTTTCCCGTCTCTAAAGACCTTGCTGTTAAGATACGTTAAGCAGTTAAAAAAAAAAAAAAACTAACTTAAAGCCTGAATATTTAATTTGTGAAAAAACTGTTGGTATATTCATTAGATCGGATGTGAATACATAATCCTAATGCCGCGTTTACACCCTCGCGCATGCTTCCACGATGCGAGCCGAGACAGCACGAACACGAGAGTGTAAACGGTGCGCTCGCGTAGTTTCGCCTCGCGTAATCGCTCGCTAGTGGCGCTCGCCTCAGTGGCGGTCTTTTGACGAGAGTCAAAGGCACGAGCACAATGGTTACAGCAGATAGTCATCTGTATCAATGTAAGTAGTTATACAAATTTCATTTCTCCCAGGCTTCTCGAGGACCTTTTTAAGCCGATTAACCTAAAGGAGAAGGAGGGGGGATGAAAGACGGCCGTGGTCTTGTAGTGAACCATCCCGGCATTCGCCTTGAGTAACAGAGGAAATCCACGTAAAACCCCAGTCAGGATGGCCGAACGGGGTTTGACCCCCGTCCTCCCGAATGGTAGGTAGTGCGAATTCCCCCCACTGGTTACACAGTAATGGTGATTTATAAATCTGGTAAGAAACTTTATAAAACTTATAAAGCAGAAGTACAGCAAGTTAAAGCCAATAATAATAATTAATTGTGAAATACTTTATGGCGGGCCTTCACTGCGTTTGGCAGAATAAGTCTTTATAAAACGACTTACTGCAGTTAAATCTATCTTTTTATTTATACTTTGCATATATAAAAGCAGGAAGTTTGGTGAAATTACATTTTATTATTTAATTTATTAATAAGATTCCTAAAGGCTGATGTAGCTGGTATAAAAACCTGGTTTCTAGGACAATTTTTCTTAGGAGCAGAAGCGGGTCTCCTCTTTCGGAAACATAGAGGCGGTTTCTTTGTCTGGTGATAATATGAATAACAGCGCTGAAGCCTAATTACATGAGTTATGAAATAGGAAAAGGTTTCATTAAACTGGATATCAGTTGCCATAAATTTAAATATGCCAAGCGATTTTTTCATTTGGCACAGGGTTTCATATCGATTACTGTGGAATTTATGTTTACTTTCTTCATATCTGATTTTTAACAGTTCTTTATGTTAAGTTGTATCAGCTTCTTTAATCTTAGCTGGACAAAGATTTTTCACCCAGTCAGACACCTCGAATTTCAAAATATCTTAAAATCGTTATTCCATCTCTAAGGTTTGTTGAGGTGGCTACTGAATCTGAAATATCCTCTGGAGTTATATTATCGTTTATAGATATGAATGCACGCAACTGCTGAAAATCTCTTTTCAGTACAATATAACACATTAGTTAAAGTTTGTCAATAAATAATGATACACATAACCCGTTGGTAGCCTATAATAGGGATGGGAAAAATATATCGATGTATCGATATTTTTTAAAAATATAATCGCTATTTATCGTCGATATTTTTATTTTCGATATATCGATATTGTATTTGGTGTATCGATTTTAAGCACCAATTTGACATTTTTTCTACGAACGAAATTCAGTATCCAATTTAATTGTTACATGTATATAGGATAAATATACGAACATATCCAATCTTCTGAAAGTGTCTTAAAAAGTGAATTCGTCGAAATATAAGAGCTTCATCAGCGGTTGAGAGGTTAAAAAAAGCTGTTAAATTTTAACAACTTTAGGTTAACGTCATTTTTATGTTAGCATGTAAGCGGTTATTTTATCTTTGTAGTTGAAATATTCTCTTTTAAATTTATTTTTATTTTTTTATTTACGAATAAAAATTTATGGGTTGATTAACCACAAGTCATTATAAATGACCGTTAAATCATTTAAATGGCTACAATCTACAGTCAAAACTCCTTAATCGCAAGGAATACGTTCCGTAAATATGCCGCAAATTCGAAAATCTTGAATACAGAAACCTTGAATACGGAATGGTAGTTTATATAGGATTATAGGGAATACGTTCCAAGTATACAGAAACATTTTCATGTAATGGAGTGATTGTCGCACTTTGAACTTAATAAACCAATTCTGGATTGCTTTAAATCCTCTATCTTATGTTCATTGTAATGCTCTTTAAAATACGCATAAAGACATACAGCTTTTTCGTAAATTACAGCCCCACTAAAAATACTTTCTTGTGATTGCTATCTTCGATTGATGTAGTGAGAGCGGTTTTTAGTTTTTCAATCACTGTGACACCAATAGTTTTTACTGATAGTAACATCCTCTTTGAACGCCTCTCCCGTGTCTGGTCATAGGCGATAACCATGGGAGATGTATATCCCTCCAAGGAAAGTCCCAGTAAGATTAACTGGGGTGGTAACCCATTTCACCGAGCGTGGTGGTGTAACGGTTAGCGTTTTGGCCTCGCATTCTGGAGGAGGGCGGGTCGAATCCCCGTCCGAGCATCCAGAGAAATTAAGTTCATTAGAAAGAAATGCATTCCTTGCAGCATCTACCATTCTGGACCCTCGTTTCAAACGTATACACTTTACCTCTCCAATCGGTGTGTCAAATGCGATATCTACAATAAATAATGATACTCGCTTGGAACTTAGACGACGAGGACAACGTTCTCCAGAAGTAAGGTATACAGCAGCAACACAAGATATAGCAGATAAAACATCAATTTGGTCCACACATGAAAAGCTATTATCCCTTAACACTACTGTTATGCAAGAGGTTCCAAGGTCTGGCTCAATTCCTAATGAGCTTAAGCAGTATCAGGACCGACCATTAATAGACAGAAAATCAGACCCAGTAAAGTTTTGGGTGAATTGCCAGCGCTCCAAGCCAGTGCTTTGGGAAATCACGCTGAAATACGTTATATGTCAAGCTTCTTCTGTGTCATCCGAAAGAGTGGCTTCTGCAGTCAACTTAGCTGTACCGAACAACAGGAGTAGATTGACGGGGGAGCACATAAAACAGAGAGTCCTTTTAATGTCCATATCAGACGAATACTGGTTTGATTGATTGAAAAAAATAATAAATTAATAAAAGTTTGTATAATTTCTACCTGTGTCTTTAATTTTCAGAATTTTCTTAAATATTTTTTTTTTAAAGATAATTACTCCCTTTAGCCAATAATATCGTAATTTTTTTCTGGATGTATATCGATAGTGTTTGTAAATATCGCTTCAATATTTATCGATATATTTTTTTAAATACCCATACCTAACATATAAAAGTTTTATTAGCTCCTTGAAGCTGCAAAGTCCAAACTGACATCATTAAATTTTTTTTAAAAAAAACTTAAAAAGTCAATTAATTGAAAAAGAAACAAACAAACGAAAGTGCGTCAGTATAGGATGAAACTCAACCCCTCACCATGAAAGCTGGAACGCTTACTAGTTATCCATGAATGAATTCTTGGGAGAGTGTAAATGACAGTTCGTTTCTGTGCTCGTGAGACAAGGCTATAGTGTAAATGTGGCATTACAGGTTTAAATTTCATAGCATTAACATTTAATGCAGTCATTCCGGAATTTTATACTAAGCAGCTACAGCATCACAGAAATGAAACCAGTAATTCCAATGAATTATTAGTACTTGTTTTATATAATTGGCAAGAAATACTTCGACTGCGAGAAGCAATCCACGTTTTGTTGACCGCAATTCAGGCAAAATGCAATTTAATCTATACTTTTAATAGCACCGTATCCCGAAGAAAATGTGAACATGGAAAACATTTGTTTAAAAAATTTGCGAACTGCAGAGAAGCAATACGCAGTTATCAAAATGTGTGATTGTCAGTCTGTTTGGATGAATGGGGAGCCCGGTTTTGATAGGATTTCGAAAAATGTGCATCCCATTGTCGTGGGGGTTAAACAGGGTAGTCTATGATTTATTTTAATATGAAGTCGGAAAGTTGATAAATTTAAGATATAATTTTCCACAAATTAGTACCCATTCTTCATTGAACCCGATACACGGCAAAAAATTACTAATCACATTTTGCTGAGCTTTGGAACAATGAACAACCCATAATAGGATAGGTATTATTTTGATATGAAGTCTGAATGCTGATAAATTTAACATCAAAATATCCACGCAATTCACGCAAAAAATTCTGGTCGCGTTTTAATGTTCCTCCGAATTATGTTCAACCCAAAATGCGAGCGATAGATAGGAAATGTTTCATTTTGATGTGAATGGGAAAGCAGATAAATTTAAGATAAAATTTTCTACAAATTATTATCAATTTTACGTTGAACACAATTCACGTAAAAATCACTTGTCAGCTTTTGTTACTTCATACAGTTTAAATGCTTTTCGTGATTTTAGTGGTATCGTATTAGTTTCTTTTCTTTTTCTAGCTGGTGGTGTGCAACCTACGACATAAAGAGTTTAAGAGATCCGTACGTTAACATACCACAGCTTGTATACACTGTAGTACGAAACACTATGGGACAGGAAGATGCAAATATCCAGATGGCGGTAACACTGTGAATGAAACATACACTACTGTGTGTGAAAATTGCAGCACCTGGAAGCAATGGCCTGAATAACTCGAAAACTGGAAGTTGTGTAGGATGGTGGAGCCATAATAAGTGATTCAGATTGTAGATCAGTGGCGTGCACTTAGGCCTAGCCGCACCTTTTTGTGTGAGCGGCCAATTATGTGTTATGCTCCACGCATTAAGTGCAGAGCCATCATACGAAGTAGGAATGCAAGAAAGTACCGGTTTTCGTCGTTGACGTAAAATGGCTCAAATCAGCATGTGAGTGGGTCTGATTGGTCTGCAGGAAACCAGGGGAGGGTCGTACACAGCGATGAGCGGGTGCTGGACCGCACAATGTGACCACAGCGCGGGAAGACCGCCATCTTCTTTGCATTACCGTAACCGACACAACAGCTTCGCTCACAGTGTTAGCACAACGTAGGAGCACTGCAACGGGTGTGAATGGTTTGACCTCGACTACTAATGGATGGACTGGTGGGACTCAGCCCTTTTTACGGCTCTCATTGACCAGAAACCACCATCGCATTAGACTGTAATGGCAACTGGCATGTAACCGCCGTCAATAACGCGCTGAGAGGCAAAAGGTAGTATTTTCGAAAGAGTTCCGCTTCAACTGGCCCTACGCTTATGGCCGTTTACATGTTAGATGTTACGGTGGTGAACGCAATCAGGCAGACTGAACGGTTTGGGACGCCTATTGCTATAACATGCGATCTCCAACGTATTGAGAGAAATCTGTTTAGCAACCGCTTCTTTAGGGAGAATATAGTAGCCGAGGCACTGCTCCTCTAATAGGCAGCTTCACATACCATACTTCAGAAGGACAATGCAGTTCAACTGTTTTTCGTATAACGACGGGTGCCACTGTTTCCCTGGCCTGCACGATAGCCTTACGTCATTCGTCGAACATATCTGGCATATGATTGGTCGGCAACTTGTTTGCTCTGGTCCTCCTGCAACTACTGTCGATGCATTGTGGACACACCTACACTCGCGTGGCAAGCAGCATATCCAGGCTGTGATCCCACGCCACTATAATAGAGACTGTGTAATTATTATTATTATTATTATTATTATTATTACTCCGCGATTCACTAAAAGTGTGTGGCGGAGGGTGCATTGCACCTATCGAAAAGGGTTATGGTTTGGAAGGGTTATAAGGCGCCCATGGGCTATTGTGAGGAAACATCCCCGCATTCGCGTGGAGCGATCTGGGAAAACCATGGAAAACCCAGATCAGGCACGTCGCGACGTCACACCATATTGAATTCCCATGGGTAAAGCTCATTTGCAGTTCTGTAATTCTAATCATTCGTGAATTGCCATGTATCTGATCAGTTGAATAAATTTCATTGTAATCTATATAGGAACGAAGTCTTTCTCGGCGTTGAGAATGGATGTAGTCTTCTCGCGAGACTAGCCGAGTAAGTAAGATGTTTCCACACGATATTTCGGCGATCTCAGTCTCCATCGCCATCTTCTGGTGAAGTCTTCGTGTGGAAACATCTTACTTACTCGGCTAGTCTCCCGAGAAGACTACATCCATTCATTGTAATCCTTTGTCGCCATCTTGGTGTTACAGTTTTCACAAACACTAGTGTAGAAATGTGTCGTGCAGTGTCTGGGCTCTCATTTGTGGTCTCGTGAGTGTTGTGTAAGATTTTCTGTCGTGACTGTTGCCGCACGACATGAATTAACAGATTTAATGCGGAATGGTAATTTGCGTTGAACGCATGGAGTACTCCATTTGAAAACTGTTCCAGAATTCAACTTTACTCGATCCACGGTGTTAAAAGTGTGCCCTGGATTTCCGGTATTATCTCCCACCATGCACCACGTCGACTTAATGACCGAGATCAGCGACATCTGCGTCCAGATGTCACTGTTGACAGACAGCCAACGTTGCTTCAAAGAACAACAATACTCAATGAGTGATGTGCGAAAGATCTGTCATTGTGGACAGTGTAGCGAGATTTGGCGTTGATGTAATATGTCAGCAGAAGTGTGTCGCGAGTGCCTCTACTAACAATCTACCACCGTATTCACCGCCTCTGTTCGGCACGAGAACATATATATTGGAAGCTAAATATACAGATTGTGGGGCCAGATGAGTTATGATTCCAGTTGGTAAGAGCAGATAGTAGGATGTCAGGAAGGCACTATCCAGGCTGATGGTTTGTCTATCCTGGTGCGTTTATATGACATGAACTAGTAGCCCTTTGCAAATTTAACTGACAATTGATTAGTTGGTTATGTGCAATACTTGGAGCCCATTTGCAGCTATTCATGACCTTCATGTTCCTAAACAACGATAGAATTTTTCAGGAAGATTTTTCAGGCCCAAAATATTTCATGGTCGGTTTGAGGAACATTCTGGACAGTTACAGCGAATGGTTTGGACACCTAGATTGGTAGACATGAATCCAGTCGATCATATCTGAGACACGATCGAAAGTTCGTGCACAACGTCCTGCATCGGCAATACTTTCGCAATTATAGACGGGTGTAGAGGAAGCGTCGCTTAATATTTCAGGGCCTTTCGACGAGTTATTGAGCCAATGCTACGTCGGATTGCTGCACTTCGATGGTAAAAATAGGGTACAAAATGAAATCGCGATGTCTCCGCGGACTTTTGGAACTGCAGTAATATATGTTGCTGTCTTACGGATAAACTGGGGCGATAGTTGCAAAACAACTAACCACTGCTCATGTTTAAACATATTTCGTTTCCGGTATAAATGAAAGAGGAAAAGTGAAACTGAATAATAGGGAATAGATTTTTCGTTTAATTAGAACTGAATAAGATATTTTTTTCTTTTCTGTTTATGAAGTGCCATCGACAGTGTTAAAACATGCATTGAATGATATCTGTTTCGCTATAATTCATAAATAAATAACGAATTGTGATTTTGCTGAGAGACGTAACTTTCAAATATAGCAAAAACATAAATA
Source organism: Vandiemenella viatica (assembly GCA_031002005.1). Classification (NCBI taxonomy): domain Eukaryota; kingdom Metazoa; phylum Arthropoda; class Insecta; order Orthoptera; family Morabidae; genus Vandiemenella; species Vandiemenella viatica. The sequence goes on from JARYHS010013631.1 coordinate 95,688,654, forward strand.
AACATTTTATTCTCTGGAGCTACCCTTCTACTTTTTCTTCTTCAAGAGTGCTCCAAACAGAACGTTTTGAATGATGAATTCCACATTATGATTCCACTGACTTGATACACTACATAATAATAGTCCACAAATCTGATAAGTTATTCTGCGAAACAAGGGAAGGATCTTATGAAAAACCTTAACTCCGGAAATCAGGTCCAGTCTTTTTTTTAAATTTATACAAGTATATCTCGAGTTGCCAATATAAGTAAATGATAATCCACAGAACAATTTTATTGCTCAGGAAACTCATGTATGGTCTTTTGATATAGTTAGAATTACTAAGTTGCTGTAACTGAATGAAAATATATTCAGATTTTGGAACAAATCGAAATGTATTGAATAATTAAGGATATTTTAAGTACCTTGCATCCGGGATATTAAAGAGTCATCAAGAATTCAGCGAAGTTTTCAGCCCATTCGCGAATTCTCGGCTAATGCTTCGCGCTCCTGCTTTCTCTCTTTCATATTCCTCATTTGTTTGAAAGCTTTACTGGGGTCACCTCTGTGCTTCGCTCTTCAGACAAGAAGACCCCTGCTCGTCTTTTATAACGCCTTATTGTCAGATGTCAGTGTTTCTGTTTTACGTTTTGCTATCACAGCCTTAATGGCAATTCAGCTGAAACATTGAATCCACAATATCAACGGCTTTGATTTGTCTGTTTATTTCAGGTGAGCTTGTAACATTTGAAGTTTTGGATGCTGTAAGAAAACAGAAGCATTTGTTAAGACATTGTAACAATATATGGTGCTCGACCAGGTTGTTGGGGTCCCGCCGTTTGAAGAATTTTTCCTCATTCCGGACATGACCAATGACCAACGTGGTAACTAACGCACAGCTACTTTTCAATATTAAGTACTAGACCCTTGGGTTAAATCTCAAACAGTTCGGCAGTGTGTGTGTGTGTGTGTGGAATGGGGGAAAAAGACACTTGGCAAGCTCCTTAAGGTTTTTAGGAAAGATAGTTGTGAATAAAAACCCGATATGTTGGCTCAGATAGTTGCGGCTCAGTTATGTTTTCTGGCACTTACCATGAGCAGGGTCGTAGCTATCGGAGGGATCCCAAGCTCAGGGGGGGCCCCTAAAGCTCAGGGAGACCCTGTCAGAAAACTTCACAAGACTTGGTAGAGCAGGATACCAGCGCCACAGCGACTATAGTGTGATCTACGAGGGGCTACTTAAAGACAGCATACATCACTCGGAGCCCTCTTCTTGCCTGTGCCTGACCGCCGAGGCTACATCACTCCGCTATCTGTCATTGTGTTTGTGAGACTGAGTCTAATAAACCGGATCCTTGTATCCGCTGTGTTCTCATAGTTACTCTCCACTGTCCGTGAGATATCCACAGCCTACCTTCGCTGAAGAGCCATCTGCCTATAACCGGGAACTCCATTCAACCCGCCCGATTCCTGATCTTTCCCGGATGGATTCGACATATACAGGGTGTTACAAAAAGGTACGGCCAAACTTTCAGGAAACATTCCTCACACACAAACAAAGAAAATATGTTATGTGGACATGTGTCCGGAAACGCTTACTTTCCATGTTAGAGCTCATTTTAGTTTCGTTAGTATGTACACTCTTTGGCAAAAAAATTGATCGTGGGCGCCTGCGTCTAAGTCCCTTATTTTGCACAATGTGGCATCAATGGAGAGTTTGTCTTCCCAGGAAACTTTAGCGCATCTACTAGCTCCGCCCATCAAACCATCCCATTGGCGGGTATTCAATTCAGCGCCATCTGTAATTCATTTCCTTAAATCAATGCCTGTAACATAACAGGAAGACTCCGCCCATCGAAGATTCTTATTGGCAGGGTAGATCATCAATCTTCCCCTACATTTCAGTAAAAGGCTACTGACCAATCCTGAGTCAAGTAATGCATTTTCCAGTCCCGGGATTGGCTATCATATTCGGCAAGATATGGCCGACCATCGAATCGAACGAAATTCGGTTCCAGCTATACTTTTGTTAAATTCAGATCGTGAAACATGTCGCTAAAGTTGCAATGAACAAAATTGCAATAAAGCGCCGCAAACATGAGGTTCAGTGATTATTTTATTCCAAATGATTTGCGTAAAACTATAACGATGTTTATTTATATATTGATTTGGCTAATTCCTTCCAATAATACTACACGTAATGAGATGTGTGGGCCAAGCATTGGGTGGAAATGTTCATAGATCCAGAACTATAGAAATGATTATAAAGAGATTATTTCGGAAAATTGTCTAAGACCAGTTGAATGTAACTGATTTGCGAGACAGGATAAGGTTGTTTACACACTGCACGAGCTGTCTGTTTACACGAGCTCAGTTGGCTAATGGTTAACGCTCTAGTCTTCTGAACAGTAGGTCCTCGGTTCGATTCCAGGCGTTCCGATTATTTTTTTGCATTTATTTTAAACAAGTCGAAGCTACCAATGACTTATCCGTAAAATATAACGTCGACTCTTACCTACTTGCGTCAGGGAATAGTATACCTAAGGAAAGACTCAGAACTGAGTGATTCTTAACAAACAGCACACGTAACTATGAAAGCATTCATGGAGGTGACACTGGAAGAAACCTCGGGTTTCAACCTCGTCGAAATCGCATCATCTGGTGACGTTAGGTGGACTACAACGAGATCGCACAGTCGTCAACGAGAAGAAATACTAAATAATATTACTGTAGCAATTTCTTATTATTCCTCTGGCTTTAACACTCGTCTACTTCTAAGTCGTTAAAGATGGGAAGGGAATGGAGACAAGGAACGGAAAGGAATTCGGAGCACGGATTTTCGAAGAAATAATCCCGCCATTCACCCGAAGTGACTTGGAGAAACGAAGGAAAATCCAAATCTGGATAGCCGGATGGGGATTCAAACCCGCGTCCTCCCGAATGCGGAACCATAGCGTTAACGCTCAGCCATTAGGTTAACTTTTTCAATATTTTTCGTATTTGGTCTATGATGACATCCATAAAATTATTTAAAAATAATTTACTTAAAACAAAGTTAAACATTGTAAATGAAAATATATGTGCAGAAGTGATTTGATCTGATGAGAGAGGAGGTTTCAAAACAATCTCTGAAATCAGAAACGCAATTCAAATTTCATTTTCTCTCTCTTCTTTTCGCCCCTCTCTCTCTTTTTTCAATTTTTAGCAGCAATCAAATACTAACTGAATATAAGCTCCCTCTTATCTGTATTAAACTAAGAATGATGAGCGAAATTGATCGGTTTGCTAGTAACCAAACAAGTTATATTTCAATCTTTCGTAGAAATGTTAAAAATAAATGAATCCTACTTCACATTCTACTTGAGCAAAGACCTCACATCGATTGCTAAACTACAAAAATTTGCTGTCTCAATAAAATGTGGTAAAATAAGAAATTTCAATATGGATATGAACTAATTCTCTATAATGTTTTCTCATTTTTTCAGGTATGTCTTTCAGTAAAGATTAAGCAATAACACTGCCAATTGATACAAAAATTTTAATAAATCAGCTCTATTACTCTCCGCAGCTAGAGTGTAATTCTCAAATGTCGTATTAGACGGAAAGAGTTTAATTCTGGTTTCCTTGTTTGACACTGACCTTGCTCGCACTGAACTTCAATTTTAAGCCTCAGTTTTCCTCCTACAGTGTTCTGATTGAAGCCTAGATTTAAACTTTCAAAAGAAGAAGCAATAAAAGAAGTAAAAGAGGAATTTGAATGTGGCTTAAGTGTTCACAAAGCCGGTATAATTGGATTTGCTGATGACATTGTCCTGAGAGCAGGACGGACTGAGTATATGGCGGAGTTATTGAATGACATGAACAAAATAATGACGGAGGACTCTGTAATAAATACAGATCGAAGCAAGACAAAAGTATAAAAGAAATAATAGTAGGTTAAATATATAAAAGAGAGAATGAATTCAAAATTAGAAATAATAAATTCTGTTACTTAGGAAGTAAAATTACAACTGATGGCCCAAACATGAATGGTGTTAAAAACAGAATAGCACTAGTAAAAATAACATTCATGAAAAAGTAGTTTCAAATATTGACCAAGGAACTTTTTAAATTTCTATGTATGGAGTACAGCATTTTATGGTAACGAAGCATGGACTTCAGGAATGCCGGAAAGAAAGAAAATTGAAGCATTCGAAATGTGGTGCTATAGAAGGATGCTGAAAATTTGGTGGACCTTTAAACCACGAAATGAACATTTTTTGGGAATGATGGCTGACGAAAGAAGTTTGTGGAAGAATCTTACACAAAGAACAGGATCGTGGGTGATTTTTTTTAGACATGCGGGATTGATTATGTATGAAGCAGATAACGGAGGACGTGTTTCGAGAGGGGTGTTTTGAGATGAAGAGGTTAGTGCAAAATAAGAAGGGATCGAGGATTGTATCAAACCAATCGACTGACGACAGTAAAATAAGAGATGAAATAAGCGAGAGTGTGAAACACAGTGCCGGCCCATTGAGACCTGCTCTTCCGAATCACATCGATGGGGCCGCCAGCTTAACGTCCAAATCCGGCGAACGAGTCACTGTCAAAAGGATGTTATACTTTCACTCCATACGCGCTACAGAGAGGTTTGGGATTTAACCCAGTACTTTCGTGCACCATCTGGTAATTAGTAATAATGCACCACCACCGATACATGTCCCAGTTCTAAAACGTGTTCACAAAGCGTTTAATACGGGTTTCCTTGTTGACACTGGTCTTGCCACACTGACATTCCTGCACTGAACTTTAAGCCTCAGTTTTCCTCATGTTTTCATTGAATGCCTATAAGACTTCGAAATATTTAAACTTGCAAAATAAATTGTTGCTGATTATTCCGAGACATGCATTATAATGTAAACAGCAGCTACAGTTTGGGTTTAGGGAAAACCGTGCTGTAAGAGAATCAATTCTGTCCTTACCAACCAAGAAAAACAACCAAACTTTTATGGCGTTTGTTGATTTAGAAAAAAAAACCTTTAATAATGTTAGAGGAGACAAAATATTCAAAACTACAAAAAAAAAAAAAAAAATCAAGTCTAAAATATCGAGATAGAAGAATACTTTATAATCTATAAAAGAATCAAGTGACTATTATATAAGTAGAGAATCATGAGAGACACGCATCAGTCGAAAAGTGTGTCATACATGGTTGTCATTCATCCCCACTAATTTTCAACTTATATGTGGAGGAAGCAATAAAAGAAGCAAAAGAAAAATTTGAATTTGGCTTAGATGTTCACAAAAACAAACCCAGATTAATTGGATTTGCTGATGACCTGTTAGCAAGAATTACTGTAAGACATGAAAAAAAAAAAAAAAAAATACTGATGGAGTATTCTGTAATAAATACAAATCGAAGCAAGACTAAAGTGTAAAAGAAATATCAGGAATAATGGTTACGAAGTCTTCACTGGTATAGAATAATAGTCGATTAAATATACAAATGGGATCGGAGGAAATAGTAGAAGTAAATAAACTGTATTATTTAGGAACTAAAATTACAACTGATGGCCGAAGCAGGAATGATGTTAAATGCAAAATGGCACTAGCAAAAAGAAACTTCACGAAAAAGAGAAATCTTTTAGTTGAAAATATTGGTCTAAGAATCAGAAATAACTTTTTAAACTCTATGTATGGAGTACTGAACATTATGGTAGCGAAGCATGGTCTTCAGGAATGCCAGAAAGAAGGAAAATAGAAGTATTCGAAATAGGATGCTATAGAAGGATGCTGAAAACTAAGTGGACCTTTTTTTTTTTACTTTTGGCTTTACGCCTCGTCGACGTCGAGGTCATTAGAGGAGTAATGGGATTGGGGACAAGTAACGGGATGGAATTCGGCCATAGCGTTTTGAAGGAAGCATCCCGGCATTCGCCTGGAGTGATTTGGGGAAACCATGGAAAACCCAAATCTGCAAATCTGGATGCCCGGACGGGGATTCCGAAAACTACGTCCTCCCGAATACATAATACACTTACAAAATGAATTACTTTAGCATTAATTAAACCAATCTGCTTGCCCTAGCGTTCTGTTATCCGGTTCTACTCATAAGTCTGTTTTTGAATCGACAAAACGTAAAAAACAAAACAAAAAAAAACATAAAGAATTATGTATTTTAGGGAAAGAAAACTGATTTTCTCTCACTGCAACTAATAAAAGCTCCTTAAAACACTGAAAATTCCTACTTTCTTTTTTCAAAAATAAGAAAAAAAAAATTGTTATAAAAAAGAAAAATCCAGCTTTTTCAGTATTTGATTGAAAATCAACTTCATAAGTGAATATAGAAAAATATTACACATTTCACGTATTCGACTGCTGTTGTAAAGGTGGAAGGTATATCAAAAAATGATGGACTGGAAGTTTCCGTAATTAACAATATTGTGTGGCTATTGGTGGTCACGAGTGGAGTTAATGATGTATATCATGTATTATGTTCTATTTGTGGCATCAAGTTATTCTTGTAGGCCAACCTCTTAGTCCGAGATTCAGGACACAACTATAGAAATTTGATAAGTCCTAACTCCTTAAGTTACGGACGGAACGGTACCGGGGATAATTAATGTCTCAGCTGGGCAGGCGATTTTGAAAGAGGAAAAATAACACTTGACGTGTATGTGTAAATATTACGCTGTAAACTTCCGTCTTCCTTCCAGACGCAGTATAACATTCTAGCTGTGCAGCCTAAAACCATTCAAAACATCACTTTGACCTCATTCCAAGCCAGTCATAGTTTCTTATTATACCACTTGTCCCTGTGATAAACTGTCATTAATTTTTAGGGTTTTAAACTAACAATAAGTTAATATCTGACACTGAATTATAACACATCATGGCAATATTTCACAAGTATTACTGTTTCGTAGAAATTTCTATATTTTCGTGGGGAGGTAGGGGATATTAATGGGCTTAAGTACAATTGGTTTCAGTGTCATTACGGATCGAAATTATTATTTCAAATACAGTTCTAATAAGTGGATAAAAAGATGCTTTATATTGTTAGTAATTTTTTCCCTTATTTCAAACATAAGATAAAAAGTAGAGAATGGGTACCGCATAAACATGGATGGTCTCACATTTATACTTTGAATCATCTGAACATTACTCTACCAGGAAATTTCTAACAGAGTTTTTAACTTGATAAAGGATTTCGTACATCCATCAGAAATTACGTACGAACAGCAATTAAAAAGCCTAGACAACTTTAGAAACTGCCCATATGTAGCTGTTGCAAATATTTCTGAAAACCTAGTACACTACAGAAAAAAACTGAAATTAGTGAGTAACTGGGTAACGTTGGGCAATTTCACTAAGAAGAGAACAGTTTCAGTTAAATTCATCCTTCGGCAATCAAGATTTTTGTTTTCAAATAAAATCCCGTAATCACTTCAGGCGAACAGAGAAATGATTACTTCTATAAATACTGTTGTCGAATTCCTTTTCTTTCTTAGTCAACCAACCTTATCAACATCTTTGCGAAATATAGCACACATAATAATAACTCAAATGAAACCTAACAAGGAGCAATTTTCTCATTTAAGAGATAAAGCAGTTACTCTATTGCTAAAGCGTTTTAGTCCATACAAGAAGAAAATAACACTTTTTTAAGATCAATCATGTGCGATGCCGAACTCGAACCGTCTACCATCGGAGCGCAAGAGCTAGGCACTAGCTACTCTACATCCGGGTCCGCATCTGAGACCTCTAACCCAACTCTGAAAGCGCCAGCACGTGAGAACTGTCAAAGATGGCAGCTAACAGCCACACATATGGCTGTATAGCATTTCCTTTCCTCATTCATCAATTTTCTGTTTATTAATTTAAATTTTAAGTCTTACAGACTACAGTACCCAGTGATAGAATAAAATGGACATGAATAATCATTATCATTATTAGTCAGTTCAATCATTTTCTGATGTGGTCTCTTAAAGTCATTATTTCAGATATAAATTAAGCAGTCTCCTCCAAATCGCACGATCTTGGGAAATCCTCTGCCAGTTAACTCCGACAACCCTGCGAATGTCCTGATCCCATCGGTCTGATATGAATAATAGCTTGCATTAAAAACAGCTTGTTTTAAGCGTTGTGCATTGGCAAAAAAACTAATAGGATCATATACCGCGATTATATCTAAACCACAATAGCTTGAAAGATCAAATATCAAACAACCTCAGATTTACAACAATATAGTTAGCATCCAGAAAATCTTGCTATCGCAGCATGGATCAATCACAGTGCGTCGAGGTAGAGAACCTGCTAAGTAAGACAATTTTAATTACCGATATGTATCGTCATTGAAGAATGCGCACATTGTCACATGCATGCGGACAGGTGAAGTATGAAATAACATTTTTTGTATAAGATGGCCGAGGAAAGCAGTTTGTTAGAAGGTCTCACCGCAAAAAAAAAAAAAAAAAAAAAAAAAAAAAAAGGACTCGACGTACTACCACAGTTCAGGAGGTCATTGGATTATCTGTTAGTGGCGGGAATAGTTGAGGAACGAAGATTAAATTTATAAAGCAGACCGCGTTGTTGTAATAGGTTTGCGGAGACGAAACGATTAGATCGCGACAGAACTACAGTATAGAGGATTACAACCAACCCATTGGAAGACAGAAAACGAAAGGAGAAAGTCATTTATTTTAGTGTGGAATTACAAGAATTGATCCTAGATTCCAAAGGCTTCCACTCCTACTAAGGTAAAAAGTTTGTTCATTTATAATTTAGGACGACCTGTGTGATTTAAAGAGTTATTTCCAGTTTTTAGAGTACTTAGTTTTAATTGTTTCAACAAATACCAAAATCCTAATTTCAGCGATAAGAATGAAGGTGTCTCACAATTCATAATTAGGAAATTCGTCAGTCCTGTATTAGTAATGTCCAAGAGTCTGTTCAACTAGTAACTTATCCCGAGGAATGATTAAATGCTAGGTCACTAGCTAATCTTTCCGCTTTGCGGAAATAAGAACTTCCTTCTTCCTCGTTTCTATAAATAACTTGTTTTCACTTTCCTGAAACTCTGTTACCAGACATAAGTCACACGTTACTTCACTCAAATATTCAACTCTATCTTTGAATGAGAAACAAGTGCTGGAATGTTTATCAGTCGTCACCTATTTTAAAGCTTATTGTCGGGATTGTGTATAAAATAAACCCATAAATTCCATACAAATATTTTTTCTGTCTGAGAATGTAAGAAAGGTACTGAAAATTATTTGAAGCTACAGTGTAACCGAGCAAAAAATAGACTCATTCAAGCTACGACAGGTTGGCTGTAACGTTAGGATGTGATAAATAGAAGAGTAAAAGTTTGTCGTAGTTGTCAATATACACTGATAAGGTATGGTCGCGATCTCTGGCAAACCACTTTCTACATATTGGAAGGAACCACGCAACAGAGTTCTCTAAACAGAAAAATATTCAAGTCTAGGCTTATAGCTCTGAATCTCTTTCGGCGGTCTAGCAGGAATGGAAAAACAATCAAAAAATGAGTAATTTTCTGGATTGTCAATAGGATCCTAATATTGATAGTTTTAGAGGAACAACAGAAAAGAGGATTTTTGGTAGAGGTTAAGCTTCTTGGAATATGCTCTGTAGTCTATTGCTCGAGTCCTTTGTATTGATCTTTCATTTTTCAGTTAAATATACTTCTTAAAGAACACACATTTGCTGTGGTCTATATTACTGTAAACATATTTATGTGAGGAACCGTTGGTAATGACTAATGAAAAGTATATATTTTCAATAATAAACATTAAGCAAAATGTTAAAGGAGGGAAAAAATGAATTTGTGCAGATTCGAACTCGGTACCACTCGATCGCTCCCACCTGACTACGGATCTCTTATCTATCATCTGAAGGTATTTTGGAATGCAAGGCTTCTCCTGAAAATCATGTGTCTTGTTCTTTCTCAAATAACCGTGAGCTTACGGGCACTATTTATAGTTTTAAAATTAATGATTTTTTGTTCATTCTTTATCTAGTCCGAGAGTGATACGGCGGCATAACTATTGACTCTGTTTTGAGTGATTCTCTGTATATGATTCCATTTGCTCAAAACAATAACTATATTGAGACTGTAATAGCCCACCTGGTCTAACACTACATTGGAAGAAGAAGAACAAGAACAAGAATGATCTCAAAATCAGGGAAGCTTCAAAATGTGAAACCTTTTAGTATCACACATCAACTCATATGTAACGTCGACGTCGAGGTCATTATAGACGGGAAAGTACTTATTGCAAGGATGAAGTTCGCTCATGGCCTTTTGATTAAACCATCCCGACATTAACCTGGAGTGATTTGGTGAAATCATACATAGCAAAAATCTCGATGACCGAACAGGGATTGGAATTTGCGTCCTCCCGAATGTAAGGCCAGAACGTTACCGCTCACCTATCACACTCCGGCATTGCAATATACCGTCAAATAATTGTGGTGGATAATTTCTGGTGACATAAAATATGCTTGGCTTGAGAAGGTTTTAAAACAGACTGCAAGCCACGTTTTAAAATATTTAATGGAACACTGCAACTGTAAGTAGGAATGTAAACCGTTTTACTGCTTAAATATCTGAGTCTAACTGTCGTAGTTGCACCGCGAAAAATCCACATAACAGAAATGAGATTACAGTGCAGCTACTGAGAAATCACTCAGAATTATTGACTATATAATATAACTATGCAAACATCGAAAAACAATTATTAATCATATTACGTAGCTATCAGTCATCATCATGTTGCTACAGTAATTACAAAATTCAATCGTTTGTCCTCGGTTATCAAATTTTTCACTACTCCTTAGCTACTAGTTTTATTCGAAACTAGCGCAGAGACATAATGATGATACTCTCAGCAATAGTATCATAACAAACACGCAGTTCCATGAGATAAAACACTGCGAGTTGTTAAAGCAGCTAGAATGTCGTCGCAGGAAACGAATTTCGGACGAGGAAACACTGAGTGGTTTAATGCTCCATACAAACAACAAAATATCTGCTTTCGATGACAATTTCCATTTCACACACCACTTGTAGAGAGTAAGAGTGATACATTATAAAATTGTATTACAGTTTATTGCTCTTCTCATCTGGCACATAATCTTTACTGGATTACACAATATTTCTTTTTCTATCCAAAACTTCAAATAAAGCAAGACTCATTGTTTTAGCAAGTTCTTTTACAATTGTTTTTTTGCCTTGGGACGAAATCTTTTTGTAATTTGGTAACTGACAAAAATTTGCTCCAAATAAATTGAACGTAAGATTCGTATACAAGCGCTCCTCTTTTTTCCAAATGTTTATTGGTTAATATGACTACGGTGTATTAATTTTCGATCTTCTGAGACAGTGGAAAACAAATCTTTTAGTGGTTAGTTTAGATAAATGAATACCAATCAATAATTTACTTCCAGTCTGAAGCGTACTTCTTTCAGTGTTTAAAATAAATATAAAACAGATGATCACTGACACTACAAACCTTTACAAGCTGATTTTTATGAAAAGTTTAAAAGTTTTACAAATTCCATGGTGATGTAATTAATTAGGTTTATAATTCAGGCTTTAACGATACATCACCATACACAGGATTCAGTGTATCAAAATCTACAGATACAAAGAGGTCTTAATTGCATTACATTCAACAACTGCTAAGCAGAGGAGTTTGAAATTGTATCAAAACATTTCCTAGCATTCCTCAGTTAAAAGACTGAGTTATGCCTTCGATGGAATCATTCTGTGTTTTTATGGTTTTATTATCATAAAAAATTCAGAGCTCCACTTTCAAACTAAATACAGGAATGAAAATCCCAACCGTATTAGGTGATTCATAACTATTTGCATCGAAGTTAGGTAGTAACCATTTTAAATTCACGGTTCAGCCATCGAGATTTCGGTTTTCGTAGAGTTCCCAGAATGACTTTAGCGAACGTGGAATCGATCCTACTTACATAGTGTTCTTACACAGCTAATATTTCCCGTGTCATTAGAAAAGACATATTAAAGACTCTACTGAAAAAATAACGACGAAAAGGAATTTGGATTAGTTAATCTGTTCAGGCAACAAATCTGTTATTTTAACTTCCCAATCAGTGAGTGAATCATGTGCTGTTAGTCTCCCGATGTACGGGCAACACGAGGAGAACGTAACACTTCATTAAACCACTCGTGCCCGAAGCCCGACTCGAACCGCACCGTTCTTCCGCGAGACAGGGCGCATCCTAGCAACAAATCTTCCTGCTCGGCATCGGCCAATCTGAGCAACCCATAGCGTTAGAGACTTACCAGCTCATAACTACTCGTTCGGCAACATTTATCCGCGTCGCAGAACTGTCCTGTTACTTCCTTGAAGCATTAAATTCAATAAACAACATCTACACGTTAATATAATTAAACTAGATGTTAGAATCAATTTGTGAAATTTCACCCATCCACTATTGATGTTTTTTTTTCTTTTTATCTTTTGCTCCGGATTGTAGTTTTATTTTTTTACTTCAGTGAGAATTTTTTACCGTCTACCTGTGGCAGGAGTAGGAGTAATATTAGCATTAGATCGGACTAAGAGGTTGGCCTACAAGAATAACTTGATGCCACAAATAGAACATAATACATGATATACATCATTAACTCCACTCGTGACCACCACACAATATTGTTAATTACGGAAACTTCCAGTCCATCATTTTTTGATATACCTTCCACCTTTACAACAGCAGTCGAATACGGAAGTGAAATGTGTAATATTTTTCTATATTCACTTATGAAGTTGATTTTCAATCAAATACTGAAAAAGCTGGATTTTTCTTTTTTATAACAATTTTTTTTTCTTATTTTTGAAAAAAGAAAGTAGGAATTTTCAGTGTTTTAAGGAGCTTTTATTAGTTGCAGTGAGAGAAAATCAGTTTTCTTTCCCTAAAATACATAATTCTTTATGTTTTTTTTGTTTTGTTTTTTACGTTTTGTCGATTCAAAAACAGACTTATGAGTAGAACCGGATAACAGAACGCTAGGGCAAGCAGATTGGTTTAATTAATGCTAAAGTAATTCATTTTGTAAGTGTATTATGTATTCGGGAGGACGTAGTTTTCGGAATCCCCGTCCGGGCATCCAGATTTGCAGATTTGGGTTTTCCATGGTTTCCCCAAATCACTCCAGGCGAATGCCGGGATGCTTCCTTCAAAACGCTATGGCCGAATTCCATCCCGTTACTTGTCCCCAATCCCATTACTCCTCTAATGACCTCGACGTCGACGAGGCGTAAAGCCAAAAGTAAAAAAAAAAAGGTCCACTTAGTTTTCAGCATCCTTCTATAGCATCCTATTTCGAATACTTCTATTTTCCTTCTTTCTGGCATTCCTGAAGACCATGCTTCGCTACCATAATGTTCAGTACTCCATACATAGAGTTTAAAAAGTTATTTCTGATTCTTAGACCAATATTTTCAACTAAAAGATTTCTCTTTTTCGTGAAGTTTCTTTTTGCTAGTGCCATTTTGCATTTAACATCATTCCTGCTTCGGCCATCAGTTGTAATTTTAGTTCCTAAATAATACAGTTTATTTACTTCTACTATTTCCTCCGATCCCATTTGTATATTTAATCGACTATTATTCTATACCAGTGAAGACTTCGTAACCATTATTCCTGATATTTCTTTTACACTTTAGTCTTGCTTCGATTTGTATTTATTACAGAATACTCCATCAGTATTTTTTTTTTTTTTTTCATGTCTTACAGTAATTCTTGCTAACAGGTCATCAGCAAATCCAATTAATCTGGGTTTGTTTTTGTGAACATCTAAGCCAAATTCAAATTTTTCTTTTGCTTCTTTTATTGCTTCCTCCACATATAAGTTGAAAATTAGTGGGGATGAATGACAACCATGTATGACACACTTTTCGACTGATGCGTGTCTCTCATGATTCTCTACTTATATAATAGTCACTTGATTCTTTTATAGATTATAAAGTATTCTTCTATCTCGATATTTTAGACTTGATTTTTTTTTTTTTTTGTAGTTTTGAATATTTTGTCTCCTCTAACATTATTAAAGGTTTTTTTTTTCTAAATCAACAAACGCCATAAAAGTTTGGTTGTTTTTCTTGGTTGGTAAGGACAGAATTGATTCTCTTACAGCACGGTTTTCCCTAAACCCAAACTGTAGCTGCTGTTTACATTATAATGCATGTCTCGGAATAATCAGCAACAATTTATTTTGCAAGTTTAAATATTTCGAAGTCTTATAGGCATTCAATGAAAACATGAGGAAAACTGAGGCTTAAAATAGAAGTTCAGTGCAGGAATGTCAGTGTGGCAAGACCAGTGTCAACAAGGAAACCCGTATTAAACGCTTTGTGAACACGTTTTAGAACTGGGACATGTATCGGTGGTGGTGCATTATTACTAATTACCAGATGGTGCACGAAAGTACTGGGTTAAATCCCAAACCTCTCTGTAGCGCGTATGGAGTGAAAGTATAACATCCTTTTGACAGTGACTCGTTCGCCGGATTTGGACGTTAAGCTGGCGGCCCCATCGATGTGATTCGGAAGAGCAGGTCTCAATGGGCCGGCACTGTGTTTCACACTCTCGCTTATTTCATCTCTCATCTCTTATTTTACTGTCGTCAGTCGATTGGTTTGATACAATCCTCGATCCCTTCTTATTTTGCACTAACCTCTTCATCTCAAAACACCCCTCTCGAAACACGTCCTCCGTTATCTGCTTCATACATAATCAATCCCGCATGTCTAAAAAAAATCACCCACGATCCTGTTCTTTGTGTAAGATTCTTCCACAAACTTCTTTCGTCAGCCATCATTCCCAAAAAATGTTCATTTCGTGGTTTAAAGGTCCACCAAATTTTCAGCATCCTTCTATAGCACCACATTTCGAATGCTTCAATTTTCTTTCTTTCCGGCATTCCTGAAGTCCATGCTTCGTTACCATAAAATGCTGTACTCCATACATAGAAATTTAAAAAGTTCCTTGGTCAATATTTGAAACTACTTTTTCATGAATGTTATTTTTACTAGTGCTATTCTGTTTTTAACACCATTCATGTTTGGGCCATCAGTTGTAATTTTACTTCCTAAGTAACAGAATTTATTATTTCTAATTTTGAATTCATTCTCTCTTTTATATATTTAACCTACTATTATTTCTTTTATACTTTTGTCTTGCTTCGATCTGTATTTATTACAGAGTCCTCCGTCATTATTTTGTTCATGTCATTCAATAACTCCGCCATATACTCAGTCCGTCCTGCTCTCAGGACAATGTCATCAGCAAATCCAATTATACCGGCTTTGTGAACACTTAAGCCACATTCAAATTCCTCTTTTACTTCTTTTATTGCTTCTTCTTTTGAAAGTTTAAATCTAGGCTTCAATCAGAACACTGTAGGAGGAAAACTGAGGCTTAAAATTGAAGTTCAGTGCGAGCAAGGTCAGTGTCAAACAAGGAAACCAGAATTAAACTCTTTCCGTCTAATACGACATTTGAGAATTACACTCTAGCTGCGGAGAGTAATAGAGCTGATTTATTAAAATTTTTGTATCAATTGGCAGTGTTATTGCTTAATCTTTACTGAAAGACATACCTGAAAAAATGAGAAAACATTATAGAGAATTAGTTCATATCCATATTGAAATTTCTTATTTTACCACATTTTATTGAGACAGCAAATTTTTGTAGTTTAGCAATCGATGTGAGGTCTTTGCTCAAGTAGAATGTGAAGTAGGATTCATTTATTTTTAACATTTCTACGAAAGATTGAAATATAACTTGTTTGGTTACTAGCAAACCGATCAATTTCGCTCATCATTCTTAGTTTAATACAGATAAGAGGGAGCTTATATTCAGTTAGTATTTGATTGCTGCTAAAAATTGAAAAAAGAGAGAGAGGGGCGAAAAGAAGAGAGAGAAAATGAAATTTGAATTGCGTTTCTGATTTCAGAGATTGTTTTGAAACCTCCTCTCTCATCAGATCAAATCACTTCTGCACATATATTTTCATTTACAATGTTTAACTTTGTTTTAAGTAAATTATTTTTAAATAATTTTATGGATGTCATCATAGACCAAATACGAAAAAATATTGAAAAAGTTAGCCTAATGGCTGAGCGTTAACGCTATGGTTCCGCATTCGGGAGGACGCGGGTTTGAATCCCCATCCGGCTATCCAGATTTGGATTTTCCTTCGTTTCTCCAAGTCACTTCGGGTGAATGGCGGGATTATTTCTTCGAAAATCCGTGCTCCGAATTCCTTTCCGTTCCTTGTCTCCATTCCCTTCCCATCTTTAACGACTTAGAAGTAGACGAGTGTTAAAGCCAGAGGAATAATAAGAAATTGCTACAGTAATATTATTTAGTATTTCTTCTCGTTGACGACTGTGCGATCTCGTTGTAGTCCACCTAACGTCACCAGATGATGCGATTTCGACGAGGTTGAAACCCGAGGTTTCTTCCAGTGTCACCTCCATGAATGCTTTCATAGTTACGTGTGCTGTTTGTTAAGAATCACTCAGTTCTGAGTCTTTCCTTAGGTATACTATTCCCTGACGCAAGTAGGTAAGAGTCGACGTTATATTTTACGGATAAGTCATTGGTAGCTTCGACTTGTTTAAAATAAATGCAAAAAAATAATCGGAACGCCTGGAATCGAACCGAGGACCTACTGTTCAGAAGACTAGAGCGTTAACCATTAGCCAACTGAGCTCGTGTAAACAGACAGCTCGTGCAGTGTGTAAACAACCTTATCCTGTCTCGCAAATCAGTTACATTCAACTGGTCTTAGACAATTTTCCGAAATAATCTCTTTATAATCATTTCTATAGTTCTGGATCTATGAACATTTCCACCCAATGCTTGGCCCACACATCTCATTACGTGTAGTATTATTGGAAGGAATTAGCCAAATCAATATATAAATAAACATCGTTATAGTTTTACGCAAATCATTTGGAATAAAATAATCACTGAACCTCATGTTTGCGGCGCTTTATTGCAATTTTGTTCATTGCAACTTTAGCGACATGTTTCACGATCTGAATTTAACAAAAGTATAGCTGGAACCGAATTTCGTTCGATTCGATGGTCGGCCATATCTTGCCGAATATGATAGCCAATCCCGGGACTGGAAAATGCATTACTTGACTCAGGATTGGTCAGTAGCCTTTTACTGAAATGTAGGGGAAGATTGATGATCTACCCTGCCAATAAGAATCTTCGATGGGCGGAGTCTTCCTGTTATGTTACAGGCATTGATTTAAGGAAATGAATTACAGATGGCGCTGAATTGAATACCCGCCAATGGGATGGTTTGATGGGCGGAGCTAGTAGATGCGCTAAAGTTTCCTGGGAAGACAAACTCTCCATTGATGCCACATTGTGCAAAATAAGGGACTTAGACGCAGGCGCCCACGATCAATTTTTTTGCCAAAGAGTGTACTGTACGTTATCATGATTTCATACGGGATACTCTACCTGTGCTGCTAGAATATGTGCCTTTACAAGTACGACACAACATGTGGTTCATGCACGATGGAGCTCCTGCACATTTCAGTCGACGTGTTCGTACGCTTCTCAACAACAGATTCAGTGGCCGATGGATTGGTAGAGGCGGACCAATTCCATGGCCCCCACGCTCTCCTGACCACAACCCTCTTGACTTCCATTTATGGGGGCATTTGAAAGCCCTTGTCTACGCAACCCCGGTACCAAATGTAGAGACTCTTCGTGCTCGTATTGTGGACGGCTGTGATACAATACGCCATTCTCCAGGGCTTCATCAGCGCATCAGGGATTCCATGCGACGGAGGGTGGATGCATGTATCCTCGCTAACGGAGGACATTTTGAACATTTCCTGTAACAAAGTGTTTGAAGTCACGCTGGTACGTTCTGTTGCTGTGTGTTTCCATTCCATGTTTAATGTGATTTGAAGAAAAGTAATAAAATGAGCTCTAACATGGAAAGTAAGCGTTTCCGGACACATGTCCACATAACATATTTTCTTTGTTTGTGTGTGAGGAATGTTTGGCCGTACCTTTTTGTAACACTCTGTATATATATTTATTTATTATTTTTTGCACCGGGGTCCTTGTTAACATGGATACGCCACTGACCATGAGGTTCGGACTAAAACTTGCTGGAAACTTTGGTGTCTTTTTGAAGAGTGTGCCTGAATTAGCCAGCACTTGTCTTCACATTCTTCCTTCTTTCATCTCTCAATAACAACACAAACAGCACTCTACTCCTAACACACACACCATCACATTCATACAAATATTCAACTACATTTAAGAATATTATTACGCTTGTGAAAGCAACGGGAGACCATCGTGAAGTATGGGACGAACATGTTGGGTATTGAATAAAGGAGTTGGTTGCGGCGCAAATAAGGGCTACTAGATTTGTCTCTGGTAATTACCACAGAACACAATCAGTAACCGATATGATAAAACAGTTGGAATGAGATTCATTGTAAGAACGGAGGAGGGTGAAGGGAGTCATGGGAGTGTAAAGGCGTATACTGGTGACGAGGCATCGAAATATTTTGGTGTAAGAATTAGGAGTAATGCATGGAAGGAAAAAGATGACCATGACCACAAGCTTTCACTCGATTTCAGGCACAAGGGTGTGGAAATATTTTCTTTCATAGGTTTGGGGGTCAGGGATTGGAATAAGCTACCAAGAGAAATCTACTATATAATTTCCTTCTACTATATAATTTCCTAAGCTTACTCACACACTCACTCACCTCAATGGTTATTGGCTGGAGAACAGTGTCACGTGTCAGCCTTGGCTCACAAATCAACAGCAACCAGCGATATCATTAGAAGAAATTCGAGGTTATCTCCACAGTTAAATAGCTAAAATTGCTTCCAAATTAATTGCCATAATATGTTCATTAAGTTTGATTTTCGTAGCATTTCATAATTTTAAAAAATCTATAAATTTTACGGCTGAAAAAAAAACGTGGAACTTCTTTTTAGTAACATGTTGCTAAAAAACATTAAAAACCTGAAATTACTCATGGTCACTGAAGTAAACACGAATGACAGTTGTTATGTCAGCCTAGGCTAAATTTCAATTTTTAAAGCTTTCACTAATGATGTTGTTTTACCAAAGTTTATACATTACAATTTATTTACTTTTTACGCATTTTACTGACCGCTTTCGTTAATGGTCTTTCTTCATGTTCGCTGTACGTTAGTTAGTTAGGTTGTTTAAAGAGGACATCAGCCAAAATACGTTGCCGAATCAAGTATTCTGGCAATTCATTTCTTCGGAGTTGCTCAGCTGTTTAATGACCTGGAATCAGCATTAAGATCTCTGGCCGTTACAGATACTTCGATCAAAGATTACATTATTAATGCCCAGCCTCAATAAAAAAAATAAAAACATGGTGATGCTTTCGAAGCGTTAAGGGTCGAATACAAGTCAAGGTTATATTTCAGTAAGTTCGAATCTACGACCTTTGAAACAATTATACGATAGCGCGATCGTCCCTGTCTGTTCAGTACATACCTAGCTCTATTAATTACTTCTGAGTTCTTCAAACTCAAGAGATCTTTATTCATGATAAGTGTGAAACACTGGTCAAGTTCGTATTTGGTCACATCAGGTCAATGCTCCATAATCTTTGACCCTATAAAGTGAAACTATTCTAGACCCACAACGATACGTAAAAAACGGTCACGGACTTACACTAGTGATGAATAATTTACCAAAAAATTGAAAGAATTTAAGGTTTAAATTTGGTTACTGAAAAGGGTCGAAAAAATGGGTGTTTAGGAACTTTGCTTAGAAAGGGTAACATTTATATTAAGCGCCTATGCCTATACACTTTAACGTTTGAGGTCTGAATAAAATGATACCTTGTTTTATCTATTACGCACAGCACTGCGTTTCATCTTCTTAATGTTCCTTGAAGCAAAAGACGAGTTTTCTCCATTCCGGTTGGGCTCGTTTTTGCGTTCGCGGTGGCCATTGCGCCGGGTGAGGAAACCATCGTGATTTCAGTTTTTCAGTGGTTTTCCGAAATCCCTCCAGGCTAATGTCGGAATGGTTGCTTTAAAAGGCAATGGTCAAACTCCTTCACGTTCCCTTTCCTAATCCATTTCCTTGATGACAGAGAGGCATTCTAATGCCTACAACATCCAGTGATGACGTGGGCTAGACCGGGGCGACATGAACCTTCATTAAAAAATAAAATTATAACAAGTTTTGCTATTAATAGTAAAACCTTTCAAGATACGGATTCACGGTCGTGAAGGGGTTTAATCTACCAATGAACCACTTGATATAAGTCTTTAAACTTTCCAATTACTTTGTATCCTGATACATCATTAACACCTTGGTTAATTGTTATTAACATTTGTTCAAGACAACAATCAAACGAACCACATAAAAGTTCTCTCAGAATTTGAGCAAGATTGTTTAAGTAATAAGCCGCCTGTCCCATTACATAATAGTTCGGCAATTTTCTCACTATGTTTACATTCGCCAACTATACCTAATTTTATCCAAACTTCTGAATGCTTTCTAACGTAGCCACCATGAGTGGCTACCAATATTCCAGAAAATCATCAATGGCTCAATGTCAGGGCAGATAGTGAGTTATCATTTATTTACATAATAACGATCCGAATATTTTTAGTATCACTCAGAACTATATGATAAAAATGTCAAATAATACAACAGACAATGTGAATTCTCTGAACGCTACTTTAAACAAATTGCAATTACCTAAACTAAGCCGAAATATGATAATACGTCGTAACTAAAATATTTAGTAATAAAACCAATTAATGCTTTTTAAAACCAGTTGCCCACATGCTGACAGCTATTTGGAATGTGCTTTATCAACACTAAATCGGTTATTTAAAGGATAGGTAACCACTGGATGAAGGGTAATGCTTAGTTTCCACTCTTCTTCCATTCATCCTCATAAAATCAACAAACTACATTCATAACTGATCACATTTATTTACATACTAGAACACTTAAGCTGCGTTCCTACGATGTATCTTAACGGAGGCCTCCTGGGACGGGTTGGATACTCAGCAACACGCCATGGGAACGGGGCCGCCTCTGCTAGCGGGGATGAGATGCAGCTACCCACTCTATGTCGGTAAACATCACAGGCGTGCGTAGTGGTGCGCTGTTGCCAT
>JARYHS010013631.1:95710845-95735352 GCA_031002005.1 Vandiemenella viatica
TTCATAAAAGGATTCTGTAACATGGCACGTCCACTGCAAGAACTTTTGCAGGGAGACGCCAAGTTTTACTGGGATGAAACTAAAGAAAGATCTTTCCAGGCACTTAAGGAGGCTCTAACTTCCGCACCAGTTCTAGCCTTATACGACGAGAATGCAGAAACTGAACTTCACACTGACGCCAGCGGTTATGGGATCGGTGCAGTGCTTGTGCAAATTCAGGAAGGTGCTGAGAAGGTGATAGCCTATGCATCAAGAGTATTCTCTAAGCCCGAGATAAACTACTCTACAACCGAGAAAGAATGCCTCGCAGTTGTCTGGGCTATCAACAAGTTTCGTCCGTATTTATTCGGCAAACCTTTTCACCGTCGTGACAGACCACCATTCTTTATGTTGGCTAACCAGCTTGAAGGATCCATCAGGTCGACTAGCAAGATGGGCACTTAGACTTCAAGAGTACGACGTCACGGTGGTATTCAAAACGGACGCAAACACAAGGATGCCGACAGCCTTTCAAGGAATCCCTTTAATAGAACACAACAGCATGAATGGAATTTCAGCCCTCGCTGAATTAGGTGACGTTGCAGCTGAACAGAGGAAGAATTCAGAGTTATTAAGAACCATAGACGCCTTGGAGAAAGGAGAAACGGCCAAAGGAGAGTTTCAATTGATAGATGGGGACATTGTATAAGAAACAACTTACGATCCACTAGGCCCAAGTGGCTTCTGGTCGTTCCAGCTCATCTCCAGCCAGCTATTCTCAAGTATTTCCACGACGCTCCAATATCCGGTCATCTGGGATTGTGAAGACCCCTGGACCGAATCCGACGCATGGTATTACTGGAAGGGTCTTCTACCGATCTGTCAACATTATGTGAGTCACTGTAAAGAGTGCCAGCGACGGAAACATGTGCCGCAATTACCTCCAGGTCATCTAGTACCAATTCCGCCTGCAGCAGTTCCATTCCACCGAATTGGGATCGACCTTTTAGGGAGGTTCCCGAAGTCGACAGCCGGTAACCGATGGATAATAGTCTGCCACGACTACCTCACGCGCTTACGCTGTCACCAAACTGTGCCGACTGCAGGAAGCTCCAGAGGTTGCAAAATTTCTAGTAGAAGACATTATTTTGAAGCATGGAGCACCACGTGTGATGATATCCGATCGTGGAAAGGTATTCCAGTCAAGACTAGTATCAGAGGTCATGTCAAGATGCGACATTGTCCCACAGGATGACAACTGCATACCCACCCTCAGACAAACGGTCTCACAGAACGCTTCAACAAGACATTAGCCGATATGCTGTCGATGTATGTGGATGTTGAGCAGAAGGATTGGGATACAATACTGCCAGTGGTCACATTTGCTTATAATACAGCAAGGCAAGATACGACAGGCTTCACTCCGTTTTTTCTGCTCCATGGCCGTGAAGCTGAGACCACAATGGATACGCTGTTCCCATTCCAGCCGGACGACCACTCAGGATGACTATATAAAACAGCTCATTACCAGTGGTCGAAGAAGCAAAGACAAGCTGGCTTCGCATACGAACACTGGCCACCCAGGAGAAGGACCGTCAGCGGTATGACGGCAAGCACCGGACCTGTTGCGTACAACCCAGGAGATCTCGTATGGATTTTTACCCCTGGTCCGGAAGGTTGGGCTATCAGAAAAGTTACTGAAGCGGTACTTTGGTCCGTATCGTGTCATACGCCGCCGGTCAGACGTCACATACGAAGTCGAGGATTATGAGCCGTCTTCGAAACGACGAAAGCGAAGGGACATTGTTCACGTCCTCCGCATGAAGCCTTACTACAATACTGACGAGCAGCTAGGCACACCAGCTTCTTGTTCAAGGACTCTGAGGACGGTTTGGATACTGAGGAAGTCGGACAGGAAGATAATAGTACAACCAGGAGGGGGCCCTCCAGAACTGCCATACAGAGGACCCACGACAAGATCAAGATCCAGGACACTTCAGCGTGCCCCAAAAGAAATCTAACAGCGGGACGCTGTTTTCCTCAGGAGAGGGAGCAATGCCGCATGAACGCCAGTGTACCGTCTGCCAGCATGGCGCAGCGGGTAGCGTCACGAATTGCGGTACCGAAGGTCGCCGGTTCAATCCCGCCCACTGACAAAAATTATTTAATTCTGTTTATTATTTCAGAAGATTCTACATGTTTCCTAAGGTCACTTGTAACTTCTACTTGTTAACTACTCTTGTAATCTCTAGTACATTCTATCTGTGTATAAATAGAAGAGCATTCTGCCCAAGAGGCAGTCAGTGCTGCGTGTATGTTTGAGTTCTCAATAAACCTGTTCTCAGTTTAAGTGCTGTGTTCATTGACAAGTAACCTTCGAATTCACACCTGCCCCGGTTGCAACGCGACAATATCACAGTCAATCACAGCGGGCTTTTTTTTTTTTTTACTTCTGTAAACCTTCTCCGAATCACGTATTGTAGCAGTTAAGTACTAAATAGAAGTTCCTCTTGTATATCTGAATAAAATGTTTGGCACAAGTTCTTTAATACATAAATAAATTGTTAGGTTATAAGCAATATTACTTCTGTAAATCTTCTCTGAAACATACGTTGAAGCAGTTAAGAACTGAGCAAAAGTTTTACTTGTGTACCTAAATCAAATACTTACAATTTAAGTATCTAGTACCAGTTTATCTTGTGTATCTAAATAATATGTTAAGTTATAAAAAAAATATGTGTTGTTTTTCACTGGCTGTTCGGCTAAAGAAAAACTTGTTTACGTTGGCACCTGCGGTTGTAGCTTCGACTACCACTTACCCCCAATTTTTACTAAAGTCTTTCTAAAAGTCGGATTGTAGTTTACATTCACTGTATTTTTGGTAAATGTTCTAAGATAGAAGTCTGAAGTATGTGTAATTTTATTGAGTTTAACAAAAGAAGTATTACTTTTAATCGTCAATTCATGATTTAAACTGAAGCAACCTTTCATCATACAATTTTAGATTATTATGTGGTGAGAGTAATCTCGCTTGATTACTTAAAAAAATAATAGACTTAACTGGTAATCTAACACGATCTTCCTATGATACTTGTAATTCAACAAGTTTCCTATGTTAAGCTAAGTTGTGTAGTACTTACACCTCAATACAGCTGGTAACAATCGAGCGTTGTGGGTGAGTGGTAACGGTCGGGACTGGCATCCAAGAAAACGCGGGTTCGAATCCCCGTCCGGCCATCCAGATTTCGGTTTTCCAAAGTTTTCCGGAATCACTCCGGTTCCTTCAAAAAGGCTATGGTCGAATTCCATCCCGATCATTGCATCCCATCCTAAGCTCATAACAACTGGAGCAATGTAAGTTTGTTTCCACTGGGCTTTCTGTGAGAACCTTCAAAATATAGCTGTAAGACGAAATACAAAATTAGGTTTTCTGCTATGGAAGCTATATCGTCATTCCAACGTCAATTTAATTCAACAGCTGAGTCTTCTTGGTTGTTATTTAGTGCTCAGTGGTAAATTTGAAGATTGAAGGCAAACCACACCTATCTTCGATTAACTGTTATGTTTGTTACCTTTGTCCAACCCATTGCAGTGCCTACAGAATCCTGTCTCTTGTAGATTCACAAAGAACTTCCCACAAGAGCTCTCTCCCATTTTCATAACTGTGTGGTATATTACAGTAGGATAACATTTAAAATTGCCGTATTTACAATTTGTTTCGTCGAAATTAATCGCTTCTCTATATTCCAGTTCTGGCCTCGCATTCGGGAGGACGCGGGTTCGAATTCCCGTCCGTGCTTCCAGATTTGGGTTTTCCATGGTTTCCCCAAATCACTCCAGGCCAATGCCGGGATGCTTCCTTCAAAAAGGCCATGGCCGAATTCCTTCCCGTTCCTTTTCCCCAGTCCCATCTCGCCTCTAATGACCTTAGCCGTCGACGAGGCGTAAAGCCATAGTAAAAAAAAAACTATATTCGAAATAACGAAATCTTCACTTTCAGGAATATCTTACCCAGTAAATATATTTTATGCAGATGAAAAGCTAATGTGCCATCAATAGATTTTATTTTACTTAAAACTACCGCGTAATTATTAAAATGAGAAAAGGCCACTCCGGGAATCTCCCTTACCAGTACAGATTTAACGCCCAGACTTGGACCGAAATAGAAAACCGAGGTGGACACGATATTAACATTCCGCAGAATATTTACTAGGATTAATACGGTGGGTGCGAAAACCAAAAAATGTTTATGTATGGAAGAGTTTCTTTAGACGAACTCTTTGAGTTAATTACTCATCAGCATTCCAGAGAGCAGCAGAGTGCGCGCCGGGGCCATTACTCGTGTGTCCAGGACATTGCACAGTCTTCTACAGCAGCGCACATACCACGTGAGGTCTGCACAACGTTACGACCGGAGGAAACGGGAGCCATTAAGCCAAACGCATTGGGCCAGCATCCTGTTAAATTAAAAGCAGTCGCACTGAATGTAAAGCAGGAACGACCGGCGTGTGAGAGGAAAAATTCCCACCATCCGATTTCTAATGAAAAACATCAATCGAATTCTGGTATGTTACTGCTACTTCCCTAACCACGGCGTTCAATAACCTTCAGCAAAGAAAAATTGCTTTTACGTTCTAAAT
This sequence comes from Vandiemenella viatica, assembly GCA_031002005.1. Taxonomy (NCBI): domain Eukaryota; kingdom Metazoa; phylum Arthropoda; class Insecta; order Orthoptera; family Morabidae; genus Vandiemenella; species Vandiemenella viatica. The sequence continues at coordinate 95,715,465 of JARYHS010013631.1, forward strand.
TCCGCAGCAAACCCTCTAAATAAGTCGGTACTGAAATATTCAATTCGTGCTTATTATAGCTGACACCAAAGTTTGTAATTTCAGTTGGAACTACCATCCTTTGAGCCTTAATCAAAACACTCGTCAAATATTTTGTAATGTTTTATAGTAAGTTCATTTATTTAGTAATTTTTGCTGATTTTTTTTAAATAGACATTGTTTATTATGTTATATAATGGTAATTTTTGCTAACTTGTCAAATTATAATCAAATTATTGTAGTAATTTATATGCATCATGTGTTGCTATAGAAGGGTGCTGAAAATTAGGTGGACAGATAAATTACGAAATGAACGAGTTTATGGAATGATGGGTGAGAGAAGAAGTTTGTAGAAGAGGATTACAAAAAGAAGAGGCAGGATGGTAGGTCATATTTTGAGAGATGAAGGATTGGTTAATTTATTGGTGGTGGGAACAGTCGAAGGTAAGAACGGTTGAGGAAGACAGAGATTAAAATATATGATGTAGATAATTGAAGACGTATGATGTGAGGGTATGTTGTGATGAAGATGCTAACGCAAGACAGGAAGGGATGGAGGATTTCATCAAACTAGTCGAAAGACTGACGACAAAAACCTATACATCAGTTAACTCTTGATACGTTTCGTTGAATACCAAATATGTAAACTTCTCCTAGAATGCTGTAAAACGTCATATATTCCGTACCCCGTTTACTTACGTTTTGTAGTTTTTATTGTTGTAGGTATAGTTTATGAGTATGATTGGTATCTTTTAACTGCTTAATAAGCTAGTAAAAAAGGTAAATTCGTGTGGTCTTAACGATCGGATTACAGAGTGTGAAATTGACGAGCGTTATAACTTTCTTCTTTGCAGGACCTATTGCTTAACTAGGAATCCAAGACACAGAGCGTTGAACGTCCATAATGTACTTCACTTCAAGTTTAAGTGCAGGTTTTACTGGTGGTGAAGTTTAGTTTAAGGGACTGTGTAAATTTCAGCATGCGATGTAAACCAGGAACTCTCACAAGGCGAATCTGAAACATTACCCGCTAGTTACCAACGTCTCTATCTTTTACATCGAACTTTTAAATAGTAACAGCTAGGGCGCATATGTAATGATACTTATGGATGGGTGCCATAAATGTTATGCTGTTGTCAAAATAGAATTAATCATGAAGAATAACTCTTCTTATTCCAGCTCTTGTTAAAATTTACAAGCATTGGGAATGGGATTCAAGTATGTAACATGTAATGGAAAATTATGATTCTTAACTACTGTAACAAAATCAAGCTCTGGAATACCAAATATGAAAATTGCTCCCGGAATACTGTAAAGCGTCGTATACTAGTATTCCGTACGCTGTTAAATCAAATTTTATAGTTAGCAGTCTGACAGTAGTTTGTACAGAAGACATTGGTCCAAAATTTCACCAATTCTACTAAATCTTACGATTCAATCACCCAATTATGAAACATGAAATACCTAGCGTGGTGGGTGAGTGGTTAACGTTCTGGCCTCGCATTCGGGAGGACGCCGGTTTGAATCCGGGTCCGGGCATCCAGATTTGGGTTTTCCATGGTTTCCTCAAATCACTCCAGGCGAATGCCGGGACGCTTCCTTTGAAAAGACCATGGCCGTATTCCTTCCCGTTCCTTGTCCCAAGTCCCATCCCGCCTCTAAAGATCTTAGCCGTCGACGAGGCGTAAAGCAGATAAAAAGAAAAGAAACATGAAATAACAAAACAATATGTTAATATTCCCTCCATACAAGTAAATATAAGTTTTCTACTACGTTCAATGAGACTACTTATCATTAAATCATCGGACAAATATTTAGAATGATTTGTAGTGGTGTTCGGCATATCTAATCTTTTCATTTTCTTCACGTATTCAGATTTTAAAAAAAATAAGCGGCTGCTTTAACACAGGAAAAGGCAAATTTTGTCCAAAGCTTTTTATAGCTTTAAGACTTGAGAGAGGATTGTGGTAACAAAAGGGAAGGAAATTGTCTTTTTAAATGATTCCGGGAAACCACGTAAAATCTAAATTTGTCCAGACTGGGGATCAAACCTGCTTCCTCTAGAATGGCAGGCTCGAACTTTGATCAGTCATCCATCAAGCTCAGTTTCTACAACATCAAACACTGTTATAACAAGGAGATATAATGCTCCGTACAAAAAGCGTGTCTGAAATAAAATGGAATATAGGTTTAACATACAGATGTCCTTTTTTGTTTGCTTTTTCCGTAAAAAAGAAACAGTGGTAAGCATTTCAAACCTTTCTTCATCTTACCTCCCTAATAGTAAGATCACGGCAACATACTTGCAATACAACTGAAACAAAGAACTTGGTCATACATTTCATTTAAAAAGAGAAAATTTAGAAGTGATGTTAGCCGGTGAGTCGCATCTTATGTGCTTAACAGGTGATAATTACTAAGTTCCTTCCATGTAAATCATAACTCCTGCTCTAGATTCGTCTTCTCATTACGTCATCACGATATACACGAAATATGACAAGTCGTTAAAAGAAACATTAATTCGCAAACAAAACCTCAAAATCATACGTTGTTACATTCCAGCGGGAATATTTACGTTTACAGCGGGCCGTAGTTCATCGGTGGTTCCAGCCGATCCATTTGTTTCCGGCAGAAGCCACAAAGCATCCCCTTTAATGCCATCGCTCAGATCCCCTGCCTTCATTACTGCATTATTCCAGTTCGGAGCTGTTCCTCCTTCCTCCATATCCCCTCTTCCAGCAAGACCTTCACCTTATACTTGCCTGAATCACCAAGACTCGATGATCACGGAGTAACCTCTTAGTCCACTCGCAACAAATTTACACCGGATGCAGTAAATATTCGCCTTAAGTACAGCATCATTACGTTGTTAACTAAAACTGAGATATCATTCTCCGTCAGTATAGAGGGAACTTTAAGAATTTTAACACTTTACTCTCGTAATAAGGTTTTTTTTATTTTCTTTACGCAGTATAACTAAAAATATCAAATACACTCACTTGTATTTAACTTGTTGGTTGATATTTCAGACTTTCACAGTAATCATGGATTTTTACCTTTTCATCCTCTTTAATAAAATGCGTCGAGCCTGAGATCTCACCTCTACACATCGGCCATCTTCGGTGAATCTCGATAGTGCCCGAAGTATTAGTTACAGTGCCTGCCACCACAGCGCTGCATGGCTAATCAGCAAAATTCAAATGAATAACTGTAATGACTTTATTTGCGTTTATATTCTTTAAAAGAAAATGAAATTTCAAATAATTAATTGAATTTGACTTCATTTGCTCTTACATTGTTCAAATAAAGCGTAATTACGATGCCAGTTTAACATAATTGTCTGTTGTGTACCGGGGTAAAGGTTTCAATGCGGGGCAGAGATTAAAAAAATATATAATGTGACGTTCGTTTAAATTAAATGTGTATTCTCTGTGGCATTTACTGAAACCAAGTGATAACATAACCTAAGAACTTATTTTACAGAAGATAACAAACATGGACGTTTATTACAATCCAGAGAAAGTTTACACGAAACGTAAGTATTCACTAAACGTATCAATCAAATAAATGAAATTATTGGAATTACACTTCACTTAGAATCTTTTTCATAACAACAAAACTTTCCGCCAAATAAAATCAAGTGGATTTATTTAAAAACATCCTAACCAAATACTCCGAGAATCTAATCAAAGAAAGTTTACTAATATCACGAAATATATCAATAAAAAGATAATAATTAATCGTTAGTCGTCCATCTTCAGAAACTTTTCCAGAACAAATTCCTGCTATCACCACAGGTGATACCCGTCATTTTCGACGGGCGTTTAAACTAGTTTATTAATAATATATATAATACTTTCACAAATCATTTACTAAAAATATCACAGAAAAATGTATGTACAGGCCGTTAGGTAATGTCACGAAGGGATGGGAAAGGATATGTTTGAGAGAAGCTTTCGTTAGTAAGAAGAAACTAGCATTTTCCCACTGCTTCATCAGCATGGATCTTTTTGTGTGTAATAAAGCTGTTGCCTTTTGATTTTCTTCTAACGTAATATTTTTGTAACATTTAACGTTAATTAAATTTTACCATATCATTACACATGTTAGAATGTTAATCATTGATGGAAAGGTTCGATTAAACTTTTCCGTGTATTCTAACATACAACTACAAACTGAAGAAATAAATAAGCAAAGTTAAGTAGTCAAAAACAATATTAACAGAATCGAAAGGGTGGAGTGTTCATCTCTGATGTAGAGTGATCTTTGGTAGATATCTCGTAAAGCAGTGTTCATCTCATACTTAGTATGATCTGTGGCTCCTATCTTTTCTCGGTACAAACAAATTGTCAATCCCAGTTTATGGTAACGTAGAGTCATAAGGAATATCATGATTTTAAATACACCATATTTTATCACACTGTAAAGCCCCAATCCAGATAAGTTCGGTGGTTTCTTTCGTAATCCCTGGAGAAATGGAGAGACAAACGCAACTCGCTTACAGATTCATAATAGTATAAATGATCAGACCAGGTAATTAAAAAATAATTTCTTAGGATGTTATCGGGTGGTCAGTTAGGTTAAAAAAGTGATAAAGAGTATGCTGTGGATACTATTACTATAGATACGTTAAAGATTACTACATAAGACGTTATCTTCTTTGTATAGCAAAAAGCTGATACATGCTAGTCACCGTCGCACACTGAGCCTTCTGTATCCCAATATGAAATTGAAATCTCAAACTTCTCAAAAACTTATTAAATAAATAAAAAAACCAACCTTCATTACATGTTTACTATGAGTCGTGAAGTACTTTCCCAAATAGTACAGAAACAAATTTTTGGTAAAAATAAAAATGTATTTAAATTACTCATTTCCCAAGAACATAAGTTGCTACAGTTTCCTGTAATCTTATGAGACTACACATCACTCTAAACTATGACCGAGTGCGGTGGACAAACGGTAACGCTCTGGCCTCGCATTCTAGAGGACACCGGTTTGAATTCCGTCCGGGCATCCAGATTTGGGGTTCCATGGTTTCCCAAAATCACTCCAGGTGAATACCGGGATGGTTCCTTCAAAAGGCCATGCCCAAAATCCTTCCAGTTTCCCTGCCTCTAATTATCTCGACGTCGATAAAGCGTAAAGCCAGAAACAAAAGAAAAAATCTAAGCTAAGAAAGAATTTTAAGGTCGATATGTTCGAAAATAAAGGGAGAGAAATAGATTTTCTATACTGTTTCACAAAAAACTCTTACAAGTCGTGGGATGCAAAGAAAAGGAACATTTTAAGAGTGTACGGGTTTTCAGCTTTGATTAGGTATCTGCATCTGGGTAAACTGACTGTTACTATTTTCATCCCATTATTTTTTCCGAATTTTTCATTATAATCTTTTTTTTTCCAGTGAGATTTAAAATAGGACGCAATTAAAAATTTCTAACTTAAATGTGTGAGAAGTTTCAAGACTGTGAGAAACGAAGACACAGACGTTTATTGTGTGATTCTATAAGGATTCCGTCTTTCATTCAGAAGACAAGGAACCCTAAATAATCTGCAGAATGCGATCCCATAAACTTCTGCTGTTAAATTTATGTGGCAATAACACTTTTCGCGACAATGAGATGAGATAAGAGTGTCAGCAAACTTTCTCAACGTAACAAATCTTGAAAATACCCTCGGAAATCAAATTTAACTATGACTTAAGTATCTCAATACTACCTCTTGGATGAACTGCTGGAGAGGAGCTTCAACGGTAAGCTTTTATTCAAAGTGAGAGCAGTAGAGGAGTTTCATTAGACCATACGGACAGTTAAACTCGAGAATGAAAGCCAAGTGGGTTTTATAGAGGTCATTTCTTGCTTTTTACTAGACACTATCGTGAAATTCGTGAGGGGATTTTCAGATTAAAGGAAGTATTGCTTCATGTTATTATATAACAATTTTTCCTGCATTTCTAACCTAAATAAGATTCCTTAAACATCATTTTTATCAACTTTGCACAAACCCTAAGTTTCAGTAAGAAGTAACTGATGAGTATGGCAGGAGTAGTATTCTTAAAATAACTAATTTCTTAATGTTCTTTACTGCTATTAGTTTGACATTATCTAAAAAATTATCTGTGTGCAGAGTAAGTTAATTCTTAGTTGTATTTTTTATTTTTAATGGTACCTAAGAATTACTGAAGAGGTGGCATTTCAAGCTTGATAATTTACTGAAAACGTGTAGCTTTATTCATAATTTGATGGATTATTCGTAATTCAAGTCCCATTTTCTAAAACCTTTTGTTGATTTATGACACAAACAATTTTCAGATGATATATATTTCCCAGTAAAGTTCTTGAGTCAAGTAGAAGTTGAGTAATAAATATCAAGTCATAAAGCTCAGGTATTAAGCAAACCGTTCACTGAGAAGTCTTTTCCACAATACGAAATCAAGCAGATATAGGTACTATGAAATAATTGGATGGGGAAACATTATTTTCCGTGGATAAATGATGGGAAGGTTTTGGATTTCAAGTTGGCTTACTTTTTCTCAACAGTGTGGATATTAGGGTTATGTAAACATAATTTTCGGATAGGAATAAAATATGTTGTGTTCTCACGTTACTGAAAGAGAAATTTTAATTTCTGATTTAAAAAAAAAATAAAAAAAAAAGGTAATAGGGTGACCAAAAATTAAGAATGGATCTCATGATACAGTACCTATTTTTAACAACTGTTTGGGCCACTATTAAATCTGTTTATAATACAGATGATAAAGCATCTACTGTTATTTTGAAAAAATCTTTTAGATCTTTTAAACAGAACAATCGTTGCACTGAATGGAAATATTAGCCTGAGATATTTTTACAATTTCTAAATGTTGGATTAACCTCATACAAAATTATAACTAGATATTCCCATCCTTCAAGTTTGTAAGGAGAAACTTAGAGAATACATGTCAGGGATAAAGACAAACAATCAGTAATTTTACTATTTAAGATTCAACTTTGAAATAACTGATACGCTGCTACCAAAGGAAAAATTGAAAATCTGTGGTGTTTATTTCATCCTGTGAGTACAGATTGATCTGAAGCTGCAACAATGAGTCAGTGTTGTGTTTAAGCCGTAAGAATCCAAAGAGGTTCCCACAATGCACAGCAAATCCTCTTGACCAAGATTTTGTAATGAAAAATGATAACATATTCTATACAGAATATAACTGCAGTTTGGTGATTTCTTTTTAAACATAAACTACATGGACATATCTCCTTTCGTGTATATCTGTATTCAATCAATAGTGCTGACAAGAAACGGATTTTACTTCCATTAAAACGTATACATTCCCAGACAAATTATGTATTGTTATATGAAAACTATGCATTATTGCAATAATTATGGTTTTAAAATCTTCTCTTTTTCCAACAGTCTAATTCCGTCTTGTAATTAAAATAAATACGTTGATTTTCTTGCTTTAGAATGATATTAGTTTGTTTTCCGTATACCATTTTGTGGCTAAGTAAACCAACGAATATTTTGCTTATTTCATGTAAAGACACACAAATTTATTTGAAAATATATACTGGTTATAGTAATAATATAATAATTAGGATTTATTTAGAAACGAGGAAATAAATTGGGGATTATGATGGATATCTGGAAATGATGGGATCAAATGCAAGCCGGATTTTTATGTATGTTTAAACTTCTTTGCCTCTATGAGCCTCGGAATTGGACCTCCATTCTCTTGATCCGTTTGTATAACGTGTTCCTTGTAATCAAGGGATTTGAAGCAACGAGGCAACGCGAAATAAAGTTAGTTCCGCAGATGCGATTAAACCACAACATGTATGTTATTGTTAGCCCCCGCCTCTGGCGTGTAAAACGACGCCGCAAACGAGAACGGACCCAGCGACACGAACAGGAAACTAACTTTCTGGGCCTTTACTGTGTTTTAATTAGTTACACACTCGCGTCGTGGCGAGTAAGTGGAACAGGGAGCGGCCAGCTGCTGCACCGCACGGCAGTCTGTAACACAACTTGGGGCAACGCACCGCGGCTCAGCATATACGGCAGGCGCTCCCGCGCAAAGTGGTTTCAAGAGCTCCGCTGCTAACTACTTGCTCATAACGTCTACGACCACACTCCCCAGTTAACATGTTTGCTGTGTTACGGAAGATACGCTGCTTGCCAGGCGCTCACAAACATGTGTCTTTCACAATTGTACTTCATCACAGCAGGCGTAAAATCGTATTAATTACTACAGTGGTTAATTTGGAATTTTATTTTTTTATTTACTGTTTGCTAGCTTAGGTCATTAAAGAGCAAAAACATTTTTTTCTAATGAGTTTTATTCTTTAAAATCTTTGATTTTTTTCAGCCTTTAATTTAGAATTTTAACGACAGGATAATATCTAAGGTTTAATAATCTTTAAACACTATTTTTCTTCTGTTGAAATTGAAAGACAGTTGCATCAGCTGTCCGTAATCTCATAATACAAAACTCTAAATCGTTTCTGGCATGAATTTATTAACAAAATTAAATAATTATTTGGAACCGATCTTTGACGTCAGAGAAATTTTACCTCGACGCTGATTTTCAATTATGGCATCATACCATTGCGTCGAAAACGTTACAAAATAACGCAAATGACGACTTTTATACCCAACTGTTATGACTTTTTACGCTCATGTATAGCAAATTTTTTAGGAAAAAATGAAAAAAAACATATGAAGTTACCATCAATAAGGTGTTGAGAGTCTCTATGGTTGTAAGATTTAAATCTGGTGTAGTCCTTTCAACTGAAATGAGTGAAAATGTAAATGTTACATGAACAAATATTAGCATGAAAATTTTGAATTATATTGAAACACATGAAAGATTATGGTAACTGAAGCCAGCAGATCTTACAGAGAAATTAATAGACTTTTTCAGTTCATTGTTTAAAATTTTTTAAGCAAACGTTAGTAAATATAAGTTATTAAAAGAAAATTATCTATAGTAAGGGTAATTTTATTCAGCATAAAAAAAAGTTTTGCACCAAATTATAGTATAAGACTGAGTAACAATTACTTAAAGTGGTATATACAGAAAACAATACTTCACTGAAGTGACGCTATGATATTCGGTATGGTGGTGGGGAGGGGGGGGGGAGGAAATGAAGACAAGCATTTTGTATTTGGTGCAATATAAGGATTTTAAATATTATTTGTATTAGTGATAAATGATATAAACACAATTAAAATTTAATGAAGCTATTTACGAAATAATTTTACAATAAAAACAAATCTCAGAAGCTGGTATCAAACATCAATATCGATGCTAATCAGCAATATGATTAACTGCTGAATAGAAGCCTAAATTAGCTACCTAAATCATATGCAAGTCTTCTTGGTTATTACGTAATTATCTGTTGCTTAGAATAAGACGACATTTTAAAGCTGTTACTTCATTACTTGTTTCTTTTAAGTAAAAAGTCATCATTTGATTACAATCAGATGAAGTAAGATATCTGTAAGTTTCTATTAGTTAAATCTTCCATTACAGAAATATTTCGATTCAGCTGACGACCGTAAATACGAATTTACGATGCCTACTTAACTATAATATTGTCGCTTCGAAAACTTCAATATCCTGTGCCAAATAAAACTTTTTTTTTTTTGGCTATAATTCAGTAATGGTTTGAAATTACCAACTGAATTATGTATTTAACTACAGTTTATTTTAATTTTTTAAACCCGTTCTATTATCCTGTCTGGTAAGTTCTCGGGCACAAATGGTGATGACTGAGGTTGACCAATGTATGATTCGGTGATTATCATTTCCTACAGGCAAATACAAATTTGCAAATACTTAATTCGTCGTTACGATTTAGAATATTTGGTATCCCCAGCTACTTTTCACACTATGAACCCACAAGATTTCAACTTCTTTTTTCGTCTCGTCGAAGCCAAGGTCATTAGAGGCGGGAGGGATTGAGCGACAAGGAATTCGGAAATGACTTTTTGAAGGAACCATCGCAGCATTCACCTAAAGTGATTTTGGTAAACCACGTAAAACTGAAATCTGTGTGCTCTGCCTGGGATTTACAACCACGTCCTCTTGATTCCCATACCAGAGCGTTACCTCTCGCCCACTGGGCTCGGTATATGTGTTTCCTTTTTTTAATACAGGTTACCTGGTGTTGTCGCGGGAAAAAGAATTTAAACATTCTGATCGCCTTTCGCATAAACAGATAATAGTAATCGTCCCTCTGCTCATTTTTAATTTCCTTGTTTTGTTATTATATAACCGGATATTAACTTCAATTACTCATTCATTAAGGTCCGCGAACTGCTATTTACGTTCACTGAATTCTCTAAATCAAAAAACGTACTCCATTCGTCAGATCACTATTAAGTTTGAATTTGCAAACCATATTTGTGCACCAAATGTAGGAACAAATTTCATGGTAGCTAAATCAATTTGTGATCCTGCAGATTTTATCTCTCAAGTCAACATTTATTCCAGTAGGGAAAATTAAATTTCAAAAAATATTTCAAATTGGGTTTTAAAAACTATAAATTTACCGGGAGTTTGTTTACCAGTAATTCAAAATGCAAGGATAATTCCTAAAATTCCCTACGGTAAAATACTGCTAAGAAGTGAATAAGACAGAAGGAGAAGAAGCCTTTGCAAACAATTTTTCATCGTATTTATAAGAAAAATTTACAAGTAGGGAGTCAAAACTAAATCATTGCTGCAACCTGACACCCCGACAATAGTACACGAGAGATGCTTTTTGAAAAGAATACGGTTTAAACTCAAGTGTTATGTTTCCAACCTATTCCATAAATCAAGTACAATAATATAATTTTACCTGGTATATGAGGGGTTAAATTTCAGAAATGTTATACTGCAGGAGATGGATTCGAATCGCCGTCCAGGTTTAACACAGTTTTCCGAAATCACTAATGACGGGATGGTTCCGCTACAGCAAGGCTGCCCAACCAATTTTGGAGATGGTTCACAATTTCGATTCTAAGTTAGCCTGTGGGCCACATAATTTTTGAGCTAGCACATCCTAGACCGCTGCTGTTTGCGGGCAAATTCAAATGGGGCTGGACACTTAGTGGCCCAAGTGCCTGGAGTTAGGCAGCCGTGCTCTACAGTCTATAAGACCACGGTGGAATTCCATCCAGTTCCTTGCCAACCACCCCCCATCCTCTTCCGGTTATAGTAACCTCTACGTTGACGAGCAGTAAAGCCATATAATTTTAGGGTTCTGCTGTCTGAAACCATGAGAAGTGAGACATGGTTTGTGATGAAAGCCTGCTTAGCCTGTAAGGCAGACGAGGGTGATCGCTCAACTGTGTTTCCGCTTTTCTCTTTATTGAATTTGTTCCTGTTCGGAACAGGCTTTACTTATAACCTTCCCGTGCCTCTGTCTCATGCCGGAATATCGATACATTACACTGAAATCTTCCTGCAACTTCGCTTTTACTCATTTTTGTCACAAGCGAAAACTATATATTTTTTTATTTATAATTTAAAGAAGTAGAGGAAAATTAAACAACTTATACGTTTCCTTACCAAAAAATTTACAGGTTTATAAAGCAATTATCAGCTTTCTCTAAGACTCCGAAATGAAGATATGAACCCCACAACAGGTTACAAGAAAACTAGGATAAATGTATGATAATGATAAATGGTTTCAAACAAAAGGTCAAAATAAATAAAATAAAAAAAGTCTCTTCGACTAGTCGAGACATTAAAAAAATTCTTTAATGATTATTCCTGATGTTTGCTCCAGAGAATTTTTGTGTGTGATAGCGTAAGTGTGGTGAAAGACGAAATGGGTTTATACTGCAGCTCTTCGGGTAGTTTCCGCATCACTACGACACAGACCGCTGTCGCCTGCCTCTCACCACCAGATGCCAGATTGCTAGCAGCAGCTACCGGGATAAAGCGGCATACGCAACAAAAATTAAAAAAACGTTAAAAAAGGGAAAAATTTCGATGTTACTTGACAGCGGCCAGCCATAATATTTTGCTATTCTCGGTATGTAATGAGTTTTCATAAATCTGTAATGAATATAACACGGAAAAATATTTTTCTTTCCATAGAATCCACAAATCGCTCAAATTCATTACAGACGAATTAGCAGATACTTTGCATACTGGGAAACAGTATATACATTTCCCGCTGCGTTCCGGGAATAAAATAATCAGTATAAACAGTTTTTATTACATTATCTAATTCAAGTGATAGTGAAGAGTAAGAAGACGAAAAAAGTAATCACAGCATGTGTAGAATATTGAGAGAGTAATGAATAAATATAAAATAAACTAGGAGGAAGATTAAGAATTGCTATAAAAACAGTTGACCAAATCACAAAACGGAAATAGATTAGGATGAACGAATAAGAGAAATTTGTTATTTAAGAAGCAAAAGTACAAATGATGGCAATAACAAGAACGATATTGAAGGTGATAACAGTTTACTTACAAACGATCAGTCCTTTAGTTCCAGACGTGAAAGTTAAGATCTGTAAGAACTTCTATAAAATGTATTTATTAAGCAGAAAACAACATGACAGTTACTCTGTTGCAAAAATATTACTGTCTGTAACAATAGGCCCATTAGCAGTGCAGTATGCCCTACGCAGTTGTGGCATCTTCTAAAAGAAAAACTTTCCTTGGCAAAGAGGTAGAAATGAATCTTCTCTCTTGTTACTCAGAAATAACCCCTTATCTCTTCTAATCTTGTTTGAACAGCTTCTTTTTCTCGTCTAGTCTAACAAAGAAAAATATCTGGCATTCAGGACGAAGCTGCTTTTAACCCCCATTCGCAAATCAAATGTCGTTTTTCCATGGTCTACAGAAATCACTTTAGTCGAATACAAGGATGGTTTCTTTAGAAGGCTCATTCTTTGTCATCAATCATCTACCATCTGTAATGACCTTTTTTTTTTTTTTTTTTTGTTCATTGGCAAAAGGACAGAGTCCATACAGCCAAAAATACCTTTACATATTGATGGTACAAGGTTAGAGGTGCAAATCTTACAGTACGATACCATACAATACAGAACAAAACAATACCGAAACATACAATACATTACAGGGCTATACAATACGATACAGGACAATACAATGCAATAAAGTGCCATATACTGTAATACAACCAAGTACAATACAATAAAATACCATACAATACATTACAATATTTTGGTTTACATATTATATAGTTATGCCAGGAGTACAACTCCTACCGTGCTTTTTATTATTAATTTTGGAATATGATTCTTGACATATAGTTGATTTGCCTGGTAATTTACAAAGTTCGAAATAAAACTCTTAAACTAGCATTTATTTACATCTTATATTTCAAGGATAACAGTACTACTCTTGTGGTGCAATAGATTTACATATTATTTTATACCTTTAAAATACAACTCAAACTATACGACTGATTTATATGTTAACCTAAGTAAATGAAAATGGAGCTCTTACAGTGCAATTGGTTTACATATTGCGTTGCCAGATTAGGCATAAAACTCTTAGTGTACAACTGATTTACATGTTGTATTATTCGGTTATACATTTACACTTATAGAACAATTGATTTACTTGTTATGTTGTCTAGTTAAGAGTACCACTCTCATCCTATAATCTATTTACTTGTTATCCTGCTAAGTTAAAACTAAAACTCTTACTGTTTACAATACTGTTGGTTTACATCTTGTGTTATAAATTCATGAGCAACACTTTTCCTGTACAGATATTTATTACAAGGATCATATATCTATGTGATTTTCCTTGGCAAATCTATAGAGGCTTATATAGATTTCCGGTTCTTGTTTCTGAAGAAGATGTTGGATTTTGGTGGGAAGTTCAGCCCCGTGTCTTTGTAAGTCCAATATTAATTGTGTAGATTTGTTCCAGTGGCGCTTGCATGCGAAGAAAAGGTGATCGACGTCCTCCATAATATTTTCTTCGCATTCGCAGAATGGCGAGTTAATTACGTTGATTTTGAACAGATGCGACTTGAACCGCCCGTGGTTAAACTTCAGCCTTGCTATGAATGTTGAGAGTCCTCTGGACAGTATCCGGTTGGAGTACCAATGAGCTCTCGGAATGGAGGGATGGATCTGTCGGTAATGTTGACCTTTATGGAGGTCCCTTGTCTCCCATTCGTTGGCCCATTCTTTCTTGACATCGTGTCGAATCGCTGGTAATAGATCCGATGCCGGAACGAGGTTGAGTTTGTTTCCGCTGAGTGCCGCTTCTTTGGCTAGACTGTCTGCTTGCTCATTACCTGTAATACCTGCGTGTCCTTTGGACCAAATGAAAGTGATCTCCGTGCCTTTCTCTCTAAGTTTGGAAACTATTCTAAGTATTTCATAGGCCAACCAACATCTGCCATTGTCTTTGGAGATGTTGTTTAGTTTGTTAACAGCGGACAGGGAGTCTGTTATTATTGCTATTCTCGAGCTTTGCAGTTTTGTGCAGTATTCTAGAGCTTTGACCATTGCAAGTAGTTCCGCTGTGAAGACCGTTGCTTCTTCCGGTAGGCTGTAGGCTTCCGACTTGTTGTTTGGTCGTATCCACAAATGCGCATCCCACTGAGTGATCTGATTTGGAACCGTCTGTGTACAGGCATGCTGGGTTACCTGGTAGGTTTGAGATGTAGTCCCTCATTATGACATTGTTCCTTTCGCTCCCTTCCAGATATTTAATGTTGGTTCGGATGTCCAATTTCAGAGTGGTAATGGGCATTCTTCCTGAATAGACAGGTAATAGTTGAGCTCGGTATATTTTTGTGGAGTATATCTTTAGGTCCTCATATGCTCTAGCTAGGGGTGGACTAGTTTTCTTCTTCCAGTATGCACGTTCTGAGTACTGTGCCGATAATACTGATAACTTTTCCAACAGCGGATTCTCTTCGAATTCTAATTGCTTTAGTATGAATTTTCTGGAGAGGTATGTTCGCCTAATACGTAGTGGTGGTTCGAGGCATTCGACCAACAAGGCGTTTGTAGGCGTAGATGCCATGGCTCCAGTACATAGTCTCAGTGCTTTGTATTGTGATTTATCTAGTCTCTTCAACAACTCTTTCGATGCAGATCCAAAGCATATACAGCCATAATCGAAATGTGGTCTTACGAGCGATTGGTAAAGTCTCATGTTGAGTACTCTTTCCGCTCCCCAGGTTTTGCCGGTAATGGCTCTAATTAGATTCATGGCTGCTTCACTTTTTTGAGGATGTAAGCTATATGATTGGACCATTTAAGGTTCGAGTCCATTTTCAAGCCTAGGTATGAGACTGTTTTCTTGACAGGGAAAGAGTGGGCTCCCAGGTGAGATTTCAGTTATGTGCGGTACCCTATGTCTTGTAAATATGCAGACTACGGACTTTTCTGTAGAAAGGGCGAAGCCATGGCGTATCATCCAAGCCTTCATTTTGTCCATTGCGATGTCTAGCCTTGTCTTACAGGCTTGTAATGTCCGCTGGCTGATGTAGAGGCAAAACATCGTCCGCGTATTGTAACAATTTTACTTCCCGAGGTATCTTTGAGTGGAGGTCGCTGACGTAGATATTGAAGAGAAGGGGGGACAATATAGATCCCTGAGGCAGTCCTTTACTTGTAAACCTGGGTCCGACTACTTCACCTCCAATTATGAATAGCTCTCTATTTTCCAGCAGCGCTATTAGATTCAGCCACGAAAGTTTCCGGGAGAGGCAACTGTCTAAGTTTTTCCCGCCAGTAGAGGGAGCACAACCGTTGTCGTATGCTTTGGATATATCGGTGAATAGGGCCAATCAGGTAAAAGTTTTCTCCATACTGATTGGATATCTGTCACTAGTTGTGCTATGATTTCATTTGTGCCTTTCCCCTTTCTGAAGCCAAGCAGGGTTTCTGGTAGAAGGTGATGATGTTCTACATACCACTCCAGTCCTGAGTTAAATCATCCGTTCTAACATTTTCAAGGAACATGACAGGAGTGAAATTGGTCGGTATGATCCGCTGTCACTGGGGTTTTTGTGAGGTTTGTGGATTGGGACCACTCTTATTGCTTTTAGTGGGGGAATGTGGACTCTCTCCATCCAGACCCTGTACATAATTTTGAGGAACAAGTCTTTGCCTTCTCTGGGGAGGTGTATCTATCATCGAATACTGATTTGGTCCATTCCTGGAGCTGTGTTACTAAGATTTTTTGAGTGCACTTTCCAATTCCTCTATTGTGAAAAGTTGAAGCAAAGGGTGGTCTGCTTCCGGGTTCTGATGTCGACTTCCTTTTCTGGGCACCAGTCTGGAGCCAAAGAGCAAAGGAGGTCCATGGCCGTCGCGAGTGTAGATGTGTTTGATTGATTGCGTTGTCTTGCGCTGAATTCCTTTAACCTGTCTCCATAGTAGTTTAGTTGGCACATCTTTGTTCAGAGACTTACAAAAATTTTGCCAGTATTCTCTTTTCTTCTTCTTCAGAAGGCGTTTCGTGGAAGCTTGTATCTTGTTTAAGAATATGTATTGTTCGTCCGTTGCCTGTCCTTTATATTGCGCTAACGCCTTCTTTCTGTCTTTTATCGCTTTAGTGCACTCTTCATCCCACCATTTCGGGCTGTGTCTATGTGGCGTCTTTCTCTGTTTATTTTCTGGGATGGATACTTGGGCCGCTTGATCCATAATTGTGGTGAAGGAGAGGTAGTCATTTTTGGGGTCATCTGACGTGCTAAAGTTTTCTAGTTTATCTGTTATGAACTGTTTATATAGTGGCCAGTTAGCTCTCCTTGTGTTCCACTTGTAAGTGGGAGACGGAGGAGTGGTCTTGAATCTCTGGTCAGGTGGGGACATTATGATGGGAAAATGGTCAGATCCCGATGGGTCTGGGAGGGTCTTCCATTCTATGTCGATGGCCAATCCCGGCGAGATGAGTGAGATATCGACTGCCGATCTACGTTCTGTTGCTCTGTGGTATCTTGTTTCTGATCCATCGTTCAGTAAGACTAAGTTCATTTCTTCCAGTAAATCTATTACCACTTTGCCTACTGCGCAGCTGGATTCACTTCCCCACTGTTGGTGGTGGGCGTTAAGGTCCGTCATAATAAGCATTGGGGGGGATAATTGCTCTATTACCTGACGAAGTTCTCTTTTGGACACTGGAGTTTGGGAGATCTATAAATTGAAGCAACTGCTATTTTTCTGTGGTTCCTGCTGTCATATTCTACGTTGGCTGCACATACTTGTAAATTCGATCCCTGCGAGTTGAGCTGAATTTCATCATACTGTATTCCACTTTTGATCAAAAGAGCGACTCCTCCGTAACCGTCTGATCGATCCGACCGAATCACATTGTATCCTGTACAAGAGAAGTGGTTGTCAGGTTTCAACCACGTTTCCATTAATCCCGCAACTGCAATGGAATTTTCTTGGAGGAGGTATAATAGGTTTTCCTTATTAGATCGACTGACCGAATGTTCCACTGCATGAAGTTATTACACTTCGCCATTATTATTGAGCACTAAGGATTTTCTGATGAACTCTCTTATATCTGGCATAACGCCTGTATTAACCATCTTCAGCAGCGAGGAAACAATGTAGACCACCTTATCTATGAGGGGTTCTTCCCTTTCGAAGTTCTGGGGCCTATAGGGGTTGTAGCTTATCGGGGCAGATGTGGTGGGTCCATGGTCAAAGTACAAATCTGATGGAATCTTTATGTTTTGGCTTCTGGTCGCCTGCTGCTTGGAAGGAGGCTCGGTTCTGGCTTGCTTATTGAATCGTTCTTGCAAGTTAGGGGTTGGCCTCGCTGTTGCCCGTGCTTGAATGGGGGTGGATATTGGACTTCCGGGTTTAGGTATGCGCATTGGGGGGAAGCTGGAGGTGTCTGGGGTAAAGGAAGCCTGGCAGCTTGTTTAGCGTAGGAAGTTGGGTTTTCTAGAGCTGTGGCTTGTTCTAACGTAAGGTTGTTATAGGCCATGTGGGTTTTGATGCGCTTTTGTTTCACAAACTCTGGGCAGGAGCTTGATGTTGCTATGTGGTCTCCCCTACATATTGCACAGTGGAAGTTGTTAGTTTTGTTGCACCCGGATGTTTCATGGGCCTCTCCGCATTTAGCGCATCTAGCATTGCTGCGACAGTGCTTGTTGACATGACCATATCTCAAACACTTATAACACTGAGTTACTCTTTGAACATATGGTTCGACTTGACATCTGGTGTAGTGAATGAAGACATGTGGTGGGAGGGTCTGTCCTTTGAATGTAATGCATACCATTTGCCGCGGTATCCACTGATGTATTCCGTCGATTGTGATCTTACGCTTTAGTCTTCTGGCTGCTATCACTTCAATATCGGAATCTATGACATTTAGTATTTCTTCTTCAGTTAATCTAGTATCTACCCCTCTTATTACCCCCTCTTTAACAGTACAATAGCGTGGTATAAAAATTTTATATTCTGAGGGTGATTGGTGACTGATGCCAGGTTGTTTGCTGCCTTATAGTTATTAAATTCAATCTGAACACGGTTCCTCCCCTTGGTTGATATGTTAAGGATCGAATGGTTCATTGCTGGGATGGAATTCCTGATAAATTTACCAACGGACATGGGATGAAGACGTCCGAGGGCGCCCCTATTTGGGTGCTCTTCTGTATTTATCTGTTCTGCATAGACTATGAATGGACCGGTGTCATGTTCTGAATACCTAAATTTCTCTTCTCCCAATGTAGAAGCTGCTTGCACATTTGCGGAATTGACTGTTGGTAAATCCCTAGATCCCATAGCTATTGCGTTTTGGCTGCTATTGCTAGTATAAGTTGTTATTGGTATTTCTGATTGGGCTATCTCTTCACTTCCTGAAACGCTTGCGGCAATTGCGGGGTTAGTAGGTATAAATGGCACACTATTAATATTCATATTTAGGTCAATTTCCCCAGTTGGGGCTCTTTCACATCTGGTACTTATGCATGCAGGCTGTTCTATGTCGGCATACGCACGTAGCTTGCGTTTCTTTATAACTGTTGTCTTTTCAGAATCTGGGAGTGCAATGGGCGGCGTACTTACGATGTCAACTTCGATCGGCGTATAGCACACTTGAAGGGCCGAGGCGATAGCATCTGCTGTTTCCTCTGCTGTGCTCCCTTCCGTGTCCTCCTGCATCCTGTAAGCCCTTAGGCTTACACCTCTTGCACTATTCACCCACTATCTTCCACCTGTTGTGTAGTTGAACAGCAGCGGTAACTTAAGCTCGAAGAAACACTAACCACTGTGTAGACACGAAGTCCGATAGCTTGCTCGCACCACTTAGAACGGCTCGCGTGTAAACAAGGAAACGATCCGCACTGTTCGACGGCTCAGAGCAGACTCCTGTAATGACCTTGATGTAAAGCCAGACGTAAAAATAAAAAAAGGAAACTATCAAATATGGCTTCTACCCAAGATCTCATTAGTCTAGTATGCTCGTAAAAATATACAATACTTTTTACCTCTTTTAAAACACTTCAAGCCTAACACTATTTCCATAGGTTCGAATTTTGTGCTTTTTCATGGGTTTACTATTCGTTGACGACCACGTCGTTAGAGGCGGGAAAGCACTGTGGTAAAGAAACAGGAAGACATAAGGCCATGGCCTTTTGGGAACCAAGTCGCCATTCACTTGGACTAATTTCTGGAAACCACGGAAAACCGAATCTGGAAGCCGTCGTACAATTCGGACCAGTATCCTTCCAAGTGTAAAGCCAGAGCTTTACCGCTCACCTATCAAGTTCAGTAACTTGTTACGTGATTATTACACCTCCATATGGATACTAGAACTTGTAACTCATCCTTCACATGGCGTAATGTATCCTAAAAAACATATTTTTAATCTCCATAAGCCCTACAGCATTCTCAAATTTGAATTCCTTCAAGA
>JARYHS010013631.1:95736352-95799319 GCA_031002005.1 Vandiemenella viatica
AGTGACTTGAGGAACATGACAGTGAACTCACGTTGATGTCTTGGCTACCAAAATGGTTTGATCTCAAGTGTATAGAACACGTCTGGGACGCTATAGAGCGCCAGCTCCACGCCCATAAACCGACGGCATAATTTAAGGGAATTGCGTGATCTGAGAGTATACATCTGGTGCCAGAAACCTCCAGAAATCTAGCAAGGATTTTTTGAATCCATGCTACACCGTATGGCAGCCGTATTGCGTTCCAAACGTGTACCAACAGTCTACGAAGCAGGTGGTCATAATACTTATGGCTCATCAGTCTATATAAAAATATTGTCCTGCATATAATATCTTTGTTCATCATATTACTTATTAATTAATTCACTCTTTTGTAAAAGGATCGTTGTCATTTTGATTTAGGGAAAGGTTTTATCATTCAATCTCTCCTGTTTTGTTCAGGTTATAATATTCTCAACGCTTCGCTGAATATTTATTCTTTATTTCATAACTAAGGGGGCGTCCATTTAATACGTGAGGTGAAATAGGGGAAGGGGGGGGGGTCCGGCGAAATCTCACCAAGGGGGAGGGAGGGTCGAGGGAAATCTCTCGTGAACATTTGAAATTCTAAAAGGTCCACAAACAACACGGGTGTAACGGGGGTAAAAGGGCCTAGAAATGACGGGGTCAATCAGCAGGCGGGGGGGGGGGGGGGGAATCCCGTCAAAATCTCACTCATCTTAGGAGGGGGGTTCCGGCAAAATATCACCAAATCTCACCAAAGGGATTCTGGAAAAACACCTCACGTAAACCGAGTGTGGTGGTGTAACGGTTAGCGTTATCGCTTCACATTCTGGAGGACGCCGGTTCGAATCCCCGTCCGGGAATCCAGATTTGGGTTTTCCATGGTTTCCCAAATAACTCCAGGCAAACACCGGGATGCTTCCTTCAAAAGGCCATGGCCGAATTCCTTCCAAACCCATCCTTTCCCGTCTCTAAAGACCTCACTGTTAAGAGACGTTAAGCAGTAAAAAAAACCTAACGTAATTAATGGATGCCCCCTAAACAAAGCAAAAAAAATGTATACTGGTGTATGGTACACCAATGTCATATGGGAAGAAGAAAGTCATAGTCTTATTGGTGACACTCATATGTGATTTATAAGAATTTTTGTTTTGTAATGTCTGATTTCGTGCTTGCAACTCAACTTTTACAACAGTGGTGAAAAAAGAACTACACCCTGACTTCTCTTTATCTTTTGGCAATAATAGGAAACTTGACAGAAGGAGGTGTGAATTATTTCCGTCGCTGTGAGTTTTGTAAACTGTAAAATTCTACGCGGTTTCGTTCTCTTTCCGTTTGCGCTGACGCCTTGCCCCCTCTCAGCCATTCATTCGTTGAATGTGAAGCAGTGCGCATTGAGACTTGCTTCACAACCGCCGACTTGCGCGCGCTTTTCTCTCTTTTCATTTCCTTCGCGCTAAGCAAACGGTCTCTAGAGAGTTCGACTTTAAAAAGAAGTAATAGTTACTGCCTTACAGACAGAATTTTAAAAGGAGACTTAGCCATTAGTTCTTCTATTTTCCGAAGTTTAAAGTATTGATACAGTCTTTTGTAGTCCTCGGAACAAGCGAAATGCATGTAACGAACGTATGACTATCTGCAGCATCTTGTAATTTAGATCATCCACGCTATATTGTTAGTAACGTACTTTCCTATTTTTATCTTTGTCATTAGAAGGGTTTCAGCAGTGAACTGAGACTATTTTCTAACTCTTCCCTTGCACTGACTACTTCGTGTTATATCGGGACACTTCTCATAAAAATGTTGATCAATATAAATTTGAATCCATAAAGCATAAATCTAGTCGAATGCTTATACTTACTAGTATCTCAGGTTTGTTTTAGTACATAAAAAACTTATTAACAACACATCAATCACAAAACATCAACAATAATAATATCAGAGTAAATTCTTCTGGAAGTTTAGATTCCTAAATATTTGCTTTGGCATGTAAGATGACCTACCTATTGCACATTTACGCAAAATATGTTTCTTTTCAGAACTGGACCTGTTTGCAGGTAGATCTCAGTTTTAAATGTCCCTTAGCAATCATTTTGAACCAAACAGGCTAAAGACGAAATCAGAATGTATCGCTGCACAATGACTTTCACATCTTTGTATTTACGAATACAATGCAACAAATGGACAACAGTCGTGAAATTTTTGGTAACTGCTGACTTTATTTCTTAATGTAAGTTTATTTCATAAATAACAATGATAGTTCTCATTACAGAAAAATAATTAACGCCGATGAGAGCAGCTTATGACAGATCAGAAACTTTTCGCTCAGTCTCCATTCAATATGAAAAACATTCTCTTCTATATGGTGTCAGAAATAATTGCCTGTCTTTACCCGCATACGTTAGGAGAACCATGTTATCGATACCAATGGGCAGAAAATAATTAGCGTGACTTATCTTACTCTCTTCGTCCCACCAAAAGAAAAAAATAATTCCAAATGCATCGTACTCTTCGTGTATAGATCCATCGTCGATTAATACAAGTTTTTCTAGACTAGGGAGAGGATTTTTTTGACGACATTTTCCAACGATATGACGTTCGCAAAACGTTGCAAGTTTACTTATAAAATAAGTGTACTACTGTGTTTTATCGTAGTATCTTGATATTGACAGTGGAATATACCGGGTTCTCGTGATATAGCGTATCACGTTATGTCAGTATAGTAATTGTACCAAACGATAAACTTAAAATAACACAGATGGCTGTCAGGACAAGCAGGCCTGCAACGTAAGAAATTGAGATTTTTTTTTACTGAGGAGTCATTTATGTCCGGAATAGTCATGCTCTCTGTATGAATAAACGCTTGAAATATGGCCCATTACATTCTTGCAAGACTGAACTACGGTTAGTTGTAACAATCAACACTTTAGAGTCGGTGTTGGTTGTAATTCGGTTCAGAAATACAAAACGCCAAATATCGAGAGCTGACATTGGAAGGAAGTTGATGTTAAAATCAGTTGCAGGCTGCGATTACAACGCTGGAGACCAGCTATACCTTGCACGGATTAGAACCTATTTTGTAATTACACAATGGTTTGATTATACTGTGAAGAACATGAGGATCAGTGTGTCGGAAGCCTGGCGCCAGCGGCTGCTGACCTGTGATCTGCCAGAGTTCCCTGAGGCAGGCATCGCGGTATTTGCGGATGTGTCCGCGGCGCTCCAGCTCGTAAGCGGACTCGAGCCTCTCGAAGAGGAAGGCTCCAAGCAAGGCGTACGCTACGACCAGCGCGAACAGTCCCAAGTTGGAGAAGAGATGTCCGAAGAAGGCGCGCAGGATGCGACGGGCGCGCGCCGGCGAACACTGGCGGCGGGGGCGCGGCCGACCGGCCGGGGGCGGCATCGGCTGCGGGCGGGGGCGGCCGGCGACCGGCGCTCGCGCCACCACCACACCGACTGAGCGGAGGCAGCGGCGGACAGGCCGGCGAGCTTCCGCGGCGCCCAGCGCCGGCCCCCACCACGCGGCGCAGTGGTCGATGGCCACTCCGAGTGTCACCATCATCTCTCCCTACCCACTAGGCTGCTGCCATTACCACACTTCCCAGCACTCTGTCTAATATTTCCATACTTCAGAGTAGGTTCGTAAATTCCGCATGAAATTCTACCGCCGCTTTCGCATCCACAACTTTAAATGTAGAAGTATAGCGGATGTTTTGTTTACTTTGCAATATATATATTATTTATTTATTATTGCAGCTATATCAATCCTTATTTCAGGATGTAGCATCTTTAAATTGTGGTATGACAGAGTCATACACAACGACTATTAATAAATAATTCATTAATATTCAGATTTTTTGTAATATTCATTTATCTAAATTGTAAATATTATAAATAATAGGGTTAATTCATAGGTGAATAATTATGTATTAAACCCGGGCAGCCAGATTTATTATTATATGATTTAATTTCTGTGCAAAACTTGCTATTCAGAAAATATTAAGTCTGGGAAGTTTGAACCGCAGTTTTGAACGTTCAGAGAACGGGACAATGCTGTGTCGCCGACATGCTGACGCCTCCGCTCACAAAGGGGTGGCGCGCGGGAACCGTTACCTGCCGAGTGTACTGACCTCATCCCTTCCCAGTGCCCCGACAAGGTCAAGCAAAATGTGCGGGAACGGGTAGCAAATGTTAGCGACGACACGAAGCACGTGATGATGGACATATATCGATGCACCAATCGTGAACGGATACAGGGGTTCACAGTTGTTAATTCAAGGCTTCTGTTCCAAGTGCGGGGATAGGAAAGCTGGCTTTGCCGCGACAAGAGGACACGACGCCATATTCGACTTCACTTGCTGCCGAGACGAGCTACAGTGCGGACGTGTCACCCGACACGCCCTTAGCCGTTGATCAGTGACTGTGTCTGGTCGCATAGTCTGGCTCAGATGGGCTGGAAGCTGAGCGGTCCACCTGCCAGAGATTGTAAGCTGATGTGCTAGCGCGGACATATCCGCAAATCTGGCATTCGTTGCAGCAGTGGCACAGAGCGTGTCACACCTCGTCGAGAAGATGCGATTACGGTAAAGTACCGACGTATAGGTCCACAGTTCCATTGGGTTTTAACGAGGCTTGCTAACCCGTAAACGGCTCCTGAGATAAGACTCTGCTCCCATCATAACAATTACTGAGGTAACCAATATTTCATGTTCATAACTTCAAATTCGAAGCATCTTGCTCATTGTTTTAAATTCAAACGATGCTTTTAACTTTAAACGGCGCCCCTGGGATTCTTTTGTAAATGTTAACTTTAAGTTGTTGGCCTGTGATGCCACTTTAAAACATGTTGACTTTGCAAAATCATTGAGATATCTAAATCAGTTTTATGTTTGCTTTTATCCGGCGGATTGTAAATGTCGGGTATTGCTTGTTTGTCGTCTTTGGATTATGTTTAACGTAACGTTAACTATACCCGGCTTTTTATAAGCCAGAATACTAAATAAATTGAGTATAATTTTGTGTGAAACTAACTTCTTGTAGAAATCATGGTTCTAGTTCACCATTTAACCAAATAACCAACTTATTGGATGTCATACATATTATTAATAATTATATTTCATCAACGTATTGGCTCCCCCCTCCCTAACCGAAGGTCCAATACAAAGTCTAATGCACTATATATTAGAATTTAATTCTACATAGTTTTGTTGTAGATCTTTCCAGGCTGACCTATTTTGAGCCTGTAACTCGACGTATATCCTTATCCCAGTGATCCGGGGGTCTTCCTCTTGCTCTTTTCAGGTTCCTTGGTATCCAATCCAGCACTACCGTAGTCCATCCTTCATCTCTTTTGCGAGCAACATGACCAGCCCATTGCCATTTTGTGGTCATAACTCTTTTTAATGTCTGTCACTTTAGTTATTGAATGAATGTGCACGGCCCTTTTCCTGTCTGTAATTGTAAACCCTAGCATTGCTCTTTCCATACTTCGCTGGACAGTTCTCAGCTTTTTTTGTGTGACTATTTAGAGTCCAAGTCTGGCAGGCATATGTGAGGATTGGTAATACGCATTGTTCAAATACTTGTTTTTTAAGATATACTGGCATGTTAGATTTAAAAACTATGGAATTTCTTCCGTATGCTCTCCAGCCCAGCTTTATGCGTCAGTAGATCTCAGGCTGTGAGTCGCCATTCATATTGATCAGTTGGCCAAGATAGATGTACCTATCTACGGCATCAATACCAGCATCTTTCGTGTCTGCCTTGTTTTTATCTTTTTCTGCCCATTTGTTTTGCATGATTTTGCATTTTGGTATATTTATTTTAGGGCCTACTTCACTGCAAGCTGCATCTAATTTATTTATCAGTTCTTTGAGCCCTTCAAGACTGTTTGAAAGTAAAACTATATCATCAGCGAATCTTAAGTTGTTAAGACTTCCATTAATTTTCAAAGGGACCGTGCACAAACTACGTGGCTCGGCCCGGGGGGGGGGGGGCTGAAAGGCTACGCTGGGCTACGTGGGGGGAGGGAGGAGTTCCGAGCCAGGCCACGTAGCTTTCCTTTCATAACATTTTTCACAGTTAAAATGAGGAACAGAACTCACAACAGCATGTGATATTTATTTCCTTAAGTTAATTATCTCCGTATGTAATTCACAATAGTCTGACAAGAGAAAACATTTCAAACTGTCTTCTGGAATCAGAAGGGGAAAAAAGCTACGTGCTACGTGGTGAGGGGGGGTGGGGGGGTAGAGGCAAAAGCCACGTAGAGTTACGTGGGGGAGAGAGGGGGTTCACAGGAGGCCAAAATAGAGCTACGTGGTTTATGCACGCTCCCAAACCTCTGTTTTGCCATTGGATTTTTGACATTGCCAATTCCAGGACTGATGTGAATAGCTTGGGGGATATAGAGTCTCCTTGTTTTACCCCTCTTTCTACTGGGAACTCTTTGGTGGCTTCAGCGATGTTGACAATGGCAGTGGAAGTGGTATAGATGTTGTACAGTAAGTCGATATAGCTTGGATTCATTCCTTGTTCTAGAAGGGCTTGCATGATTGCTGAGTGATTGACTGAATCAAAAGCTTTTTCAAAATCGATAAAGGCCAAACAGAGTGGCATCTGGTACTCATTTGCTCGACTTATTACTTTATGGATGACTTGGATGTGATCTACCTTGCTGAATCTTATCCTCGCATAGCTAGTAAAAACGTGGTTGTTTCCTTTCTTACGATGCTGTCATAAAAGTACCAATGAACTGAACGGTGTTACTACCTAAACACGAATTTACAAGTTTTAACTTGCATATAAAGTGAAGCAGCCTATTCGCCGTCCAACTTGTAAGACCTTGTCTAGAACTACCTTAAAGGTCCATTCCCACGACGCGTGGAATGGTAGTACGCGCCTTTCATCTTTTACCTCCTGGCGGTGGGTCGAGACGCGCGGTACCTGCTAGCATACGCGGCAAAGATGAAAGGCGTCCGCAACCACGCGCCGAGAGACGCTCCGTGGGAACGCGGCTTTAGATACGCTTACTCGTTCACGCTAATAGATAGGGTCCAAGCAGTCCTTTCCACTCGTACTTACACGGGGTGCACCAGTGTGCTTATTGCAAACTCGCAGGGTGTTTCCTCAAATTAAGAACCAACGCCTTAGCTTGTTGGAAGCTTGTTGGAGGCCCGTGTTGGTTGTTTCATGGACCAACAAGAGTTTTACATCGGAAAATCGGATCATCGTAGATGCTACAAGTTGGACTGTGAATGGGTCGCTAGAGCGTTGTAAAGGTGGGTGGCGGACACGGAGACGTGCGGTGTCATGATCTGGTGCTTGAGACTTCAATTAGTCGAGCCAAAAAGTTCATATGACAAAGATTGTATTGTTGAAGCGTGAGTAGTTATGTAAATAATATAATTCACTCGTTAAATCATCCAGCGTTTTTTGTTGTTGAAAGATGAGGCAGAAAGTAATATGACAGTATTAGATGAAAATAGACTTTCTTATGCAAAATGTAAAATTTGTGATAAAAATATACTTGTTTTTATTTTGAGTTTATTTTTGATAAAATATTAAAATATAAATAATTATAAATTTATTTTTCACATCCGCAAAAAAAAACAGCATCTGTGGATGTCAAGCACTGAATATCCGCATCCGTTAAGATGACCTCCAATACAACCCATTTCAGATCCCAAAAAGTTCAGTAAATCTTGAGGCATAGCAGATATCGTGAAAACGCAAAGCGATCTGGATGTTATTTCGGCATGGAGCACCGAGCGTGATGGGTGGACGGATAACGCTCTGGCCTTGCATTCGGGAGGACGTGGGCTCGAATACCAGTCCAGGCATCCAGATCTGGGTTTCCAATGGTTTCCCCAAATCACTCCAGACGAATGCCGAATTCCTTCCCGTTCCTTGGCCCCGTCCTTTCCCGCCTCTAATCACCTAGATGTCTACGAGGCGTAAAGCCACAAATAAAAAAAAATCGGCGTGGTGTGGCGAATGACAACTCATTCATCTGGTAGTTCTGGTTAATTTTCCTCAATTGCACAAGTGAATGACTAGTTTACTTGTGCAGAAAATGACCAGCTACACGAAAAGCAAACAGAAATCACTGCTGCTGGGAATGGAGAATAAATTAAGTAATGTACCTTAAAATGAAAAAACCGCTGAAGAAAGAAAAGCTGTTCGGAAAGTAAATAAAAGAACAAACATTTGCTTTGACAGTATTTTTTTATCAGTAATGCCAACTTACACTAAATTCTAAGAAGTGGAAGGCAATGTGCGTAACTAACAAAAATAACCCGTTTGTTGAGGAGAAAAACAGTTCAGTTATGAAATGGTCGATACGCTGAAGTATTTGGAGATAACACTAAAAGCAACACGAAATTGGACCTGCACGTTAATTGAGTCGTAGTTAGAGCTAATTCCACAGCTGCGGTCAGGGAAACTGGCGGTTGGATACGAGCGCGCTGTTGCTACACTTGGGAACATTCTCAAGTAACGCTCTCTCTCTAACAACAGAAAATTGCAACGCTGAATGTCCTGAGTTGCCTATACAGGCGTCAATGCACAAACTATTAGTGCAAGCAAACTAGTGACTGTTAGGGAGCGTGCACAAACTACGTGGCTCGGTCCAGGGGGGGGTGGGGGGTTGGCTGGAAGGCTACGCTGGGCTACGTGGGGGGAGGGGGGGGGTTCCGAGGCAGGCTACGTTGCTTTCCTTTCATAACATTTTTCACAGTTAAAATGAGTAACAGAACCCACAACAGCATGTGAATATTTATTTCCTTCATTTAATTATCTCCGTATATAATTTAGAATAGTCTGACAGGAGAAAACAGTACAAAATTTCGTCTGGAATCATAAGGGGCAAAAGCTACGTGCTACGTGAGGGGGGGGGGGAGAGGCAAAAGCCACGTAGGGCTATGTGGGGTGGAGGGGGGGTTCACAAGAGACCAAAATGGAGCTACGTGATTTATGCACGCTCCCTTAAGTGCAAGATCTGGCAATGGCCCATTTGGAGCCCCCCGCCAATACGGCTGATCAAAGCTGTAGGTTGCAATTCATAAGATGAAATTGAAAAACGGTAACGTACACACAAAGGCGATAACGTACAAAAGCTTCCAGCGTTCACGTTCGGACAACTGTTTTGCCGTTTGGAATCCGTTCCGCAAGGTATTGATGGAGGGTATACAGAGAGTACAGAGAAGAGTCGCTCGATTCGTGACAGCTTGCTACAGTCTTTACGGAAGCGTCATAGAGAACTCCAGCCCGATCTATGAATCAATTCTAACATACAGATGACGTAGATTTCGTTTGAACTTATTGAATAACATGCGTACACTCTCCTTCATTTACGAATGCGATGAAATACTTCGTCCACCATCCTACTTGAGTCGTAGTGACAGGAGAGATAAGGTTAAAGAAATAATATGCCACGCTGGTGCTTGTATGAATTCTTTCTTCTTTCGTGAATTAGGAACTGAAATGCAGAGAGTAGAGATTAGTTTTGGTGCTAAGAAGCCTCTGCCACTCACAGTTTTGTGAATTGCAGAGAATATATGTAGAAGTAGAACATAATATTCCCATGAAGACTGACTGTTTAAATCACAGTATACGTACATTAAGGTTGGTATTCAAACCAAAGGTCTATTGGACTCTCACAGAGGAAATATACTTTAGCTTGGTATTGGAGGTAGCGTGGCCAGTTCCTTTCCTCTTTACCTAACTGACCCAGGACTCCTTCATGCTAAAGGGGACCTACAGTTTAATGTGGTATCCGAACCACAGAAGGTATCTGGCGCACAATGCTAGAAGTGAAGGTTGGGTTGAGCACCTATGAAAATCTCCAGCGAGACAGGGATTCTAAAAGGAGACATTTCAATTTCCAGTCAGAGAATTAACTATTGAGCCACCCGGCTGCTCCACAGTACAGCGTTAGTATATAAATATGGAAATGCTTCGTTTGATAATTAAATCTTACTTTAACGCTCTCTCTGACTGTGATCACTACACCATGTCATGTCTCGGAACTAATAATTCATTTGGCTGTCTGCAACACATGTCTTCCCAGTGTTTTCTATCTATTCTTCCGCTAATGCTCAACTTAATTCTCTGTCTTCCTCAGTTTCGAACTCTCACTTGATCTACCAGTTGTTTGACTTTGCTCTTTGTCTTTGTCTTCCAAGTTTCTGATGATACATTTTCCATGATTTTCATGTGCACACATACCCGAAGAATTGTGTGACATTATATTTGGTAGATAAGATACAGGAGACAATTAGAAATTGTAAGATTTAAAATTAAGAAGTTAATAGGGAGTTAATTAAGGAATCAGATTTTGCTGTAACAACAATGAATCCAAGCGAATTTGGAGCAATAAGAAATGTTTTATTCTAAAGGGAATGGTACACGGAGGATGGCAGTCGCTATAGACTGGAAGGGGAACACTTAGGAGTCATTTACCTATGTTTTCGCCTAACTGCGGACGAGGGTAGAAATCTCGGAGCCAACATCACCGAAACAAAAACATAATCTGTGGGGAGAGATAAAACAAGTAACACCTTTGAGACCTTGTAGATTTCTCCATACCCATAGACGTTGAGAAGAGCTACCAACCTCAAGAAGACAAAACAGAATCCACGATTCCGTTATGCGAAAGGCTATTTAAATTCCACCAATCACAACAGGAATTCTCAGTGCTAGACCCTCATTCTTGCAATATATTTGTAATGCTTGGACTACGTGATGGAAGCCATCTCTACATCAAACGATAAAAGTCCATTTTGTCTCACTATGTTTCTCAATGTCTCTCTAAAGTCATGCAGTACGCTCACTCTCGCTATCATATTATGTTGATGACGATGAATGCTATTACTCTAAAGCAGGGATTCTCAAAGAGGTGTACACGAACCCCAGTTTATCGCAGAGGGTTCGCGACAAGATTTACGTTATGGCGAGTGAATGGCTGTATCAAGCGTTCAACACGCACAATGGTGAATTGAGACTGCACATGGGCACAATGATCCTAAAACCGACACAACCTACTGCAAGAAACAAACCCATCGATCACATTAATTAATAGCATATTGCTCTTTGTGACTGTATTACTTTTTTACAATAAAAATTCTTATTTTTTTTAAGTTTTTTTAAGGGGTTTCTCCATTGCCTATAAAATTTTGGAGGGGTACGTGAAGTTGAAAATTTAAGAAACCCAGCTCTAAAGGATAATTTGTCAGTGTTTATAACTACTGTTTTGGAAAGTGCTGTGTTAAAGAAAATTCAAAAGTGCAAGAATAATTATTCATGGACATTGTAGAGTGTAGATTTAAGAGAACAGAATGCGCATCGTATTAAAACCAATGAATAATTATGGTTATTAATTTATCTGAAAATTATTTAATGATTTATGAATAAATTAAAAATCTTGAATGCGGCCAATCTTTAGTTGTGAAGTTTAATTACTGAGAATTAAAAAGCAGTGAGGTGAGTACATGACAACAGTAACCCCCAATCCATCTTAGGGATTTCTGTTATTTCATATTTCAGAGCCTAAAAAATTTATTAAAACTTGTGATATGGTCGATATCGTGAGAAGATAACATTTCCATGATGAATGGCTGTTTAAATCACAGTATAGCATCAGTATATAAATATGGATGTACTCCCTGCAGATATCCGTTTAATTAATTTGGTAGATACCATTATGTTATGTTTACCTTAATCTCATTTGAACGCTGTCCCTCTGACTTTAAACAATACACAATGTCATGTTTCGAAATTAATACTTCATTAGCTGTATGTATCTGCAACCCAAGTCTTACCAGCGTTTTCTGTCCTTCCACCATTCTTCAGCTACTTTCAAACTCAATTCTGCGTGTTCCAGTTTCAAACACTCCGTTGATCCAACAGTTCTTTAATACTTTTAGGCAAATTTCGCAGATTAGATGGAACTGTTTTCTCTAGCTCAATAAAAACATAAGAAATTTAAGAATTATCTCATTTATGTCAATTAAATTCTCAATATTATTACGACGTTCCAAATTTTGCATTTTTTTCGAAATTTATTTTGAACTGTCTGAATTATAAAAAGAAATTAAAAATCCATATTCTCCTACTTTATACTAAACACTATCGTAAGCCCGTGAACGTTTCAAAGAGCGTTATGGGTGAGCGGTTAAAGCTCTGCCCTCGCATTCGGGAGGATGGAGGTTCGAATCCCCGACCGGGCATCGAGATGTGGGTTTTCCATGGTTTCCCCACATCATTCCAGGTGAATTCCGGGATGCTTCCTTCAAAAGGCCATGGCCGAACTCCTTTCTGTTCCTTATCCCCAGTCTTTTTGCGCCTCTAATGACCGCGACGTCGACGAGGCGTAAAAGCATAAGTGAACGTTTCTTGCGTATTGTCACGGGTCTAGAATACATGAATGCCAGAATACTCGTTTAGGTAACATATCTGTAGTCCGATATCCACTTTAAATAACCTAATAACATAAGCACAGTGAACACGAACAAAAACCATTAACGAAAGTGATCAGTAAAATGCAGGAAAAAAAATAAATAAACCGTAAACTTTGTTCAAGTAGCAACATTAGCGGTAAAATTTAGTCTAGGCTGGAATGACAATTGGCATTCATTATTACAGCGCAGACAATGAGTAATTTAAGCCTTTTTAAAAGTTTTTTATGTTTCCTTCATTAGCGATATTTTATTGAAAAGTAGTTCCACGTTTTGCAAACCGTAAAGTTTATTCATATTTTTTTAGCTATTAAATGCTACGAAAAGCAATCTTAATGAATGTCTATTTTGACCATTTATTTAATCGCAGTTGCTTAGCTATTGTATTGTGCACATAACCTCAAGTTAATATTTTCTGATCGCTGTTAATTTCTGAGCGAAGGCCGGATTGTGACGTCATCGTTTTCTAGCCAATGCCTATCGAGGTAAGTGAGTGTGTGAGTGAGCTTAGGAAATTATAATATGGATTCCTTATTTTGGAGAGCAATTTTAATTTTAAATAATCGTTTAGCTTGAACGTTAGGAGATATTCCTTAATATGCATAGCCATCTGATAAAGCAAGATTACGTAAAGATCTTCGATAACGTTGAATTTTTGAGTCTCTATGAAGCTTATTTCCCATATCTTCTTATGTGGTTTTTTGGAGGTCACAAGCTTATAGCAACTTTATTAATTATTTTCATCCTTGTTAAATATCGTGGATATTTCCCATCGCCATTTCTTATTTACGATTTAAAGCCAAATTAATAATTTATTTTTAACTCATTTTCCATACGTGTCCTGTAATGTAGTGAGTATTTCTGAAACGGGTTATATACAGGGTGTTACAAAAAGGTACGGCCAAACTTTCAGGAAACATTCCTCACACACAAACAAAGAAAATATGTTATGTGGCCATGTGTCCGGAAACGCTTACTTTCCATGTTAGAGCTCATTTTAGTTTCCATGGCCCCCACGCTCTCCTGACCTCAACCCTCTTGACTTCCATTTATGGGGGCATTTGAAAGCCCTTGTCTACGCAACCCCGGTACCAAATGTAGAGACTCTTCGTGCTCGTATTGTGGACGGCTATGATACAATACGCCATTCTCGAGGGCTGCATCAGCGCATCAGGGATTCCATGCGACGGAGGGTGGATGCATGTATCCTCACTAACGGAGGACATTTTGAACATTTCCTGTAACAAAGTGTTTGAAGTCACGCTGGTACGTTCTGTTGCTGTGTGTTTCCATTCCATGTTTAATGTGATTTGAAGAGAAGTAATAAAATGAGCTCTAACATGGAAAGTAAGCGTTTCCGGACACATGTCCACATAACATATTTTCTTTGTTTGTGTGTGAGGAATGTTTCCTGAAAGTTTGGCAGTACCTTTTTGTAACACACTGTATACTTAATTTACAGTTCACTATGGTCTACTAACAGTAATTAAGAACGTGTATCACCAGTGGCACAGTGACTGTATCAGCTTCCTGCTAATAGATCATTAATCCTGATAGCCTGAGGACAGGAGACAGGTTAGACAAGCATCCTGTAGGGACTACAGAATCGATGGTCCTGGAGCACTCACCATCTCGATACAATAAATCCAGGCAGATATAGCAGCAAGTAGTAAAAAAGGAGAGCTAAATTATAGAGAATCGTTGGTGCCAGGTGGTCTAAGCGGTAGCCTGGTCGTACTTTTTAATATGTCGTCATACTTGTGTCGTATCCAAAAGCGGTTGTATACGTGCTGCCGAGAAAATTGGTAGAGGTTGTAGAGGACGTATATCACGGCAAATGGAAAACGTTGATTGTAATCATGCATACTATTTCCGAAATGTGTTTTTCTGTGATTATCCACTTAAGTTCGTTCATTCCTAGCCGAAATCGATTAATGCAGTATCATTTTAAAGATTAAGGTCTCCGCTTTGGAAACATTTTAAACTAAGAAAGGAATTTTCATATTTTAACGCGTAAATGGTAAACGTTTTATTATTTCTAGAAAGGTGCTTTTGTGACGAGACGAGACATTTACCTCCCTTCATACTAAATGAAAATCGATAAATGTGGTACTACCATGCTCATATGTATCCGAACGATCTGAATCGCTCTGCGCTGAATTTTCTCCTGTAGCTTATTCAACCAATTATACACAGCTACGAAGAGAGTACTATATGCTTTAGGTGGTATAGTCGGGTGACTATCCCAAATAGACACTGATCCAACTCCAAAAATACTTACTTTTTTCAGGTGATTCGTTTTACAAACTAAAGCGATGGTTATATTAAGGCACTAAAAATGTTTCGTAGACATTGAATGCACGTCGTTCACATTTCTAAAACGTACATCAGTCTCAATACACATCATAAAAGAGAACATACTTACACAAATAGTAATTTCGAACAGGTGCTAGGACAGAAAACATTTCAACTTGTTATATAAAAATTCAACAGTATAGAATAACAATAAATACAAGAAAAAATCATTGTTTGCATTGTATTACGGACTATTGCAGTTTGCGAAAGTGACACGCAGTTATCTAAATTAGTTGATATAACATTGCTGGTAAGACATTTTTAGCGCCATTGACTTTTCAGACTGCTTGTTCTAACGCGCGCTTCTTTTGGTTCATCAACTAAAATCTATTTTGTGGGAACTCATAGCATGAAAAAGAAAAAAAATTGTTAAAAAGCTGCTATCAGTAACTTAAGAAAGCAATCTGCGACGTCCAAAAATATAGAAGTAGAACCAAAATAAATTTAGCATCACCAAACTTATTTGCACTCATCACTTGTAAGATCAACTGCTTGAAGCATGCGTAACATACTTGATATTTATTATTATTTAAAAAAGAAAAAAAAAGAGAGGAATAACATTGTGACGAGCTAAATATCTCTCTGTAGTGCTTCATACAGGGAAGTTTTTTGTGTGGTTTGAAAGAGGATTTAAAGGTACGCTACAATGTTGTGCCCAGCTCATCTCAGGCAACAACTACAGGTTAAGGGTTTGAGTCCTGTGCCAAAAATACAATATGTATTTATCATAAAAGTCATTTATTTTTAATGTGATCAAACGTTTCTAATTGGGAGCTCCGTAGTTACGGCAGTTCATGATTTGAATTAACAACTAAACAAAAACAATCAAACCGCTTGCTGAACGAAAACGACGTTATTGATTCTTTTCGCAAAGTGTGCGTTATTCATGGCATGGAACTACATTTGTGGACCAACATCTTATCCTTTCTATATACGAGGATTTCTGCCATCAGAATTTCGCAAAGGATTCGCTAAGTACTAGGCGACAAAATTCTTTTCCAGTCACATTCTAAACTGGAACAATACATTTAAAAAAAACTATACATAAATACCGGAATACGGATATTGTACGGAAGCTCATGGTGTTACATACTTTGAGAAGTTTATTTTGCAACCAGAAGCAGATACCATCCTAGTGTACGATTATTCTTGCCAGAACTATATGGCGATATATTTCTTCTCTTTATTTCTTCCACGAGGTATATTTTCATACCCAATTTTTCCAGCACTGGGTACTGCAGTCTGTAAAAATTAAACTTCGAAACAATAAACAGGAAGTTTATGAATGAGGAAATCTAATGCTGTGGAGCCAAATGTGTGGCTGTTAGCTGCCATCTTTGGCGGTCCACGTACCGAAGGTCGCCGGTTCGAGTCCGGCCAAGGGCATGGGTGTTTAGTGTTGTGTCTGTGAATGTCTTGTCCGTGTTGTAGTGTCCTTGTGTCAATACTTGATAGCAACAAATCACATTGAGCTGGCTGTATATCTACAAATGTTGTTTTTATTTATATAAATCGTAATGATACTCCTAGAACACAGCAGCAACCAATTTATTTAGCAAACTTTATCATTTTTTTTACAATTTACAGATCATATCTGCAATATATGGATTTTTCACAATATTTAGACAAACTTACAGAGCATTTCGCTCAACAAACTTATAGTTTAACAGTGTTTTCGGGACTATACAGCTTATTGATTTTACTGTACACATATACAAATGACTCGATATAAACCAATAGTGCACTGCATTTAAGTTTCTCTCTCTGTACAACACATAAAAGTTTGTTTTTTAAAAAATTATTTACACCAGCGGTCTAAGCACAAAAACAATAGTGTACCGCATTTATATACAGGGTGCGGCAGAAATAACTCCCGAATTTAAAATGTGAATAACACAGCACTGATAGAAGCTACTGAGATATTTATTTCACACTTTCAAAGAATGATGTTTACCATTATGTTTGTCCACTACATCACTGAGTTTTGAAAATCACATCGTCCAAATGCCGACCTTCACATCTTATGCACTTCTGAAGTCTCTCCCTGAAATTCCGCATCACTTTCCTAGTCAGTTCGGGTGGTATTGCCGCGATTTCTTATTCGTCTTATGCTGCGTTCAGATATTCCCATAGCAACAGCATGCCTACGGGCTGAACGTTGTGGGGAGGTCGTTATGGCGTGTCTCACTGCTTCAATGTTCTGCGGTGTTCGAACGGTGCGAGGTTCTACCAGGTTTTTAAAGTCGAACCCGTTCTTCTCAAATTGTTGACCCATGACAAAATGGTTTTCCTGTCAGGAACAACAGCATTTCGACGTAATCGAAAATGTGTATGGAATAATCGCTGTGTTATGGTAACAGAGTCCCCATTTTTGAAATAAGTCTCAATCACGAAACCACGATGTTCTCCGCTCCACGCCATGGTACGTACTGAAATTGCAAGGCACACACAACCAAACGCCACAACCGTGACTCACGCCGCACCCCTAGCGCCAGAGAAACAGCGGTGGCAAATTCGGGAGTTATTTCTGCCGCACCCTGTATATATGTACAACACATCTATTTACAATTTTTGCAGCAGTCTATGCAGTGCACTATATATACACGGAATAAACGGCATATTAAATCGTAATGATACTCCTAGAACACAGCAGCAACCAATTTATTTCTCTATATTTAGCGAACTTTATGATTTTTTTTTTTTACAATTTATAGATCTTATCTGCAATATATGGATTTTTTTTCACAATATTTAGACAAACTTACAGAGCATTTCGCTCAACAAACTTATAGTTTAACAGTGTTTTCGGGCTATGCACAGATTATTGATTTTCTGTACACATATACAAATGACTCGATATAAACCAATAGTGCACTGCATTTGAGTTTCTCTCTCTGTACAACACATAAAGTTTTTTATTTTTTTAATTATTTACACCAGCGGTCTAAGCATAAAACAATAGTGTACCGCATTTATATATATGTACAACACATCTATTTACAATTTTTGCAGCAGTCTATGCAGTGCACTATATATATACACGGATAAACGGTATATTTTATCTTCACTCACACACTATTTACAAACATGCACTCACTATTTACAGAATCAGGAACACACTTGTGCCCCCACGGTAGGGTCTCTATGCCGTCGGGGAAAATATACCGCTTATTATTCGTCCTAGACAGACCCAGTTTGGATATTTGTTGTGTATTCACAATATGGAGGGAGGAGCCTATTCTTCGCTGCAGATGGAATTTTGGCGTTGCTCCATGAAGGCAATTTACATAGTCTTCCATCTGCAGCTTGCGTGTGACGGAGCGAGCCAAACCCTTAGCCCGTCTAGAGGTTTGGCCCGACTCTAGCCGGAATGTGTACATCATCGATCGTAACCCAGCAAACTCCACAATAGGGATGCCGTTCGCCTCGTCCTTCATAACACCGACCACCTTTTCGTTATGGGACTCTATCCCGAAAGGGTTGTCGGTGCTATACCCAGACGTGTCAAACTCATCCCTTGTTGTGGAGCATTACTTCATATGGATCACAGTTCATCATATAAATGAAGCTGTCCGTGTCCATATAAAGCAGCTTGGGGCTTCCAAAGCGAGGAATAGCGAATTTATAATGAAATCGATACATCCTCACTTTGGAAAGGTCAAGAATACACATTCCGATATACACAGGTTTATTATAGAGGATCCGCACTTTCGCCATTTCCAGAGCTACAAAGTCTTCACGAAAAACGGTCATGTGTTTCAATCTGGGTGATGCTACGTATTTGCGGGCACCGCGGCGACCCGGCCAACCTGTACACAATTTTCACGTCGCGGTGTCTACGAATATCCTCCATTGTTTTACCGAAAATGGAATTGTTCATCAGTTTACAGAAATCTCTCTCGAAATCTGTGTTAGCTTGTCGACGAGAATCCGTGTTGAGAGAGATGTAGTCTTTCAACCACGGTGACTGGTTGAAAGAAATCGCGCGATGTATTTTACTCACTTGCAACCCCAAATCTACACATTGCTGGAGGACTCGGTAATGGAGGACGTACCGTACCTTGTTCTCCAGTGTGGTCATCAACTTGGGGAGCGTGGAACCAACTGGGGCTTTGTGCTCTGGACATGGCGGTAGGTCTGCTAGAACGTCGTGTTTGTCCTGAGGAATCGTAAGGTCTACCTCCAACACGAATCCCCTGGGTGAATCAGACGCAACGCTCATAAAATCTATGCTCGCAATCTGCTCGGCCGACAACCACTGAAACCCACCAGAGGGTAGATACTCGGACATGGCCCAGCCGTACAAATTGTTAACATCGAAGTACCATGATAAAATTGTCTGGCGCCTCGCGGTTGTACTCCGACATGTACTTGTTATTTGCCTTGGCGTACCTATGGGACGCATTGACAAATACCACCGCGTATTCCACGTTCGAAAAGGAGCAGCATGTCGATATCGGTAGAAGGTCCAATTCAACACGTGTGCTCTTTAACATGGCCTGCCACGAAAGGCCTGGGATGTAAAGTAGTGGGCAGGGTCCAGGGTGTATTTCCCCAAACATACACTCCTAAATTTCTCAAACAGATCTGCAAGTAACCGCACATCTGTTTCCATGTATAGACTTGCACATTCACGTAAAGTATTGATCTGGAAAGTCTGCCACACTTGTGTCGCGTGCTCGTAATCGGCATCTGAAATTTCAGACACCGACAGCGAACTATAAAATTTTGATTTTGGAGGAAGCGTGGCCTCGTCGAGCTTCTCCCACGAATCCATATATTCGTAAGGGAAGACTCCTTCCGCTTAACTAATTGAAACTTCTCGGGGTCGGCAAAATGAGCACTAGTAATGCCCATGTCACCGTCCGCAAGGGTACCAACCAGTTTGTCTAATGGGGCCTGCAATAAATCGGTAAGAGTCCAGAAACCTTAACGTAATTGAAGTACGTTTCAACCTTTTTTGAAAAAGAAATGTAGCGTTCAGTGTTTATGGGGAAGTACATCCATCCCATCGCCGTCGAGGTTGGATAATGCCATAACTATAAAATGTGCGTCATACCCAGACAGATTATGAAAGAAAAAGGGTATGAACTTTTTAGTCATAAACTGCAAATTGCAGTCATTGTGTGCAGCCCCCCTAAATTTACCTGTGATATGACAATGATCGCGAACTTTAACAGTCCCCGGTTCAATGTCTTTCTCACAGATGTGGCATACAGTAGCAGCTGCAAACTTGCTTCTTGCTCAATGCTCATTACAAGGGGAATACACTCCTTGTAAATTTCATCAACTTCCTCGGCAAGCTCGACAAGTTGTTCCACAAGCCATTTCTCGGGGTTTGGACCCGAGAAGGAGTTGAATCGTGACAGACTAGGTACGCCGGCAACAAACGACCTGGTATGCCGCAGCGAATGGGGTGTGTTTCCTGGACATTGGTTGAGTGAGAGGCGTTGGGTGGGGACTGCATGAATCATAAGGTTCTAATAAACTTTCAAAATCCGCGTAAACGACGACGGGCACACGCTGCTTGTGTGCAAAATCCTTAAACTTTAAGGTTTTATCGTCATCGCCGGGCAAATCTACTCTTACTGGATCTGCCCTTGCACAATCGATCTCGTGACGGTACAGAAGATCTTTGCTGCCAAAATGCTGCAGACATCTGTCGCATATGTGTATAGCATGATGATGATTACTTAATGAAGAACTAACTAGCCGCGACAAGTTGCGAATCCAACAGTAATGGGAATTCCCACTGCTATCAGTATGCAGCAACATGTTAATGTGGTTATCGCGTTTGTCTGCAGTTAAGTGTAAGGGCCCGACAACTTCATTCCTACCTTTAATAAGATCCAGACCGAAAACATTTACTGAAATGCCTGGATTTTGCATCTCGAATTTGGAAATATCTGCGAGTTTTACCAGAAACTCAATACCTGAGAAATCGATTCATGGCTTGCGAATGCCTCCCTATATGTACCAACCTGGTGTGCGTTTTCATGCTCCTGTACTTGACCTGCAAGGAGAGTCCAAAGGAAAACATAACTCATCATTGTTTCGCACATTGACTATAGCCAGTTTTCTTTGGATATCAACTGGCAGAGCCACATGGGAAGACCCTCGATAGAACGGTTGAAAATGAGCAATGTTTATGTCGAGGGAAATTAATCTCTCGAGGGTTTTTCCAGAATCTCTCTCCTGAAAACTCTTCCAATTTAGTCGTGATCTCCGATTTCACACAGATCTTATACCAATCAGGCAGGTGAGTGCTGGTTGTGACTTCACACATTTTGGTAAGAAAATACAAATTTGCGGAAACGATATTTAACTCCTTCTGAACTGCAAAAGATGTTGCCAGCCCAACCTGAACCTTTACAGCCGGGGTGGACCGGCAACTAACAATTTCGCGGACTTTATTTGCCAAAAGTTTATAACATGCATCAATGAAGTTAATTGGTCCAATAAAATTTTCAGAATTTGAATGGTTCCGGTATAGATTCTATTTTTAAAAGTACTCTGCCTATCTTCAATGATTAAGTGCGTTGCGTCTGGACACTCACCCCTCGTTGCTGCACATGATATATTTGGCTGCTGCTGCCTGCTAGGACCTGCCACTCCTGAGCCCCGGCTGCTAGGGCCTGTCACTCCTGCGGCCTGCCTGCTAGGGCCTGCCACTCCTGAGCCCCGGCTGCTAGTGCCTGCCACTCCTGCGGCCTGCCTGCTAGGTCCGGGTGTTGGGTTTCGCCTATCGGCTGAGTCCGGCATTTCCCACGCTCTCCACATGGGCGGAGCAGGTCCGGA
This sequence comes from Vandiemenella viatica, assembly GCA_031002005.1. Taxonomy (NCBI): domain Eukaryota; kingdom Metazoa; phylum Arthropoda; class Insecta; order Orthoptera; family Morabidae; genus Vandiemenella; species Vandiemenella viatica. Next base: position 95,757,961 of record JARYHS010013631.1, read on the forward strand.
CACGACGGCGGCATTCATGCCTGCGGGTGGTTCTGCAATGATAGAAACCAATGAGAATAAGGCCGACATCTAATTACATGGAATGTATGATAAATAACGAAGTGAAACGTACCATTCTGTTGTATGGAATGAGTCCTCCTAGGTTCCTCATACCGTGGAAAATCGTTTAAAAAAGAAAGATAATTTAGGTCAAAACATTAAACACATTTTTGTTAAATTAATTTTTATGTGTATTGTACTCACTATTAATTAAGTCTTGTTCCCAGTCATAGACACTTGTGGTAGGCAAACCATCATACTGTGCCATATCTATAAAAAAAAAGCATAGGTTAAAAACATGACATAAAAAAGTTAATTACAAAAATATAAAGTATAATATACTCACAATCAGCTAATTCCTGTTTCAAACCTGAACCAGATAATGTCTCATGACTCGCTGGTTCTGCAAATTGCAAAAACCTGGGTGGATCAGTATCATCCATGCCTTCAGAAGTACCTGAAACCGATGAGAATTAAGCTGGCATCCTAGCTACATGGAATGTAATAAAAAAAATAGCAAAGTGAGACTTACCATTTGGTTGCATGGAATGAATCCTCCTCCGTTTACTGGGCACGTTAATTTCATCACACTCCAGTAAATCTATGATAAAGAAAAGACATTTGTTAAATGAATTTTTTTAAAAAAAAGCATACTGTATTCAATATTAAGTTAAAACAGTACATGGATTTTTGTTAAATGAAAATTATACTCATGAAACGATAGAAAGCTATCAGAATAAAGCTGACATCTAATTACAAGGAATATATAAAATAAATAACTTACCATTTATTTGCATGGGTACATCGTAAGTACTAGTGGTACCCTCGAACTCTAGTTCTTCAGATGGCATATCTGTAAAAAACAAAAAGTTAGGATAAAACGCAATGTTAATTAAATGAAATTTTTATCAACAATATCAAATATTTCTCAAGTTAAAACAGTACATGGATTTATGTTAAATGAAAAATTATAAAGCTGACATCTAATTACAATTAATAAATAACAAAGTGGGACTTCATTTGTATGGGTACATCGTAAGTACTAGTGGTAGGTATACCCTCAAACTCTAGTCCTTCAGATGGCGTATCTGTAAAAACAAAAAAGTTTAAAGGTAACATAGGATAAAATGCTATGTTAACTAAATGAAATTAAAAAAAAAACTTACTGAGATATTTATCAAATAATTCCCAATTCCATTCGTTGGAACCGAAAACCAACAGACTTCCATCACTAGTGGCTCCTTCAGACAGTAAATCTAAAAAAGATAGCATAGTTTAAAAGACTACATAAATTTTGTTAAATAAATAAAATATGAATAATTAAAACTGGCAATGTATGAAAAAATAATTACCTTGCAGATTCACGTCATCGAGAGAAGGCAAATCTTCAATGCTTTGCGAAGACATTGTCTCTGTGTAAGTTCAGATACAACTGGCTTAGTTCCTGTTACGACGCTTCTTTTATAGAGGCCAGCACCCCAAGATAATGACTGTGAGCAGCGCCATCGTGGCTGCAGGGGCGGGTGACCTACAAAGATAATTACGGTGAGAGCGGCGCCGTCGGGGCGCGTGACCTACAAAGAGCCAGGTAGATAATTATAGGCCAGTGGCCGCACAGTCGGCCGGGCGCCTAATTATAGGGGAAGCGACCTGCACACCAAGATAATGACGGTAAGAGGCGCCGTCGTGTCTGCAGGGGTGGGGCGGGTGACCTACAAAGAGCCAGGTAGATAATGACAGGCCGGTGGCGCCTAATTATAGGGGAAGCGGCCGCAGGGGGTGGGGCGCGTGACCTACAAAGATAATTACGGTAAGCGGCGCCGGCAGCCAGGTAGATAATGACAGGGCGGTGGCGCCTAATTATAGCGGAAGCGGCCGCAGGGGGGGGGGGGGCGCGTGACCTATTTAAAGTGAAACCGGTATATCCTTACTACTCCCGTGAAGGGCAAAAGAATTAACTATCATGGTCACTCGTGGGAAACAGGCTTCACTGCCATCGACAAAGACTGATAGCGTACCGCTAGATAGCAGCACTACATATCACAGAGATATAGGTAAACTGTGTGTGTTTTATACAGTATGACTCATACTGTATGAGCTTTTCGGATATTTTTTCCTATTAAACAATTTTATGTTTAGTACTGTAAATTACCACAAGTTTGTAATCATATGTATGTTTTACGCCTCAAAATGTTTTTTTTTCATTTTCTTTATTAAGACTCTATAAGTGTTTTGTTGCATACCTGTTTCAGTTGACAAGTAAACAATTGCTACTATTGAGTCTGTTCTTCTTTGATCGCACTACAAACCACCAACATCGCTATTCATGATATTTTATTCGCGAAATTTTCGCAACGAGTTATTCAATTATAATTTTGTCATTTTAGCTTTAAAAAATGCTTTGACCATTACTAATGATATCTTATTGAAGAATTTGTGTTAATCACATAATAAGGCAGGCGTTGAGCGTCACAATGGAGAGGAATAGATGAGAGGCGTCGAGACACGCGGAATTATAGTTAAGGTTGAGCTGTTTAAGGGCATGAAGAGGTAGTGTTGAACTAGAAGGCCATGGTTTATAAGGAATTCGAAACGGCTGCGGCAAGATTAATCGTGATGTAATATATTAAAATGTATTAAGAAGTTCAGTTAATTAAATGTACAACTTGTAGTGGGTATCTTCCCTACACCGATATGATTTGACTTTTTTAATCATATTACTTCTTAATTATCATCTTCATATGGATTACTATTTGAAAGGGTTGAATTGTACTCTAAAGCTATTATTCTGCAAAAATTTTGATTTTAGCAGAATTGCTGGTGAATTGTCACAATGGAATATTTATTGGTTGTCGCTAGGAATTACATTGGGAGTATTTAACGCTAGAGTTAACATCAAAACATTCAACATAGCTAAGCAACGCCCACGGCTACAATTAGCCATTTATCAAAGCAAACAAACAATGTATTTCTACGTTATGAAACAAATTAAATAATCAATGTCAAAAGCTCATAGACAAATAATAATCAGGATACATTATAATAAACTTGTTATAACAGCATCACATTCAGTTTAATTTATGATATAAACCAGGTCGCCAAAATGGTTCGTAGATACCATTTACAAATTGTACAAAGCGAACTATTAGAATTGTTCGATGAAATATAATGAACACATGTGGTTCAAAACAAATTATGTCTTTTGTACTTTTGCCCACTAGCTCAGTGGAGGTATTTATTAATAAGTTCTAGCTCTGATATAAGATCGCTTATGGGTTATTAATAAGGTTTCATAAAGTGCATGATCTGTGGCTTTGACCCTTAACACATTACCATTGAAGATGTGTGACGACAGCGGCGTGGTCCGGAGATGGCTCGTGGCATGCGAGAAACGCTCCCGCATTCGGAAACCGAATGCGCTTGCCAGCCAGATCATACCGCTGAGCCTCAGCTGAAGTCAGGAACAGCGTCCATCACAGCGTCCAGAACCAGTGTGCAGAACCAGAGTCCAGGACAGAATGTTATCCTCCCGGTGTAGAAGCTCGTAGGAACACTCTCGCCCCGCCCTCCAGCAGCATCTCGGGGGACATGTGGAACACAAAATTTCCAGTGTTTAGATGTAAGAACCGCGGAATTCAAATCTGAAGTCATATGGTGCACGCGAGTTTTGGTTTGCTTGACTCTTCCCGCGTACGGGTCTCGTGGGTGACAAGGTGTGGGAGAGCGGTTTTACCGATAGGTCCAACGGCTACCTGCGCGGTGACGAACAGCCTACCTCCCCTAAGAAAAACACTTTGGCAAATACAGCCTTATGCTAACGTATGTCTGACGTCGTGGAGATAACAGGCCATTGTTTCCCACAAAGGACGGCTCGAAATACGAGAATAACGTTCGCACAATTCTTAATTCCACAGCGCCCGATATCCACTCATTTTAACTCATAGTTCTTTTGCATATTGAATGATGAAAACCATTTTAATACAGCATTTGGATAAAACATACACTCCTGGAAATTGAAATAAGAACACCGTGAATTCATTGTCCCAGGAATGGGAAACTTTATATACACATTCCTGGGGTCAGATACAACACATGATCACACAGACAGAACCATAGGCACATAGACACAGGCAACAGAGTATGCACAATGTCGGCACTAGTACCGTGTATATCCTCCTTTCGCAGCAATGCAGGCTGCAATTCTCCCATGGAGACGAGCGTAGAGGTGCTGGATGTAGTCCTGTGGAACGGCATGCCAAGCCATTTCCACCTGGCGCCTCAGCTGGACCAGCGTTCGTGCTGGACGTGCAGACGGCGTGAGACGACGTTTCATCCAGTCCCCAACATGCTCAATGGGGGACAGATCCGGAGATCTCGCTGGCCAGGGTAGTTGACTTACACCTTCTAGAGCACGTTGGGTGGCACGGGATACATGTGGACGTGCATTGTCCTGTTGGAACAGCATGTTCCCTTGCCGGTCTAGGAATGGTAGAACGATGGGTTCGATGACGGTTTGAATGTACCGTGCACTGTTCAGTGTCCCCTCGACGATCACCAGAGGTGTACGGCCAGTGTAGGAGATCGCTCCCCACACCATGATGCCGGGTGTTGGCCCTGTGTGCCTCGGTCGTATGCAGTCCTGATTGTGGCGCTCACCTACACGGTGCCAAACACGCATACGACCATCATTGGCACCAAGGCAGAAGCGACTCTCATCACTGAAGACGACACGTCTCCATTCGTCCCTCCATACACGCCTGTCGCGACACCACTGGAGGCGGGCTGCACGATGTTGGGGCGTGAGCGGAAGACGACCTAACGGTGCGCGGGATCGTAGCCCAGCTTCATGGAGACGGTTGCGAATGGTCCTCTCTGATACCCCAGGAGCAACAGTGTCCCTAATTTGCCGGGAAGTGGCGGTGCGGTCCCCTACGGCACTGCGTAGGATGCGACGGTCTTGGCGTGCGTCCGCGCGTCGCTGCTGTCCGGACCCAGGTCGACGGGCACGTGCACCTTCCACCGACCACTGGCGACAACATCGATGTACTGTGGAGACCTCGCACCCCACATGTTGAGTAATTCGGTGGTACGTCCACCCGGCCTCCCGCATGCCCACTATACGCCCTAGCTCAAAGTCCGTCAACTGCACATACAGTTCACGTACACGCTGTCGCGGCATGCTACCAGTGTTAAAGACTGAGATGGAGCTCCGTATGCCACGGCAAACTGGCTCGCACTGACTGCGGCGGTGCCCAACCACTGCGCAGCTAGCGCCCTTTGACGGCCAACACTGCTGTTCCTGGTGTGTCCGCTGTGCCGTCCGTTTGATCATTGCTTGTACAGCCCTCTCGTAGTGTCCGGAGCAAGTATGGTGGGTCTTACACACCGGCGTCAATGTGTTCTTATTTCAATTTCCAGGAGTGTACATACAATTGACGCCAGAGCTTTAGCAAAATTATTCTAATATTAATAAAATTCGAACTTTGATTGTGGTGGAAATCATCATACTACAAACTGTAAAATAAATAAGTATTCGTAACTGCCAGTGTGGCTACCCGCGTTAAGGCACCACTGGAGAGGTACATGGGGACCAGAATCGATTCCTGATCGCGGATTTTAGGTGGTTTCCCACAATCATCAAGGTTAATGCTGAGACGGTCACTAGTCTCCACCTCATAAAACTACAAATTTCTCGAGCACACTACATAGTTACACGTTTCGCAGACAGATGGCAGCACAACATGCCTCTAATAATGTGTATATGCTCCGGATCTGACAAATCTGGTTCTGTCCATGGAGGAAAGAAAAGAAATGAGACAAAATACCGCTAAAACTGTGAAGCCTCCTGTAAACTCTTGGATCCTACTGCGCATGCGCGGCGGCCATAACGCTTTTCCAAAAACATGACGCTTTTAACATTGTGTTTGCTGCTCCCAATATTTAATTCACTAATATTACATAAACAGATCAGATAGGAAACAACCTCGAATATCATTTCAAAAGTAAGTCATATTTTAATTACTGTTCTTGAAGAGTTTAATTCGATATCTGAAAGAGTATGGCCTACCATTTTAGATTTAGAATGCCTGTTAAAAAAGTTAATTCGTAGCTTTCAATTGGATGACGTTGTTGGCGTAGTGTAGACAACCAGAATATTTTACATTTTTTACATTTGCACATAGTATGCTAGCCTTATTCTAAACGATTGTTGAAAGTCTAATTTAAACATCCGACTTTTGATATATGGTAACAAGATAAATTCTCTGATGCTGTAGGCGAATTTATGTAGGTCTATGTACTTCTAGTAAGCCTACAGACATTGGCTAATACTATTAATATGAAGCACACAAGATAAGTTTCAGTTCAAGTTTACATCGCGATACAGTGAATCTATTATTACGAGTACTTTGGTCTAATTGCAGTTCATACTGTAGGTATATGAAGAAATTAATTTTAATAATTTATGCCACACGAACTAGGAATCATGGCGTTAGTGATGTTACTCGAAATGTAGTTCGCAACGAACTTTTTGTGTTTTATGTTGAGGTGGCGCTGTAATTTGGTGATTGATGCTTATGTAATTCGATGAAACACAATTAAATTAAATTAAGCAAATCGAAAATCAAGAGTAAAATTTTTTGATATCTCCCTTAGTTCTCGAGATATCGACTATCAAAAATTAGTTGCAGGTATAGTTTATTGTACCTTTGTTGGCGTTTTTATTCTGCTCCAGGCCGCGTTTCAACCTAACCACAAACGGTAGTAATGCATGTCCAGCGTGTAGTTCATTGTGACTTTGGCGAAATTATTTTTTGGTCCAGGTGGCATCTGAACATTTTGGACACAGTACATCTCGAGAACTAAACGAGATATCGAAATATTTTATTCTTCATTTTTTTATTTTGGTCGTCGAGTTACATAATAACACATCATCAAATTGCGCCGCCATGGTTATCGTAGAATCTCCTTGAGGTGTGTGTGCATATTTCCCGTGTTTCTTGGAAAATCCAATATGGCGACCTCCCTTCCCCACTTCTCTCCTCCCAACTTCACATCAGTGTGGGGTGAATGTCCCTTGCGTCTCTTTTCTTTGCTCTAGGGTTCTGTCACGTGTAGTTCACATGTCCAGCCAATCTCATAACTACGCAGCCGTAGCCTGTGCACAGCTGCCGGTGACTCCAAAGAAAAAGGGAAAAAAGTGTTCGAAAAGGGGTGTGGAAATGGTTAGTATTAATTGAAAGCAGACGACCAATCTAAGGTAAAAGAAGAGAAGTGCAAATATGTTTCTTTCCAGGTAGACGGAAGATATTTAATAATATAATTTAAGATGAAAAAGTGGACGCACAATGTACTCCCTCTATTTGAAGGGGATAAGGATTCATCTAAATGTAAAAAATAATATATTATTATCATACTAAAGTATAACTTGAAGTGTAAGTAAAAGCATTTTTATGGAGACTATAGATTCTAGGTGGTGTTGGTTAAGTATGTCAAGATAAATATTAGACACGGACTATTGTCGGGAACTTCAAGGGAAACTGGGGAGAAAAATACTGTTTCACAACACTAACATGGGGAGGACGTCAATTGTAAAATTTAGGTTCAGTTCATGCTGTGTGTCACGGAAGCTCAAGCCCAGAGGTGTAATGTGGTAAAGCAGTAACATGCGCTTCTTCACAGTTGTCTAGAAAATCGGCATTGAAATATTCCGCTGCGTTCAAAACTTTCTAGGTTAGGTAAGTTCCAAGGGGCGCGCGGTGCAACGAGCAAGCTCTCTGCCTATGAAAGCACGGATCAAATCTTGCGGCGGGCAACTTCATTTATTTATTCAAATAAGTATGCAAATAATTCCCGGCAATCAGTTTCAACAATAATGCACATAATAAGTTTCTTAAATGCCTTTTGTTGTTGAAAGACGGACAGCGTCTCGTTTCGACTCTCCCGTCTTCTGGTGCGGGAATGAACTTTGTCCTTCAGTTGTAACGGTCGAGAAACGATATTTGTATTTCACATCTGCCGAAAAAGTGTTTCTATTTTTAAAAAGTAACTTTGTTTGCGAGCAATATAATGAAGTTCAAAAGCGCCGGCTTTTCCACGACAAACGGAATTTAAAAACCTTATTATATCCATAATTGTGGAAACTGATTACCGGGAATTATCTGTTTACAGAATGGAATAAATAAATAAATAAATAAAGTTGCTGCAAGCGAGATTCGATTCGGCGCCGACGAGCTTATGAGGCAAAGAGCTTGCCCTACGCACCTCTTTAAATCTTCGTAAAGTAAAAACTATTTGAATGCAATGGAATATTTGAATGCCGATTTTCTCTACAATGGCAATGAAACGCATGTTACTGCTTTGCTACATTTCACCTCTGGTTAGGAGGCATCCATATATTGCGTGAGGTTTTTTTTCGGATTTCCGGACTCCCCCCCCCCCCTTCTGGTGAGATCTGGTCCATGAGAAACTCCCCCCTATAAACTTTTTGAGACCTCTTTATTTTTTTTTTAGGTCACACCCCTCAAAATCCGGTTATACCTCCACTTTTCTACGAAATAACCCCCCAAAATCGACTTTGACGCAATTTTTAGACTTTTTTTTAGCTCTACAGTCCAAATTTTTTTTACAATACCTCACGTGAGATTTCCGTAGGACCCCCCCTCCCCCTCTTTGGTGAGATTTCGCCGGACCCCCGCCCCTCCCCCTATTTCACCTCACGTAATTTATGGATGCTCCCTTATAAGATTTTATAACACACAGTAAGAATTGAATCTGAATTTTACATTTGGCGGCCTCCCGTTGTAAGTTCGCTTTGCAAACTCTAGGTAGGGGAGTGTGATACAAGTTACTATTATTACTGTTACTATTACTCCACGATTCGATAAAATTTGGAAGCGTAGTATTACCACGCTCACAGCAATTTTCTGTTCAAGTATACAAAACATACGAATGATAAAGATGATTTTTGGTAACCAATCCTGATACACGATGCTATTGTGGAATATTGAAAGTCTCCTTGAATTGGTTAAGCTTAGAACTAGTTAGATTAACAACTGTGATTCTCTAGCCATCGTTCAACGATAAAATCACACCTGAACAAATGCTGAATACAAGGGCTTTAACTGACACAGTCGGCAGAAAACAATTTGGTATAGCTGCAAATGCAGACACCTACACATTCGGAGGATCACAGCAGAGAATTGTGTTTCTTGCATTTCTCCTGAGGGTTCTAGAAGTAGGCACACACGCGAAACGGTTAGATTCATCCTAAATTTTGCAGCCGTTTTTCGAAGTAATGTTTCGCATCCATCGGTTTCATATTATCAATCCACGTTTTTTTTTGTTCTCATCAGTTTGTTACGTCACGTTTAGTAATCGTTTTACAGGACACTCACGAATCCAATTGACAGCATGTCGACCGTATGACAATTTATAAACTTCTTCCGCGATTCCTCATCTGTATATTTTCATCCCGCTGTCTATGACGTTTAGCAAGTCAATGCCTGTGCCTTGAGGACTTTGAATGAGAATTGATACATACAAGTAGGACAGCTGATAAGCAGTGACCTCTGGATGCTAAGAAGTATTTTAGACCAAAACATTACGACCACCTGCTTAAAAGGATGTTGGTACACCTCTGGAACTTCATACAGCAGCGATTCGGTGTGGCATGAATTCTACAATTCTTTGATAGGTTTATGGTGTCAAATGTTTACGTAGATGTTACGCAAATTACGGACAGGTGGTCTGTGGGCGCGGTAGCGTCCCAGATATTTTCTGTTGGGTTGAGATCAAGGGAATTTGGTGGCCAAAATAGCAACTTCAGTTCGCTCTCATGCTCCTCAAACTACTGCAGCACGATTCTAACATTCTGATGTGAACAGTTATCTTTCTGGAAGAAGCAATCGCCGTCTTGGAAGAGGAAGACATGAAGCATGAAGGAATACTGTATCATACTGAGGGATTTTAAGCTACAAAATATAGTGTTTTCAATCGGAGTAATTTTCTCAGGCCTGCAGACAAGTAACTTAATTCCGTTCAACTCAGCAGAGTTACAAGGGCTAAGCAGATACACTTCCCGTGGGTAACTAGTCTCCCACTGTAGTAGCTCTAAAAGTACCTAGTAAGGGCTAATACAGCAATGGTAGAGCCTCACGTGATTCCCCCTCTACCGAGTCACGACTCAAGACCTCACTCTAGAGGAGACGCTCGAGAGAAGTCTTTCACCGTCTTCATGACTGGAAGCTTCGCAGACTTCATGCAGAATTTTATAGGTAAAGGCATTATTTACCCCTCTGCTGGCTCAGAGAGGTACTCTGAGTGACGAGATTTTATTAGTGATGTTTTTGAATTTCATTAGAACTAATTTCTGTGCATTATTTCCAGTTATTTCATGTGTTTGTCCATGTACTTATATCCAGTGAATTTATTAAAGTCACTCTATTCGTTTTCAATTGTTATCACTGATTACCTGCTCATTGCTGGCAATAAGTAATAGTAGGAACGTAATATCTTAGACCTCACGATCACATATCTTTGGTAAAACAAACCAAGGAGTGATCGATCGAAGACGAACTCAAGGTTTTGTGGTGTATCACCGCTCGGACGCTACAATGCAGATGGTTCGTAATAATTTTCATGTAGTCCATAGCTCTTATGGTGCCTTCGATCACTACCGCATGTCCAATGGAAGCCCAGGTGAACGTCTACCATAGCATAATACTGCACCCACCGGCCTGAGTTCGTGGCGAGGTGCATGTTTCGAGCTGCTGTTCGCTGAAAGACGGGGTATCCGGACGTGAGCAGTGACCTAGTGTTAAATAAACACGATTATGAGACAGCGACACGTTTCCAATTCGATTATCTCGTTCCAACTGCAACCATAATTGACGATGTAATTAATTCAACATGGGATCACCGTCTGCTGCGGATGCGTGCTGAATGATGTTCCTTCACCAGCATTGTACTCAGCCGTCAGATCTGCCACAGATCGCCCCATATCCTGTTTTACAGAGCAGGCAAGCTTCCGACCTCCACGTTCGGTGATGAGGCGTGGCCGTCCACTAGTCTGTCACCTACTATTTGTTTCACTGGTCATCAACCACCTCCCATAAATGCTCACTAGTACAATATCACGTTAACAGCCGACCAGTCTCGCCGTTTGCGAGATGTTAGTTCCCAGGCTCCGGGTCATAACAATCTGCCCGTTGTCAAAGTCACTTATTTCAGTGGATTTCCCACTCGTATCATTGCTATAACGACTCCTTACGCTTCCTTACCGCATAACGTACCAGCAACATTACCATGCGGCATTCAATTTTGCAGTTGGCAGGGGCCATAATGTTTTGGCTCATCAGTGTCAACAATTTATTGGGTTATATCTATAAATTTAATAAGTAAAATACGATATGTTTAATTCTGATATGAAGTCAAAAACCTGAGATATTCAAGATAAAATTATTCCAAAAATAAGATCCCTTTTTTGTTGAACGTGATTAATATATTAACTAAAGGTCGGATTTTGATGGGGTATCAAATAATGTACTCTCCATGGTCCCAGGAGTAGAGTAGGGTATGTTTCATTTTGCTAATATATCGAAACTTTGAGAAATAATGATAAGTATGTTAAGAAATTAGTATATATTTTTCGTTGAAACCAGTAAGGCCTCCAGCTTCCGCAAGGAATCTTTGCTGTCAGAAACCAACTGGTCTTGGTGATGTGGCCGGTTACGTGCCTGACATGAGCCATACGTGTGAATCACCAACGTTACCTGCTAGCATTATCTTCTTTTTTTTTTTTTTTTTTCTTCCTTACTGCCTTACGCCTCGTCGACAGCTAAGGTCATTAGAAGCGGGATGGGGCTGGGGGCTGGGGGCAAGGAACGGGAAGGAATTCGGCCATGGTCTTTTTGAAGGAAGCATCCCGGCATTCGCCTGGAGTGATTTGGGGAAACCATGGAAAGCCCAAAACTGGATGCCGGGACGGGGATTCGAACCCGCGTCTTCCCGAATGCGATTGCAGAACGTTAACCGTTCACCCACCACGCTAGCATTGTCATCGTCGCCACGCAGACGCTACCATCAGCTGACGTATGAACAACGGTTGCTTTTATTGTCCTGTTTAATTAACGGTGGTAAGAGTTTCATCTACCCAGAATCTGCAAGTAATTTATTATCTTGTTGTAAATAAAATTTCCAAATTCACAACTTGAATATTTTATTTTAAATTGAAAAATTTTACTTGCTCATTTCCGTTGTTTACCTTGTTTAGATCTATGTTCGCTTATGATTCAATTTCAATAATTCATTCACTTGATTGTTGCTTGATGACAGCACTCTACAACAGAATCCCCAAATAAGTAAATCAGATAAAGAATTAAACCTGTAAACTATGTGACATTACCAACGTGTATGACTCTAACCTTACAATCGCCGTAATTGTAAAATATTCCAACAATCTACATCATCGCGAAAATTCTCTCGTTCCATAACGTCCAAAAGAGACGAAGTTCCAAATTCTGCTTACCTCATTCCATGAACTTGTACACGTTTTCTGGATTCTTTACAAACTAGTTCTTATTTTTTAATTGTTTGATGCACACCATCCGACAACGAACCCAACTGCACTTACTTCGACAGAAGAGGATAGAATGGATCCGATATAGCAGTACCAGTTCTGATTAAGTTTTTAAATTAATATTACATTGCTCGTCGAAGACGAAGTCATTAGGAAGAAAATTGTAGGCATCTCCTGTTTATGAAACAGTTGCTTCCTCCCGAAAGGTTGGAAGAAACGTTAACGTTTGCCCACCAAATTCGGCTTCTCTGTTTAATGATTTCTTGCTTCAGTTTAATTTAATTTAATTGCAATGGACCACAGGCTCCGGTGACAATTTCCCTACACACCCATCTTCCCCCTATCCTGCAGCCACCTACATTCAGCGCTGCCAGTACCGCCATCTTATATTATACCGCTGTCTCTTTGAAATTATACAGAATGAAACCCAATTATACAAAGGGGTCATCCATTGATTACATACCTGAGTAAAAGTGCTGGGAGCAAAAAAAGTCCACGAAAAGTAAACAATGTATACATTGATAAATTTTGAATAACAAAAAGGAAATAGATATGCAATAAAGATTGCCAACTCAATGAAACAAAGGGCAAACACTTTCAAAAGGTGCTGGAATGTACTTTACTTTTAAGTGCTCATTTTTGTATCCAATTATACAAGGCAATCTGTTATACAAACAGGATACAAGAGGTAACCAAATTATACAAGTTTTGTATCCAATTATACAATCTGGCAGCCCTGCCTACATTTGCCCTCTACAAATTTTATCTTTAAATTCTTTCATAACTACTGTGAACCAATTCACTGGAGAAGATACAACAAGCAAACCTGATCTCGAGTGCTTCCTATTGACCGATAAGTATATACACTTCAGTAACTGCTCATCGTCTCTCACGTGAAAGTTTGACTGACAACAGATATCTGATTAGTTGGTTTTCGCAACTTCATAATGGTATACATTCAGAAACCTTATTTCTTTTTGGAAAGAGAATGTGTTTGGTATGGAATATAACTTTATAACACCTAGTAAATCAAACTTCGCTCGATCTTAACAATAATAAAATATTAGGCAATTCAATCTTAAACTAAGAAAAATTTTCATACAGTATTTAAAAATGAACTTAATTTTCTTGTGTCAACAGTACTTCTAATGTATTGGGCTTTTCAAGCCTTGGAAATGCCACATACCTGTATAACAAACTATGCAGAATCACAGCTATGTTGAATTCAGAATTTCGACCCTGGCTTTGTGCACCGTAATAGCAGATGAACTAGCTAGCTGTTGCCGAGTAGTTTAGAAAAAGATGTCATTTTTTTATATAGAAAAATATAAACGTAATAAACGTGTGAAAATGGATTTTCCCGCAGATGGGATAAACCGATTTACAGACCGAACAAATCCTTAATCCAAGATTTTCACCAAAATCATTATAAAAAATTTCGAGTTAGGAGTTACGTGGCATTTATTTAGTTTCATATTATGGACCTAATGACCACGCATTTTGAGGCGCCCTAAAGCCTCAAAAACAAAACAACAAAGTCTAGGATGGCAGTAAATAGACGGTCAACCGAGCTTAGCTGAGAATCATTGTAAACATTTATTTACACGTCATGAAAATGAAATTCAAGAGTGTATGCAAGAAATTTAATTACCTCTACATATTATTGTTAATAGATAAGTACAATCTTAATAATCCACAACGTATTAAAGTTAGTAAACTTTTAGGAAAATGCAATTAACCGTACAGATTCTCCACATTTCGCGTCGGATGAACTGACATATTTATTTTAAGATAAACGTATCCACACGCAACAGAAATATAAATGCCATCGCCATCATTGTTCTGTAACTGTCTATGTTGAAGTATTAACCTTTATTATTCCTTTCTTAAATTCTTCAGCCACAAGCAATAAAACTATAAATACCATGGCAAATTATTATTCTATCATTGAAGCATTTAAGTTGCTTATTCTTTTGAGAAATAGCATACTGTGGCTCTAATAAGAATTTAAACAATTATTTACAAGTGATGAACAGTGATAAAGAAAGCATATATCAAAGTTTTCAATATAAATTTCAATCAATGCTGGTTCTACAATTTATGCGATTGGAAACACATTTACGCCTCAGTGATAAACAGAACATCGTATGGGGCACCTTTGATACTGCACAATTGCACTACCAGCACATTTATATGTCGGAAAGTAATTTCTTTTTAAATCCTATATTATTTGAAAACATCCTACTTTAGCAGTTCGAGTTAATTGATTAGAAACAGGATTAAGTCTAAAGTTAATTGTAACATCTTTGGCTGATTGTAACAGGAAACCCGCCATCTGTTACCGAGTCGTTAAACTTCTTGAACACTCCAGTCTAGCCAATTTCGTATGGTCTCAAAGACCTAGTGAATTATCCTTATCGCTATCGTAGCTGTTTACCATAAGCTGGTTAAGAATTTTACATCGAATCCAAACCACAGCTTTTCCAATGAAGAAAGTCAGTTTTAAGGCCCATAAAAATTCCGTCTGTGTCAAGGGTTCGAACCGCGGACACCTCGAACTCCAGTCACTTGTCTTATGCAACTGATCCAAAATACCACGCTACGAAAGGGTAGATGTCTCTTATGTCAATGTTTCGATTTTGGAAATAAGAACGCAATTAACGCCTGAATATGAATTTTCCCTAGGATGAGCACCTGATAGATCGATTTCTAAACCCAAAAACCTGATAGTGGTGATTTTCATCAACATTATTACAGTTGTTTTTAGAAAGCCAGTACATACGATATATGTTGTGAAAGATAAGGTTTCGTTGAACATTGTCTTGAGTGTTGTAATTTTATTTACTAAAAATATTTCACCTTTACTTGTTAATAAATTCAGTGGTTATAAAATAACTCCATTTCATTCATATTGTAAGGCCAAATTCATTCAACTAACCTGCGTAATCCTGCAAGTAATATCACATGCATTTGGAACTTTATAAATCGTATTTAAGGCAATGATCATTTTGGCAGGATGGCACCCAGTAACGTATGGTCAACAAGTAAAAAAGAATATACAAACTGAAAATATAAGTAACTTCTAACCAAGTGAATATATATACATAAGTATTGCTCGTTTAATAAAATAGGGTGTATTTGCCAACATTCAATTTTCTAAATCAGTTATAACACTTCTGAACATGATTTATAGAATGTTTATTCCATATTCAACAAGTATAGACTAAGGAACAAAGATTAAATCTCTAAATGTCAGAGATAATATCATTGCGTTGTTCTGATAATTGAAGTCAAGGTTATTCGTGGCAAGCATTTGTAATGTATTCTAGCGAATAATGAGTTTGTATGAATAAAAGTATTGTGCTTTTTTTAATCCTTTTGATATCAGATTTTCTCATTGGTGGATAACAACAAAATCAGTTAGGATTTATTCACAAATTTTCAAGGTTTATTCAAGTAAGTAACGCATTCATTGCATTTGATCACATGTGTAAATAATTTGAAATAATGTTTGATAAATTAAATTGCACGTTTCTTTATTTAGTTTTATAGACGATCTTAGAACATTTTGCTATGATTACTTTAACCGCTCTACTATACGTCACAATATATTCAATGTATTCTTTTGTGTGTGGTAGAAAGTTTGATTTTCAAACAGAAATTTTAGCGGTGACTGGGGTTTAGTTTAAATTCAGTCTGCACTAGACTGAAAACTAACATTCCATGGTTCAGCATAAAGTTTTTAGTATTTCATAAAAGCATCATATCCAGTTTTTCCGTGCGCATCGTGATCTATTAGTCTTAGACCAGTATAATAGCTAACATTTCGCAGTAAAACATTTGGTGCTAGGAATTAGATATCTCGCTTTTAACTACACTGCCATCATTGGCGCCATGTTACCGAAGTCGGTAGCACTATCATATACGTGGTGCCGAAAAATGGTGATGGATTCTTCTGTATCTCGTTGAAACAAATCGAAACTAAAGAATAATTTCGCTATCGTGTACACTTTTTCTCGAAAGGTATGACTTGAGGAACGTGTGTGACAAATTTCAAACCAATAGTAGTACAGTTCCTGGGGATTCTATCATTACCGTGGCGCCAAAATTTGATGACTGATTCTTATAGAACTCGACAAAGCAAATCGAAAATAAAGAATAAAATGTTTTGATATCTCGCTTGGTTCTCGAGATATCGTATCTCAAAATTGACGTAGTTAGATTTAAATACGGCCTGGACCAGAAGAAAAATTTCGTTATATTCAAATTTGATGATGAATTCGTATGTAACACTACGAGATAAATGGAAAATAAAGAAACAAGTTT
Organism: Vandiemenella viatica; assembly: GCA_031002005.1. Classification (NCBI taxonomy): domain Eukaryota; kingdom Metazoa; phylum Arthropoda; class Insecta; order Orthoptera; family Morabidae; genus Vandiemenella; species Vandiemenella viatica. Next base: position 95,774,903 of record JARYHS010013631.1, read on the forward strand.
TTTTTTATATCTCGCTTAGTTCTCAAGATATTGTATCTCACAAATGTGGAGGTTAGGGTGAGATCTGGCCTGGACCAGAAAATTTTTTTTCGCCAAAACCACCATATCCACACGGTGTAAATGCACTGTAGGTGTTTTATTTTCTTCCAAGTGATTGTTGCTAGGTTGAAATACGGCCTGGACCAGAAGAAAAAACACCAAAAGCAGAAGGTACTAAACCTATGACTGATTTTTACCATGCTATATCTCGAAAACCAAGCGAAATATCAAAATTTTTTATTCTTTATTTTCGATTTATTTCGTCGAGTTCTACAAGAATTCATCATCAGATTTTGGCGCCAAGGTAATGATAGAACTGCCCAATTCCTTCTTATCCCGTTCTTATTTTACCACTGCCGAATAAAATGTTTTGAGATCACGCTTAGTTTTCGAGATATCTAACTTCAAAAATCAATTGTAGGTATATTTCCTTGTGCTTTTCGTAACGTTTTTCTTCTGATCCAGGCCGCACTCCGACAATCCTACCGGGGAAAGGGGACCTACAGCTTTACGCGGAATCCGAACCACAGAGCTTCCTAACGTCACATGAACAAAACAAAATTCTGTCAGAGATGAAGCTCAGTTTTAAGGCTCGTAAAAATTCCAGCCGAGACCGGGATTTGAAGGGGACCTTCTATTCCCCCTTCGCGCGACTTAAAGAACAGAGCCACCAGACCTCTTACTATTGAAATTATACGTCTCAATGTTGACTACCGCCTTATTATGACTAGGGTTCGGATCTTTATCATCAAAAAATAGCGAAGTATGACCTTATAAAAGGGTAAACATGACCTAAAGATGACATACTATGACTAAACATTTAAATTTACTATACATCAAAACATGCTCTATTACATGATTTATTTTATCTAGTAGTGTTGCTTTCACGTAGGTAGCATAATTTGCTTCCATGCACTCACTGCAACGTTAGGAAAATAAATTTTAAATCGTTTTGATGAAGTCACTTTAATTTCACATAATTTGCAAAACATAACTTTTTCGTATGTACTATACTATTCTCCATATTCCTTTAGTCACTCCGTAACCTCAAACTTTAAGAGAGAAAAATTTCAAAAGTATTGGCGACAATGAGTCATTGATTGATGGCACAGGCATGCTGCTGCTGCATTGTCGAGATTAAAAGGCGGGCGGAACATAACGTTTAGAGAGTGACTAATTATTGACTGGTGAATTCTGACCAATTCCGTGACAATTAGTTTTGTTATTTTCCTCCAATGTATAATAGAAGTACAGTTTAGCAAATGATTATTTTAATTTCATCTCATCTTTAACTTCAAGTGAATTCCCGGTATCATTAAAAAATTACGGAAGTTTTCTAAAAAAAAATGTCCGTCTTACCATAAATATTATTGTAATCTCATTAAAACTAGGAAAATGGTCTGAATATGAATTTGTATGCTATATAAAATACAACCAAAAATGTTCAATCTGTGTTTAATTCAACGTTACAGCTCAAAAAGAAGCCAGGGGGAAAAATATGACTTGCCCTAACGATCCATACCCTAATTAAGACGATATTAATCAGCGGGGAGCAATGTTGTAGCGGAACCGCGATCATCAGTAGACCCGAATTGCCCATAGGAGACACAAAACACAGGTCGTGAAGACAACATATATTTACGTTCCAATAGTCCACAAATATTAATCACAGCTGTTAACGAGCACAGGAAATGGCTTGCGCATTTCAGCACCACTCAATGCCATATCACACGGACGTTATCCTCATCGCGGCGTGAGGCAGTAGTTTACATCGTGATACATGACGTCACTAACATGACGCTAATTAAATCAGCTTAAATTACTAGTAAAAATTCATTTCCTCGTGCCTTAACATACAAGAAGAATGAATAAAAAATTTTCGGGTAGCTAGCCGAGTTAGTTCATCGTTTGACCACGACGTTTCGGCGGTCACAATCTCTGCCGCCATTGTCAAGTGACAATGGCGGCAGAGATTTGTGACCGCCGAAACGTCGTGGTCAAACGATGGACTAACTCGGCTAGCTACCCGAGAAAATTTTATTCATTTACAACGCCGAGAAAATCTCCAGTCTTACATATGCAAGAAGAATGTTTGGTAGTCATCCTGGTGCAGGCTGCATTCCATCCTAACCACCAACTTCGCTAATATTGCCGCTAGAAAATAAAAGCTTCAATAATACGCACATTAATACATTCTCTGCATCGCATTTTACTGATGTGATGTATCGCGGCATAAACTTGACCAAGGCATGCTTGTGCGCAAGTATCGCTAGTTATAGCCGGCCTCGGTAGCGTGGGGCTAGAGTGCTAGCTCCGCGTGCCGAAGGTCGCCGGTTCGAGTCCGGCCGCGGGCGTGTCTAATTATCCGGTAAAGCTCATCAGGCTGGCTGTATGGCCTAAGATGCCAAAAAGCCATTAAAAAAAAAAAAAAAGTATCGCTAGTTCCCACTTAGAATTTATGAAGAACTAGCAGTTAACCGCGACTTCGTCCGCGTGGAAGAGTGTTGTAATATAAGATTTTCTTGAGAGGTCTGGACGCTCAGTGGTTAGGGCGTCCAACTGTAGAAGGAAAGTCCCCAGCTTGAATCACAGTCTCGGCGAGGATTTTCATAGGTTCTTTGCTCGACAGTCACCTCTGGCACAGGTTGTTGTGTGATGTGAAGTACGCCAGAATGCTCACGTGGTTCTGATTCAACGTTGAACTTTAGGTCCCCTATGCCCGGTAGGAGTGCTGCGATCTTGTAACTCGTCAATGCGTTGTAACATCTCTCGTGTTGTCCTCGTGGCACACGGTCGGGGTGGATCACTACCTTGCAGGTTACTTCGGGCATGGCCGGCTTCAGGATTTTGGGGCCCGAGATAAGCAGTTGGGGGCCCTTGGCGAATTCACTAGTTAGGGCAACCTTTTTTTTAGCTCTATTACTTGTCTGCCACTCCACTGTCTGAATAAAACATTGATAAATTTCAATAATTTACTTCGGGCAACGCCGCGTAGTTCTGCTAAATCGTGCAAGCTTACTATAGATCTTTTGATACAATATCGGTACAAAGTGATACATGATTTCACTAAAATGGCGCTCATGAAAGAAGCTTAAATAACTAATAATGTTTCAGTTCTCATTCTGGCCCAGGCTGCATTTTAAAATAACCGCTAGAAAATCAAAGCTTCTATCACTCGCACATTAATACATTCACTATATTGTATGTTAGTGAAGTCATGAATAGCGAAATAAACTTATTAATTCAGATCGCGATACTAAATGAACCCGAATAATGACGCTGCCAATGTGGCGCTCGTAAAAACGCAGTAAATTAAATACTGAATACATCTGAAACCACATTCAGTTGCATGAACTATGTCGTCAGCTTCTTTACAATTATTGAAGTAACGTAATTAAAAAAATTAAACTAAAATGCTTGTAACTTACAGTGTACAACGGAAAGTTCATAATTCTCTGCAATCGTTAATATTGCTGGTCAAGTTTACATCGCGATAAAGTGACTTTTAATGCTCGTGATTTAGTAAGGTGTATAATGAAATTAATTGTGATAGTAATTTATGCTATACTAATTAGGAATCTTGATGTAGAAGATTCTGTTACTACTCGAAATGTAGTTCCAGTGCATTTAATGTGTTGAGATGTGTTCGTATCGTTTGATTTTGTAGCGGCAATATTAGCAGAAAAGTTGTTTGGTTGAAATGCTGCCTGGACCAGAATGTTTTTGTTACAGCATAAAGCAGAAGGAATTTAGTTATTATTAGTAACCAATAAACAGCTTTCATTAAAGCTCCGTGTAAATGAGGTGTATTGTGTTGTAAACGACTTCCAGCGTTGCTTCATGAAACAATAAGTTTCTACATTAGCCCATTGAATACATTCGTTTTAAGTGAAGGTTTCTGTAGATATTTGCAGAATATTGAACAGTAAGTAAAAGGCACTGTTTCGTGAATCATAGTCTCTACTATTTGTACAAAAATTTTGAATAAAAAATGAAAAGGGTTAGTTAAGTTTTAAATTTTGGCAAAAATAATTTGTAATATAGAGACTGTATAGTAACAAAAAAGAAACAGGAAATAAATTAAACCGAGATAGATTGGAATCCTTTATATTTTTATAAATACATTTCGGGCACGACTATTTTGCACTTTTAGCGAACCGACTTTCGTGCTGGTATATTCATAGCATTTTACGTTGTTTTTTTCCAATCTTCGATTTTTCAAATTTATTATGACATATATATTACGAACGAAATTATGGTGTAATATTTGATATGTCATACTATTTTATGTACGCAAATGAAAACATCTCTTTGCGAACTTAACAACAGTACCTACCTTTTTTAAAATTTAAGGTTAAGTACAGATTTATATTTCCTGCTTCCAAACTATTATTTGTCAAGTGTGTCGGTTTTATCGCTTTTAATCTAATACGCCAGTACAACTGTTGGATATTATTTATTTTCCGCACGCGTTTCGCCTTTCGTCGAGGTATCTTCAGCGTACAGTTTTGCTGTAATATGTGATTGGTTATTAACTTTGAATATAATGATTTTTACATTTAACTAAACCAACGACCACACCGCAATATAAAGCCTATCTTAGTATACTTACATAAAAAAACTTCCTGCATGGTAATCCAAAACTGATATATAAATACAAGTAATATTATGCTTCCTATGTAAGAATAAGTTCCTTAAACGTAAAAATCATTATATTCAGTCAACTACCCTGCTGTCTCTTAACTCTGTTAAGTTCTCTTCTTACCAACCTCCTCACTTCCCTATTATAGTACACCGGTTCTCTACTTCTCTTTATTTTCTGCTTTGGAATAAATATTTTCCCACCTTTCTTATTATCTCCTTGAACTCTTATCACCTTGACTCTACTGTACTTGTGCCTTCCTTCCATTTGCTGAAATTCTCTGAAATATCCCTTCAGATTTGAAATCTGTGCCTGTTTATAATTGTACCTATTTCTCCCTTCAATTTTAGCTGCTGTTTCACTGAATCCTCTAATATCCATCAGAATTGCTTCATGATCACTTATTTCTTCGGTGACTTGACACCCCACAAGGTTATCATCGGGCTTTATTAGGAACATATCCAAAATATTTTGTCCCCTGGTGTTTTACTCTACCATTTGTGTAAATCCTCCTTCCCTTATTAAGGCATTTGCAAATCTGTGTTCCCTTGTGTTATAAATCTTAGTTCGTACCCAGTTTACACCTGGTAAATTCAAATCAGCACCAATAATGACCATTATATTCCCACCTCTGAAATCTGAGTATGAATTTAATTTCTCCCCAAGAGCCTCATCTTCATCTGTCATTTTTCCACTGCGGTGAGCAGCCAACACCCTGATTTTTTCTTTTTTATTACCCCAGAAATCTACCCCAAGTAAGACATGGTCTTGATCTATGAACACCAGTGAACCGTGGCAGTTTTTGCTAACTAGTATGAAAACTCCTCCAATTGCTCCTCTATCTCTGCGGTACACTCTGTAACCATCAGCTAAAACCTCATTCTCTAGTATTTCTTCTTTTAATTAACTCTCTACCCCAATTATTACTTGTGGTTCGTGTATCTCTATTAAGTATGCAAATTCAATTACTTTGTTCATTATACTTCTACAGTTCACCATTAACACCCTTATTACCGGCTTTATATTTTCAGCATTAACCTCCTCTTTCCCAGTTTTACCAGAATCAGTTATTGTTTCAGCAACTCCATCTATTTCTTTAACATCTGTGACTTTTCCCATCGTGGATCTGCAATCAGTATCACTTTGATCATTTATTTCCGTCCGTCCCTAACCTAAAAAAAGGTACAGTCCTGACCCCATCATCACTGGAAATTGGCTCCCTTGATGCTTTAGCTAACAACTCAGAAAGAACTCCCTTGCCCCTACTATTTAGGTGTAGGCCATGCCTAGTAAAAGCCCACCTACCAAAGGAGTTTACAGGCACAACCCCCAACACAGAACTAATGCCTTTCCCAAGTAGCACTTCCGTTTCCACATTTACCCCGCTCACAGCATAGTTCAATGATGGTGGGCCACATGCAAGATATTTCGGATGAATTCGACAAGGGAGGCCAAGTTGATAGTGTAACACTAGATCTTTCAAAGGTTTGTGACATAAATTTATGGTAATTAAGGTAGAAACTATAGGAGTGGATAAAACAGTGATTTCCTGGGTGCAAGAATACTTAAATAATAGAAAGCAAACCATCAGAATGGAAAAAGCAGTATCAAAAAAAGTGGAGTGAAAATGGGAGTGTCACTGGGTAGTGTTTTGAGACACCGAGCGTGGTGGTGTAACGGATAGCGTTCTGGCCTCGCATTCGGGAGGACGGCGGTTCGAATCCTCGTCCGGGCATCCAGATTTGGGTTTTCCATGGTTTCCCCAAATCACTCCAGGTGAATGCCGGGATGCTTCCTTCAAAAGGCCATGGCCGAATTCCTTCCCATTCCTTGCCCCCATCCTTTCCCGTCTCTAAAGACCACGTTGTTAAAAAGGGACGTTAAACTGTTACAAAAAAAAAAAAAGTGTTTTGAGACCATTGCTATTCGTTATTCTAATGAATTATTGTGTTGGTTTCCTGTCAGAAATTAGGTTGTTTGCAGTTGACATATTGCTATATAACAGAATCAAAACGTTAGAAGACTGTGAACAGTCGCAGTGTTATATCGACAGGATTTCTGGCTGGACAGTTCACCATGGAATGAAGATAAATGCCAAGAAGTCAGTTTATTAGCTGCACAGATTAAAAAACTAAAGGTTGTTTATGATTATAGGGTGGGAACAGAATTGCTTGTTGCAGGCTTGAAGTTTAAATATCTTGGCATAACATTTGATAATAAACTCAACTGGGATGGTGGTAGGAAAAGGTTTCAAAATCCTTCATTCACTGGATAAAGTGATGAGGAGATGTACCAGACAAGTTAAGTAATTGGTTATAAAACATTGGTCATACCATTGCTTGAATATGGTGATGTAGTTTGGGACCCACAATTTGGTTATCAAATAGAAGAGTTAGAGGATGTGCAAAGGAGAGCTTCTAGATTTGTTTGTGAAAATTATAACAGTGCCAACTCAGTAACTGATATGAAAAATTAGCTAGATTGGGAGTCATTGGAAGACAGGAGGAGGGTGAAGAAAGTACTGGGAATGTACAAGGCGCATGTTGGTGATGTATCTTAGAAGGATATTGGTCAAAGAATTGGAAGCAGTACATGCAATGAAAAAGATGACCATGGAAACAAGCTGGCACTCTATTTTATACATAAGGCAGTGGGAAAAGTTTCTTTTGTGGGTAAGGGTGTCAGGGAGTGGTATAAATTACCAAGGGAAGTGATGAATAATTCACCAAAAATGCGGAAGAAATTTCAAATTAAAATTCAAAAACCGCAAAAGGCGATGGGGGAGAAATTAATATGATGATAATAATAATTAAACGTGTAATCAGATGATTCGTGTAAACGCCACTGGAGCATGCGCTCTAATGTAATTTAAGTCAATTTCTCTGTTCAACTGGAGGTTCAGCCATGACTGAGTCAGAATGTGCAGCAATTCTGCACTTAGTCTATAACAACAATTATCATCCAATCTACCACGTCACCATTACTATAACAGTTGTTAATCATGTTATGATCCTCTCGTGGTTTCTCATCTAAATTAATATGAAATGCCGGTTGTCTCCCAAGTCTGAATTTTTCAAGTAGGCTGACTGACACTCCGAAAAATGCTGCACTTGCGAAACATAAATGAAATTTTTAGTCAGTAGAATCACGAAGAACATTGAGCTAGATTTGTTATACTGAATTTCCTTTTGTTTATAAGGGTGTTAGGGATTGGATCAAATTACCAAGTGTAATGATGAATAATTTTCAAAAAACGCTTAAGGAATTTAAAATTAAAATTTGTAAATCAGAATAGTAAATGGAGGGGGAATTTTACATTCCAATTATAACAGAAAATTTTAAAAAAATATGTATATAAAAAAGGGTAAATGGATGACAGTGGGAATTTCCACCGGGGTGTTAGCTCCATTTCAATTAAAATTAATAATAATAAAATACTTTTTTGAACTGCTCAGCTGCCCTGAACCCCTATCAAGATTTCCGAAGGAAACCCCCACCTGTACCTATCCGGAATCCCCACCACCATCACAAGAGAAAATCACAGACATATTCTCAAACTTCAAAAGAACAAAGCACCTGGAGGGGATGATATCAATGCGGAACTATTGAAAAATCTTGTGCCAAATTCACTTTAAAAACTCACACAAATCATTACAGAGATCTGCAGACAGAAAAATTACCCAAAGACTGGAAAAGAGCCCTCATTCAACCACTACACAAGAAGGGAGATAAAACTGACATCAATAACTATCGAGGGATCTCCATTCTTCAAGTTACATACAAAATTCTTTCAGCCTGTCTTCTAAAAAGAGTGCAAAGTCGACCACAAAATTGGCGAGTACCAAGCTGGCTTCCGCACCGGTCGGAATTGCATAGAAAAAATATTCAATTTAAAAACTACATTGAAACATAAAGCAGACAGGAACTGCCCAGTCATTTGCTCCTTTGTAGATCTCAAAAAGGCATATGATTCAATCGACCGGCAATCTCTCTTCAACATCCTCGAAGAACAAGGCTCGATCCAAAAACACTAAACCTCCTTAAACAAACACTAACCGGTACAACCTCCAAAGTGAAATTCATGGGCGAGATATCTGAACCGTTTCAGATCAATACCGGCTTTCTACAGGGTGAGGGTCTATCCCCGATACTCTTCAACCTTGTTCTGGATAAATTCATCCGAGAATGGGAGAAAGAACTTACCAACACCAGAACTATTGGAAACCCACACAACTCGGACGACGCAAGAATGGCATTCAAATTTCCTGCCTAGCCTTCTCAGATGATTTTGCCATACCAGCAGATGACGAGACCACAGCAATTAAACAGATAGGAACTCTCAAAGAATGCGCTGAAAGAGTAGGCTTACAAATATCCCTCCAAAAAACCAAAATTCCATACTCAAAATCTTGTCACAAAATATGGACAAATTGAGAGAGTTCCGTACTTGAAGTATCTGGGAGAATTCATCGAACCTACAGGAGGGGAGAAAATAGCACAGAAGTTCGCATGCAAAAACTTAGGTGAGCCTACGGTAGAACCTACAACATCTTCTATATAAATAAAAATGAATCGCCAAATGTGTTGCTAAGCGCAAAACTCGAGAACGCCTCTACCAATTCGACTAATTTTTTTCTTCATGTTTTTGTTAAGGCACAAGGAAGGTTATTACGGAGAGGAAAAAGTAAAAATTGCGAGGAGAATAATAAAAACAGTGCTTTTCTTTTCCCATACAAAACAGTCAATCAAAACAAAACAAAGGCGTGTTAGGATTATCTTTGGTATGTCTTCAAGTTGATTAGGCTGTATGGATATTAATCTATGTCTGCCCAAAATAAAGTTCGAAGAAAATAAAAGGGTTTGTGTGTCATTGAGGAAAATAATATTACTGCCAGTCATTCCAAACAAAACAAAGGCCCGTTAGGATTACATTTGGAATTGCAAAATGATCGATCTGGAGAAATATTTTCAAAACAACAAATTGACATTGGTAATGTAAAAATCCCTGTAGACGTTTTGACTGGCTGCATTACATTTCCTGTCAATTTTTGTCAGTATACTGAATCAAAAACCGAGCTTATACAAAAGGTGTTCCCAAACGTCGCTTAAAATTACAGAGATCATTTTTGGTTGAGCGAACGAGCTATATTAGCTGCCAAAAACAAGGATGTAAATTAAATAAATTTCAAAATTCAAAATGAAATTGTCAGTGAATTAAGGGCATACAAATCAGTTGATTGCGCAACTAACCAGGCTGATGTCGTCAACTATCCACCAGATTTTTGGAACTCACTGGATTTTCCAGGATTGACGCCTCATAATCTTCCATTGAAAGTAGCATCGGTGGTCATAATGTTACGTAATATCAACCAACCGCGTCTCTGTAATGGCACACGGCTATCAGAGAAAAAATTACTGAACAATGTGATCGAAGCAACGATTCTAAAAAATATAGGGGAGAATACGTGTTCATATCCCAATGGTACCAAATGAGGTACCATTTGAATTTAAATACTGCAATTTCCAGTGCTATGACCATAAATAAATCCCAGGGTCAGTCGTTGAGTGTTTGCGGCCTTAATCTTCAAAACCTTTGCTTCACTCATGGACGGTTGTATGTTGCCTGCTTCCGCGTTGGAAAACCGTCAGCTTTATTTGTCTACGCGCCAGATAATCAAACAAAAAATATCGTGCACCATAAAACATTACATAAAACATATCATCACATTATTACTAACGTCTTGCAGCGTACGAAATACAAAAATTATCTTTGTAAGTAATCGTTGTTTATTATTAAAAATTAAATCAATAAATAAAGTGATCATTCTGAAATACATTTTATTTATTTATTTTTTTCTATTGGACTACTACAGGCCAATAACTTTTGACAGAAAGAAGTCTGTTTATCCATATATACAAAAGTCAGACAGTACAACACAGTTATCAAACCTGAAGCCCTGTATGCCAACGAAATTTTAACATTACACAGGAAAGATGACATAGAAAGTATTTTGAAAGAAGAACGAAAAATTATGAGAAAGATCCTTGGCCCAGAAGAAAAACGAATATAGACTTAAATATTGAAAAGTAACAGAAACACTGTAAAACCTCGCGGCAGACATCAGAAAACGGAGGTTTTATATACAAATCCACAGACTCCCAGCAACAAGACTCATTCATAAAATTGTGACGTGTATAGAACAGCTAAAAACTATGCCCTGGGTCAAGCAGATCAAAAAAGACCTGAAAAAAGCCCACATAATCTCATCAAAAATCATAGACAGACAAACGTACAGACAAAATAAAAATTAACAAATGAGAAGTAGCGCCGGAGAATGAAGTCATTAAGAGACCGGGGACGAAGTGGACTGAAGAAAGGAAGACAATCCACGGAGAAAAAATGAGAGCTGTATGGAAACAGAGAAAACTGAATCGTTAAGGCTTTGCGTGATGCGGCAGGGTCCAATAGCAGATAATAATAACAATAGTTACATCATTATGTAAAAGTGTAATATAAAAGTCGAATCTTAGTCCCCCTCAATGCGCTGTTTAATAATTGTGTTAAGAATCATAGCAGACTACCAACTACTTATTTGATAGGTCACGATGAGGCCTATCGACTGTTTAACGTTTATGCATTATTTGCCTGATACCTTGTATATTAATATCGCCGTTGATTGGGCCGTATATCACAGATGATGCACAAAACTAAATCCGAGATACGAGTATGAAAAATTGTAAAAACAGTTGCTAATCGACATTTCCAAATCAATAGATATTTTGTGTAATTTTAATTCAATTAGCATATCTATTTTTCCTCTCTCACTTTGTGTATGAGTTTGCAAACTTAGTATGAGTACATATAAGATAAAAATATTCTTTTGTTAACTTTAAAGTCATTTTCGCACCATAGATGTCGTCCAAATCAGCGGAGCCGCTTACAAACCATGACGCTGAAAAGAATGCTGGGACTACCACAAGAATTCTACAACCCGTAACAAACGCAGACTCCTCCACAGTATCACCTAGTCCACATGCTGCAAGTTCCGCAGAACTACCGCACGTGGTTATCCACTTCACACCAGCGCCCACACCGGAAAAATTGATCAACTCTGACTCAAACGATACTGGTGCTGAACAGTCCGATCGGAAATTTACAGTTTTTTTGTTATACACGACTTGCATTGGAATTGCTCTATATACTTTATACAATTTTTCAGGTTTAATTCTGGCAAATTTGAAGGATCCTTATGTGTCAAAGTACCCAGTACTCGAGTAATTTGATACGATAAATATACATCATTCCTCGTGAATGTTACAGTGTTAATTGGCACCATGTATACTTTTTGTAAATAAATTATTTTGTGTTCGTAAATTTTAAATGGTGAGAACCATTGAAATATTGATTTATCTTTTTATTACCATGGTTTATAGATGCATATAAGATATTGCCTCATTTTTAAGTTTTGTTTATTAAAAAAATATTTGAGTAAACAATTGGTATAAAAAGGATGTAAACTACAGGCGTGAATTTTCAAAAGTAATATTATCGTACGTGATGGCATCCTGCGAAGTTAGAGCATTAGATAAACCTTCAACACAGAGTTTACAACTGTCAAAAATTATGCGTTAAGCCGAAAACTTTAATTGTTAGATAATCTTATATATATATATAAAAAGTGACGTGTTTTTTTCCTATATCTCACTTTTCAGCCACCACTACCTAACACAGATCACTGATGTTTTGTGGGTGGAAGTAGCATGGAGTTTCCTGTCGTGCACAACGTTGGCCGAATGCCGATAGCTGTGGGGATGTGGGAGATATAATGATTAAAGTTGGTCCAGTGCAGGGCGTTTTCATATTTCGACCAAAAAATTCGTATCTCCGTATACTTCTCTTTCCTGCCACAACTACAAAACATAGACCTTTGGTATTTATGTGTGGTAGTAGAATCGTATCTTCATGTAGTGCACTATGGGTTGTTAGATGTCGGTAGCTATGGGGGTGTGGAAGATATGGGGGTTGAAAGTGGTCGACCTGTGGCAATTTCATACTTCTGCCAAAGACAAAAGTGTCATGGTGTATCACTATTTCAGCGAAAACTATAGATCACAGATAACTGGCGTTGTGTGTAGTAGTAGCACAGAGTCACCTTTCGATCACAACAGCGGCCGAATTTCAGATACTGTGGTACTGTGGTAGATATGGTGGTTGTAAGTGGCCCACCAAGGATATTTTCGTATTTCGACTGTCTCCGCATATGTCACTTTTCTGCCACAACTACATAGCATAGAGCATTGGTGATTGTGTTTGGTAGTAGAATCGTATCTCATGTAGTGCACTATGGTGTTAGATGTCGGTAGCTATGGGGGTTGTGGGAGAAGAATGGGGGAGGTTGAAAATGGTCGACCTGCTGGCAATTTCATACTTCTGCCAAAGACAAAAGTGTCATGGTGTATCACTTTTCAGCGAAAACTATAGATCACAGATAACTGCGGTTTGTGTGTAGTAGTAGCCATAGAGTCACCTTTCGATCACAACAGCGGCCGAATTTCAGATTCTTGGTACTTGTTTTGGTAGATATGGTGGTTGTAAGTGGCCGACCAAGGATATTTTTCGTACTTCGACTGTCTCCGCATATGTCACTTTTCTGCCACAACTACATAGCATAGAGCATTGGTGTTTGTGTTTTGGTAGTAGAATCGTATCTTATGTAGTGCACTATGGTTTTTAGATGTCGGTAGCTATGGGGGTGTGGTAGAAATGGGGATAAAAATGGTCGACCTGCGGCAATTTCATATTCTGCCAAGACGCATGTGTCATGGTTGTATCACTTTTATGTGAAAACTATCAATCGCAGATTACCGGCGTTTTTGTGTGGTAGTAACACAGAGGTCCACCCATCGATCACAACGTTGGCCGAAATTCGGTAACCGTGGGAGTGTGTGATATATGGTGTTTGAAATTGGTCGATCATGAATATTTTCGTATTTCATCCAAAGACTTGTGTGTATCCGTAAATTTACTTCGCTGCCAGAACTACATAGCGCAGATGACTGGTATTTGGGTGTGGTATAGTATCGAGTCTCCCATCGTGCACTATGGTGGTTAGATGTCTACAGCTGTCATATGAATACTTTACAATCACGAACGAAGTTGTGGGTACCAGCTATTATATTATGAATGTGGGAGTAAGTTTCTGTCTTTTTGTTACGTTTTGACGACTAAATGGCTATATCAATATTGATGGAATTTAAAAAAATGAAATAGTGTAGGAAGGACACAGGACACTTTTTCGGTATGAGATAACAGTTTTAGTCACGAAATTTGAGAACTTATCGAATGATGAAAGACAGACAGATTCGTGTGTTAGTCTGTAATGTTTACGTTGGTTGCTCAGTCACGCAGTCTGTTAGTGTTTGATTTATTAATAAATTTCGATAAGAAACAAACTTATTATTTAGTATAGAAGTCAATTTGGCTCTGCACTGTACTATCATTTGTGTCTGTATAAAAGTTTCTGGGCACCAATTTGTCTTCCTTTTGACATGCCTTACGGACGTAAACCTGGCCTAAGGTGCAGTCTAGAAGACAATGTGCTGCTAATTGATTATAAGATTCAGATGCTCATGTTGAATAAAGAAGAAAAAACCAAGCTGAAATAAAGCTGCCATCAGTTAACCCCCCCCCCACACACACACAACACATCCCCGCACCCTCGCTTACTTTTCTGTTTTTAAATATGTTGTAAATTGATTCTCTTCATGAGACAGATTAGACGATAGGATGATATAATGATGGCTTTCCATCATATTATGTCGGCTCGGTGTTGTTTGGGACAAATCTTACGTTACTAACAGTTTTCTATATCCAATTCTGGAAATGAAACTCCAAGTCCACGCGTACGAAGTCGCGGGTATCAGCTAGTTGTTTAAAAAAAACGCTGGTACAGTGATAAACTATATACCGCTAATTATATCCTTATGATGTTTTAATGGATATCTTTGATTTGTTTATATAAAATACTTAATTCCGAAACATCGGCAAACAGAAATACCTCAAAGAAAATTCAATTTACCTCACACTAATTACTGTCTGTACTTCGCCCGCGTAGACCAGATATATTTTTGAACCAAAGAAACTAATTATTAATAAAAAAGTAAGTACAGTCAGTCTGTTTTGCCTTGAAATCAGTGACGTAACTATACCGGTTGGCGCCTGTGACAAGATGGCCAGATGGACGACAGGAGACAATGGGGGGTCTTCGACCGGGGGGGGGGGTGCTCTTCCGCCAATCATCGGGGGGCCCCCTCCAGCAGGGGCCACGTGATATTCTGCCTATGCTACCACCTTACTGTTACACCACTGCTAGAAAATTAAGTTTTATATAAACTTATTTTCCAAATAGTCATGAAAATAACTACATACTTCTTTGTTAGATAATGTTTCGATCAGATTTTAATTTTCTGCTCCGTCTAGAGGTATGGTAGCGTCATAAGTGCTACTTAAAATTTAAGTCAGAACACTATGCTTAACTGAAAATCCCATCAATACATTTTAGTAATTTTTAAGCGATGTAAAGTAAGACAAAAAGTTTAATGTTGAGAAAAAATAATAATTTCTTGGTCCATAACCAGGCGATGAGACATAATGTAGCAAATTTTAAGTCACAGTCGAAGTTTTCAAAATGTTAATAATACACAAAAAATATGTTCGATAGTTTTTGCATGATGCTAAAACAAACAGAAAAGTATATAAATGGGTAGAAATTCTATTTAAAAAAATTATATTTTTTTAGTTTTGAGGGACCTCCAGGTAATCAATATCATTTTTCAAAAAATCTTCTCTGTACCAATGCAGCACCTCCACACATAATGATAGTACTAGCGTAGACCAAACCCATTGGTATAAAAATACAACGATAAATTTTTGTTAGCATTTGTGACAGTGCACATTTAAACACTTTCTCTGGTATTAGTAATACGGCCGTAAATAGTTAAGTACTAAATCAAGCACGGGAGCGAAAATATTTTTTGCAATCTAATTTGATTAAGAAAATGCACAGTTGGTGGAACCAATAATTGAAATGGAAAAGGATATATACATAGAAATATTACGATTTTTGCCTCACTAAACTTTGAGGGAGAGCAATCTTTGAGAAAAACGGATACGGCTGAAGGCCTACCCAAGCAATAGCACCGGCGTTGGGACCCCAATGTACGCTGGTTAGGGCGATGACCCAGCGGCCAACCTCGCTGAGTTCCATGGTATTTCTCGCAGAAAAGTAGTTCTACTACCAGTCCGAAATTTAGCCAACCAATGGGGTAAACCAAGAACATTTAGAACTAGCAAGAAGCACGGCTTTGTGGTGGCTCGCAAAGTTTTGTTATAAAAAATATTATATACAATTAAAGAAATTACTGTCATCAAAATCCGTGATTTTAGTTTGTTAAAAAAAATTAGGCAAGTTTATAATAAGACGCAATCTTTAAATATTTAAAATATTTATTTAATTTGTTTTTAATCAAATATAAAATTTCTCGTTCAAGTTTCTTCCTGCTTTCTACATTTTAACATACTTGCATTTTTAATATTACTAATTCTGTCATAAGAAAATCTTCTATTTAATATTAGTCATTCTGAAGTTTTTACTCTCTATAACCCAACATATGTTAAACCAACAAAAGTTTCTTTTTCTCCAATATCTACAGCAATTTTATTTAATGTTAAATCTTGAGCTTTGTGAATTGTGATTGCGGAAACTAGTTGTAATGGAAATTTTTTTCTTGTACAAGTGATATTCCGTATTTTACAAAAGTTAGCTGTCGGTGGAATCTGAACACAGCTACTATTTTCATACATTGAATGAAAATAGTTTTCAAAACGAACCATTATCACACATGTTATTACATATATACGAAAATAAAAATTACTAGATTTTTTGCAAAAATAATGCTTAATGACGCATCTAGAGATTGAGTTATTAGGGCGAGCTAATTTACGTTCAATTGAACGTTTAGACGTGCAGTAGTCTTTTCAAAACGTTTACAACAAAAATCCAAAAATTGTCGGCTAGTGTCGCTCGCCCTAACAAGATCAGTTAACGATTCTGGCTTAAAAAGTTTGTGGACACATACGTCCAGATCGGAAAAATTTTAATGGGACATAATTGATGAATGATATTATATGGATTTTCCAGCACAGAAATAGTAATAAAAGAACGAAAATGTCAGCATTGTACGCACTTTCATTAGGTATGAATTCATTGTAAGAAATATTTCTTCATTTTTACGGTCTGAAAAGGAATGCTTGAATTAACATTTAAGGTAATTATATACAATCTGTATTTATTTTCATAGCAACATTTTCGTATCTTACTTCCATCTTAAAGGAAAACTCGATTGATCAAAAGAATTAATTTTTCTTCCTCAAAAAATTTTAATTACTTAAAGTGATGCAAACCTGACAGTGAAATTATTGTTAGCCGTTTTAAACGCCTTTTAACGGAAGGATTAAGTATGTTCATTACAGTATGAAGAACGTTCGCCTGAAAAAAAAAATCAAAGAATTGAATTCTGGACTGCGTATCCAACCCGCGTCCTATGTAAGTGGAGACTCATAGAACGTGTGTAATATGAACCACGAACACAAGGGAAAATGCACCAGATGACCGTAATTTCATCACACCAATTCAACTACTTACAAAAACTTTACTTCAATTCTGTTCCGAAATTTTCTTAAGTTTTCAGTTGCTTTCACCTTCAAACAATTGTACACTAGATACGGAACGTGTAACCTTATTTTAATGCACATTTACTGTTAGCTAAACGAAATTCCCTACCGAATGGTCCATACGATTTCTTGTAGGAAAAATACAGATACCGCACAGTTAACTGAACTAATTGTGGACGCCTGTTATTTTTATGTTTTCAGTACAGAAATTATTTGTTTTGGAGTTTCTGGATAGCAACTGCTTGAAGTGTGGTTAGGAAAGAAAATATACATGTGCCTTGCTGCTCCTACGGTACATATTTTGTTCGTCAATTCCTCAAAAAGTTATGAGTGTGAGTGGCAAGCCACTGTGCTTGCATTACAAAAAGTCAGTATACTTGTCTGAAAACTGAATAGTTACCAATATATTGCGCACATATAACACAGAAGCTGCTCCTGTTAAAGGAAATCGCCAAATAAAAATAATCATCTGTTGTCACTTAACTCGATCCGAATCGTTTCGTAAAACTCGAATATCTTGAACACAACTCGTCATTCCACTACATCAAAAAGCTATGTGTCACAAATCTATAGCAATAACACATAATAACGCCCCTTCTACCACACTGAAGCACGCGGTTGACTGGCTGTGGTTGATTTTAAAACATTTTTAAATAGTGGAACTCCAGCAAGGAATAGGGGCAAGTAACAGGTAGGAATTCGGCCAAGGCCCTTTTGAAGGAGTGTAGTATATTGAGAGATTTTAGTTATAGTATACTGTAATATTTACTCGGGATAATTTTTCTCAAGCTACAGCTAGGTAATTTAATTCCACCCGACGCAGCATGGTCCAAGGTTAACAGGTTCTCTTCCCGTGAGAAAGGGCCTCCCCTCCAGGGTACCTTCAAAAGTCCTTAGTAAGGGTTTTTAAACGAATAGGACTATGTCACATGACTTCCCCCACCACGTTTCTACTCTGGAGAGCGCAGTCTAGAACAGCCTCCAGAGCAGTCTATTCGCCAATTCTTAGGATGAACCACGTTGCCAGATAGCATGCTGATTTTATTAGGTAATGGCTAATGCATTTATACCCTTCTGCTGGCTTAGAAAGAATATTCCGAGTGACAGGATTTTATTAGTAAGAGATTCCTTTTATGAGAGTTATTTTATGCAGTATTTTTCAGTTATTTCAAGTGTATTTCTATGTGCCCATTTTTATTGAAGTATTAAAGTCACTCCATTCTTTCAACTACATGATTTCATTTGTATCGCTGATTGCTGCTCATTACTAGCAATGCTGGTTACTAACAGGCCAGAATTATTCACCGAAATTTCAACGACCACAGGTATAAGCGATCACAAAGCGGTAATTGCAACTATCAGACTAATGACCAAGCGAAAAAGGAGAAAAGGGTGGATTGTATACAAATTCAGTAAAGTCTCTAAGGAGTGTTTTAGAACCTACCTGAGGAATAATTACCATAACTTCAAGTCAAAAAAGGACACCGTAGAAGAGATGTGGCATCGATTTATACGAATAGTCAGGGAAGGTATGGATATACATATACCGAAGCGGATAATAAATGGGGAGGATGATCCACCGTGGTACACATGCGAAGTCAAAAGATTACTAAAAAACAAAGGAGGATACACGAACGCTCAAGAAGGAAGGGGTGTCGCAGTGATTTAGAAACCTTAGCTGAGTTAAGAGGACGTATTAAGAATGTAATCCGTGAGTCCTTCAACGATTTTCATTCCAACTCTCTCTCTAAGAGTCTCACAGAAAACCCAAAGAAATTTTGGTCGTATGTACGAAAAGTCAATTGTACCAATAGCAATATTCCATCACTAATTCGTGAAGGTTCAGAGGTTAATGAAAGCCACGATAAAGCTAACGTACTAAATACTGTATTCAAAAATTCATTTATTGATGAAAATAAGGATAGTGTTCCAGTTTTCCCACGCCGTGTCGAGTTGGTGATGGAATCATTACGAATAGATACTGCAGGTATCATAAAGCAATTAGAGCTCCTGAAGTGGGGGAAAGCACCGGGCCCAGATGGAATTCCAGTAAGAATATTTTCAGAATATGCGGCGGAAATCGGGCCATTTCTGTCTGTAATATTCAGTAAATCATTAGAAGAGCGAAAAGTACTTTCAGACTAGAAAATCGCGC
This sequence comes from Vandiemenella viatica, assembly GCA_031002005.1. Taxonomy (NCBI): domain Eukaryota; kingdom Metazoa; phylum Arthropoda; class Insecta; order Orthoptera; family Morabidae; genus Vandiemenella; species Vandiemenella viatica. Next base: position 95,794,472 of record JARYHS010013631.1, read on the forward strand.
AAGTAACTCCCATTTTCAAGAAAGGTGATCGAAGTGATCCTGGAAACTATCGTCCAATATCTATAACATCTGTTTGTAATAGAGTTATGGAGCATATTATATGCTCGAACATTATGAAATTTCTAGACGATAATAATTTGCTTACAACAAATCAACACGGATTTCGGAAGAAAAGATCATGTGAAACACAGCTAGCCCTATTTACACACGACGTAATGAAAGTTATTGATGCAGGTTCACAAGTAGATGCCATTTTTTTTAGATATTCAGAAAGCCTTTGACTCTGTGCCACACAACCGCCTTTTAGCGAAGCTACGAGTGTACGGTATATCGGATCAGCTTTGTGAATGGATAAAGGATTTTCTAACTGGTCGGTCGCAGTATGTCGTCGTTGAAGGAGAAAGTTCTTCTAATCTAGATGTTACATCGGGGGTACCTCAAGGAAGTGTAATAGGACCACTTCTTTTCTTAATTTTTATAAACGATCTTGGAGACAAAGTGAAAAACCTTTTTAGATTGTTTGCTGATGATGCGGTTATTTATAGGGAAGTAAAAAATTTGGCCGATTGCTTAGAAATTCAGCGTGATCTAGACACTATTTTGGCATGGTGCGCTGAGTGGCAACTTACGCTAAATTGTAAAAAGTGCAAGACAATGAGCATAACTAACAAAAATAATACAATTGTTCAGAAATACGAGTTAAACAATTCAGTTATTGATATGGTCGATTCTATGAAATATTTGGGAGTAACAGTGCAAAGGAACATGAAATGGGACATACACATTACTTCGTTAGTAGGTAGAGCAAATTCTAGGCTGCAATTTATAGGTCGAATATTGACAAATTGTAATGAACAAACAAAGGAGATAGCGTACAAATCTCTTGTGCGTCCACATTTGGACTATTGTTGTGCCATTTGGGACCCGTTTCGTAAGGGGTTGATTGAAAGTATAGAGAAAGTACAGAGAAGAGCCGCTCGATTCGTGACCGCTTGCTACAGTCCTTATGAAAGCGTCACAGAACTGATTAGTATACTAGGCTGGGAGTCTCTGGTAGATAGACGACGCACGTTTCGTTTAAACTTATTGGTAAACATGTGTACTCCCACTTTCAGTCACAAGTGTGGTGAAATACTTCGTCCACCAACCTGTTTGAGCCAGAATGACAGGAAAGATAAGATTAGAGAAATAAGGTGCCGCAATGATTTTTATATGAATTCTTTTTTCCCTCGTACCATTAGGGATTGGAATGCACCACAAAGAGATTAGCTTTGGTGCTGAGCACCCTCTGCCACCCACAATTTTGTGAATTTCAGAGTATATATGTAGATGTAGATGTAGATGTAGATGAAGTGTGGGCAGAACGTAATTGCTCTGATCCTAGGGCCACATATCTTCGGGACTACAGGAGCATCCCGGTATTTGCCTGGAGTGATTTGGCGAAACTATGGAAAACCCAAATTTGGATGCCCGGATGGGGATTCGAACCCGCGTCATCCAGAATGCGAGGCCAGAGTGTTAACCGGCTGGGAATTCGTGGTGAGAGGGGAACAATGCAGAAGATTACGGAATATTTTTATGAACATATGGTGATGAATACAGCTTTCGTTATTTCACCGACAGAAACTGGTTGGTATCAGAGGCTCGGTGATCTTGGAGAAGTAGTCATTATCTTTGAAATGCAGACAGTGTTGTTGAAGCGGATTCCGGGTGATTCCATTGCATGGTAAGACCTCTCGTTTTATTAAATATTTTATGGTTCTTCTGTTTGGCTTCATTAAACTACTGACCTGTATGCATTTTTGGTTTGTTTCAGTTACGTAGAAACATATTTCTCCCGTTAAACAGTTCTCAAAATCTCCATGTAGAGTGTGTTTTAGTTCTGATTGTCATTAAGCTTTGCACAGTTTATCATTAAAATTATATGGTTGTTTAAATAACCGATTAAGGGAGGCAGCCGGATATCCTTGTATAATGACAAAACTGCTGCATCTACATTGATATAGGTCACAGATTTTTTTTAGAACATTTAGCAACCATAGATCATTATTAATACAAAAAATAAATTAATAACGCTCTTTCTGGAGCATAAGTACATTTTCTCTCAATAGTTCAGTTTGCGGCATTGTTATTTTCGATAAATGTTTGAAGCGTACCGACTAGGTGTACATTCCTTTTATTATTTAATTTTGATTTTGATTACACTTTATATAGCCTGTCAGTAAAATTATATAGTTATTTAAATAACTGATTAAGGGAAGGAGCGGGATCTTTTTGTACAATTACAAAACTGATGCATCTACGTTTACGCAGGTCACAGATTTATTTACAAAGAACCTTCAACAGCCATAGATAATCTTTAATACAAAAAAAAAATTATATTTCACTTTCTGGAGAATAAGTGATTGTGGAAGGATATCCATCATAAAATGTTCTAGGTGTGCACGTAATTTTTGTTTCAAATGTTCTATGATTTACATCATTCATCATTTGTGTATTTCTCAAAGGAAAATAAATAATTTTGAGACTTTTTTTTTTTTCAAAACAAATTTGAAATGCTATAAAATCAAATAGCAATAAAAAATACAAACAGAAAAAAAAAATCACGGGTGGTGGGATCAACACAGCGCCTCGGCACGCACGTTAATAGGCGGTCTTCCGTAGCGATATAACTCATTTAGGCAAAATTCTTACACTTTTTAATCCCCGATTTCGCTTAAACGGATTATGATAATGATTGATGGCACTTCTAGAATTGTTCAGTTTCACTTCTTCAGGTGTGGCAGTTTTTTTTCAAAAAGTGTACCACTAGGTGTGCACAATCGTCGCCTAGTGTAATTAAATCGATTTGCTACGAGTGTAAGAGAACGAAGACGGTGGGAAAGAATGATCTGAGGCCAAGAGATGGTAATGAATCTAGCATTATATTATGGTTCCAGTCTTTAGAGTGTATAGAGCAAACTTGGATCGCTAGTCTTGAAGGGAAAATGAGACTTTTGGTGCAATTATTCATAGTTAGGTGAAGCAATGACGTATTGCTTTAAGTATATTCAGGTCATGCATATAATCACTGTATACACTAAACGGAGCGGCTCGTACGTGAATGGAACTGGTAAGATGTAAGGGTAAGCTTACCTGACCTGAATGGTAGACCATCAACTGAGAACAAAATAACATTAAAGCCGCCTGGCGAATAATTACTATTCTAGCAGCCCAAATCTCTTGTTACATTTATAATTTTCTCGTTCCTCTAATTAAAATCTCAGAAATAGCGCGTTCATAAATTTATATTAAATGTTTCCCGGTATTACTTTTGTGTACTTATCTCCATAAATGACGAACGCAAAAAAAGAGTGATTACTCTAATTTTGTATTATATGAATAATTGTTTTCATATTTCACATTTATGCCTATGGGTAAAATAAAGTTTTCATTAAAGGTTTTATTAAAGGTGTATGGGTGAAACAAATAATCTAAGTTTGGATATGGATAGGCCCATGCTTTCATTTTTATTAATTATGAATAATTCAAAAGGTCAATTTTAAATGTAACTAGTGCAGTATTTGTGTGCCCCTTATTCTGTAAAAAGATCAAATGAAGTTTATAGTTTTGAATATTTGATTTTAAAATTCCAAATCACTTTTAAGTAATTAACATGGATCAATTTTAAATTATTTTTAAATTATTATGTCTGTAATGGATACATGAAACGTGAAGGACATGAGATATAAGTCTTTCTCGGCGTATCTTCGATATAAATTCTTCTCGGGTTTGCCGCCGAATCACATTTTCTAATGTCGAGCTTTCGGCGACTTCCACTGCCGCCATCATCAGGACTGTTGTATCTGAAGGAACAACAGTCCTGATGATGGCGGCAGTGGAAGTCGCCGAAAGCTCGACATTAGAAAATGTGATTCGGCGGCAAACCCGAGAAGAATTTATAACGTGAAGGACATTTAGGAAAGTTAAAAGAGAATAACGCGAATCCTTATTCGTATTCATATGCAGATTGCTACATGGTGAGACTGATTTTATTTTTAATTTCTAAAAGATACGAACACTTCTTTGTAAAGCAATACATGCCTTCGTTAAGGCTAACCTTCATTTGTAATCTGGCAAACTAGGGTAAGGAAAGTAAATAGTGATACATGTTGTGTAGCAACTGATGAGGATGTAAGCCTACACTACTCGCAAGTTTTGTCATACTGCGATTTTTTTTTTTTTTTTTAATTGAAACTAATATCAAACAGCGGTTCATCGAACATTTGAACCTCAATACTTCTGAAATACCTCGAGAATCGTGCAGAACTTTTTACTATCTTATCTCCTGCCATGTTAAAGCAGGATATATCTACTTTGAATAACGCTGCAAAACCATTTAAAAGATTTTAATTTAAAAAGTTAATATTGTTATGAAACAGTGAAAGCAGAAAGCGCTTCGCCATTGTGTTACCTATCGAATTCGGCTACGCGGAGGGCATCTTGCGGAGAACGGAGGAAGTAACGACGTACTGCCTGATCTCTTAAAAAAAGAGGCAGGGAATCTTTGCGATTAGTATGTAATCTGTGGATTATGGATTAAATAAAACGAAAGAGTGGATTGACGCAAAGAAGCAAAACAAATATTAATATAATTACAATTGTGAATATTTCAACAGTACGTATAATAGCTGACCTTCGCTTCATACAGGTCCAGAAAAGACGATGTAGTAATATGACTCGAAGCGATAAACTGACTTATCAGCAGAATTAACTTAGCTTCCACTACCCGTTCATCTTCAATCTTTGCTTCGATTTTAGGCGTTTTTTCGTAATCATCTAAGTAATTAGTGGTGTACTACAATTACC
>JARYHS010013631.1:95800319-95895319 GCA_031002005.1 Vandiemenella viatica
TCTCATTGGTGTGTTAGTTATTATTTCTCTCTTTTTTATTTTTAACTGTTGAAAATACCTTTTCAATAGTTAATTAAGGAATTTATTATCATTTAATTTATTGCTCTAGGAAACTTTTTTTGCATAGTGTTTTTGAAAACTTGAATTTGCTTCCGCAGATATAGGATCACTTCTCTCCCTGTTTGGTGTGAAATGGTGCTGTACAATTAACTTTACAAGTTTTATTGCAAATACTTTTTCAGCAAATTTTCAAAATCCAAATGGCATCAGGGAGCTATGGAAACCTTTTAATCAGGAAAAAAAAACCATTCCCTAATAATGGAGAAAGAAAGATGACAGAAGAAAAAAGAGCTCTAGCTTGTTTTATTTTCTCAATTAATATAAAATAATGATTGAAATTAAGAGAATGTTTTTAGTAACATGTACAGAAGAAAAGGATCCCTGACTGTACATGAGGAAGAGGTTTTCCTATTCATTGATCATTTGTAGGAGCGGCTAGTGTCACCATTTCATTCAAAATATTAATAATTATAGAAAAATATACTAAGCAAATATCAGCCATGTTCATTATGTACACAATAATTTTAATGATAGCCTCATAATGGAAAACAACATGATTTTTTCCCTGTAATTAAAAGGGGAAAGAAACATTCCACATCAGACCAAGTGGGGACAGAGAGGGGTTCGAAGAGGCCAAAGTGGAGCTACATGGTTTGTGGACGATCCCTTGACATCAGCGTAGGTGGCTGCATTATTGGGAAGGCTATTGTGCCGGCTGTCCTATAGTGCAATAAACAACATAAAGGTTTGGTGGAACATAGGCAATGTATATGAAGCACTGCGTCAGCTGTCTGACACCAACACTTATCGCCCCCTCAAGCATGATCCCACACCTGCAGTCAGTGATAGAATAAAAGATTAAATGTAGTTAAGTGGACCACTCCAAGGCCTCAGTCCCCATTCTGTTTCACTCCTCCCACCAAGCGTGGTGGGTGAATGGTTAACGTTCTGGCCTTGCATTCGGGAGGACGTGGGTGCGAATCCCCGTCTGGGCATCCAGATTTGGGTTTTACATGGTTTCCCCAAATCACTCCAGGCGAATGCCGGGATGCTTCCTTCAAAAAGGTCATGACCAAATTCCTTCCCGTTCCTTGTCCCATCCCGCCTCTAATGACCTTAGCCGTCAATGAGGCGTAAAGCCATAAGTACAAAAAAATAAAAAAAGATGTTTCACTCCTCACAACAAAAAAGCTGTGCACACCTTCCTTTTACTTACTTCCTAAAATTCATAAGCCTGGCAACCCAGGCCGTCCCATAGTTGCTGCATATGGCTCACCGACTGAGCGCATCTCTGCCTTGGTAGACCAGCATCTACAGCTCAGTGTCAGCCAACATCCTTCCTACATCAAGGACACCTGACACTTCCTCTCTCGACTGGCCATGGTATCCACACCTCTTCCCCCTGACTCCTTCCTAGAGACGGTTGATGTGACCTCCCTATACACAAATATTCTCCACTGTCATGGGCTCAGTGCCATGGAACACTTTCTAGACCAGCGTCCCCCCAATAGCCAGTCCACCAGATCCTTTTTGATCACCCTGGCTGAGCTAATACTGAATAACAATTTTTTTTCATTTGATGCCAAACTTTACCACCAAGTCAGTGGCACTGCCATGGGCACTCGTATGGCTCCCTCATTCGCTAACCTCTACTTAGGCTGCCTGGAACAGTCATTCTTAGTTGCATCCCATCTGAAACCCCTTTTGTGGGTCTTTTCAACAAGGTTACGACTTCCTTCGAGCCTGCCCCAAGATGAGAAACCTCCTTGCAAAAATCCTCCCTCACCCACCCAGGACCTGCTTCAGCAGGCCTACCAACCTCAACCAACTCTTGGTCCATAAACACGGGGCTCCCCAGCTTGCAAGGCAGCCCAAGGTTCATTTCATTGCAACAGATCCCCCTACATATTACGCAGTATGCACCCGCCTTACACCTCCTTTACCAACCCAGTAACTGGGGAAAGCTTTCCCACCATAGGACTTGCCACTTGTGTATCCTCCCACCTTATGTATCAACTCACCTGCAACCATTGCCCAGCCACCTACATTGGTCTGACAACAAATCCACTGGCCATCAGAATGAATGGATATAGAAAAACGGTATTCACCCAGAACCCTGACCACCCTGTATCTTATCATGCCACCACTCATGGCACCAACAATTTTAACACGTTTTGCGGTCTGCGCCATCAGAATCCTCACAGACAAAAGCAGCATTTCGGAACTCGCAAGGTGGGAACTGGTTTATCAGAACCAACCGGGCACCAGACAACCACCAGGACTAAATTTAAGATAGCACCAGTTTTCTTCCCACTCATCCACCTCACCTCCTATTTTTTCCCCACAGAACCATCGCTCACCAGAGCCTATCTTTTTATAGTTTGTAACTTCGAATTTAATTTAATTTAAATTTCCAATTTCTTAAATTTTTTGATTTCATATATTTCTCAGTTCTTTGCACATACATCCATCACTTAATAGACATTTTAGGACCATCAGCTGAAGTGTACCGCACTTCCGCGACGGGTCCCTATGGACAGGTTTATTATCTGTTTATTAGTTTTTTCTAGCTTATGCCTTTCTACCTCCACCCTCACTTCCCGTCTTGTTGTTTTCCCTCCCACCATGAGCTACGGGCCTTGCTGGCTTACTCAGTTGGCTGCCGGCCTCCAACATGCAACCATCTCACTACTACTGAAGAAGGGCTATAGGATCGAAAATTTTACTCTATGTGTGTACATGTCTTTCTTTTTGTGTATTGATGCCGCAGGAATCCTCTTCTATGGTAAGCGGTGGTTTTTCTCCTATCCAAATGTTTATTATATGTGTATATATATATATATAGCTCTGATTCACTGCCCCTCTACTTTTCCGATGTTTGAATTTACCCCCACCATTTTCCCGACCGGCGGTCTTTCTGTGAGGCAGTCTCCAGCTGTGCCCACCTGTCACAATGTTCTCCCGTTGACGAAGGGTTTATCCCAAAAATTACGTTATTATTTGTGTTTGTGTCTTTTCTGTGTGTTAGCATGTGGGGCGCGAACACACAGAAAAAACACAGACACAAATAATAAAGAAATTTTCGGAAAAAAAACCCTTCGTCAATGAGAGAACATTATGAGAGGTGGGTGCAGCCGGAGATTGCCTCACAGAAAGACCGCCGGTCGAGAAAATGGTGGGGGTAAATTCAAACATCGGAAAAGTAGAGGGGCAGTATATATATATATATATATATATTTTCAATATATATTTAGTTCTAATTATATTTTGATCTTCCCACCAACCAGAAATTAGTTTGGATATTTATTTTTGCTCGGGTATTAGCTCTGATTCACTGCCCCTCTACTTTTCCGATGTTTGAATTTACCCCCACCATTTTCTCGACCGGCGGTCTTTCTGTGAGGCAATTTCCGGCTGCACCCACCTCTCATAATGTTCTCTCGTTGACGAAGGGTTTTTTTCCCAAAAATTTCGTTATTATTTGTGTTTGTGTCTTTTCTGTGTGTTCGCGCCCCACATCCATCATCTAAAGGTAAGTGGTGGCTCATTTCCCTATCCAAATTTAATTCCTTTCTGCTACTTAGCGTCTTTTTTTCATTGTTATTATATATATATATATATGTTGTTGCAGTTTACATGAACACCAGATAATTTTTAGTGGCATAACTATTGTCTGTCTGATTAAGTTTGTTAATATGTCATCAGTCTGATTCAAGCATTTTTTAAATGTCTTAAAGGTGTTACAGAAATCATCATCAGACTTCCTCATGAGAAAAAACTCGAATCATGTCTAAGCTTTAGAAGAGAAACAACATAAGAATAAGCATGTAGTAAATAAACACAAAACTTATTGTTTTCATGAGAAATTGGCACATCTGATGTTAAGGCAAACATCCTTTTGAACAATAAGGGGATGAATTACTTCTTCATCTGGGAGGAGACCTCTCTTGAACTCTTTGCAGTAAAGGAAAAGTTTTTAGTTTTCAATAAACTTTTGAGAACTGCAGAAGTATAGAAAACAATATTATCTGTTTGAGTTGTAAAAATACTGTAGATTAGGAATTTGTGAAACTTTACGATTCCTTGAGGATGTGGTCAGGATATAGCTTAATTTGTAAACTTGGATGTTAGTTATCCTGATACTAAAATTGGTCACCAATCTGTTTTACTGTTATTCTACCACAACAGATAATGGTCAGGTACAACATTGAAATGAAAAGTCACTTTTAATAATTCATCACTATATTCTTTTAAAGTTCTGAAGTTAAACTGGTATCAGATTATAATGGCCTAGGATAGCATCGATTCTTTGAAAGTCTTTTATGAAGAAAGCAGGTCACCACAACTAATAATTTTCAATTATTTCAGGAAAGCTATCACAAAACCACCAAATTCTCATGAAAGTTAAAGTTTCAGCTCATGTTGAAATTTTTTTTAAAAGTTCTTAAGAATAGCTGGACTCACCGAATTTCTGTTCACGTTACACAAAATATAGTTAGAGTTTGGAACTGCACCTCAACCATAAAAATTCAATGTTCCACCACTAAATGCTTGAGAAAAGTTGCATGTCCAGTGCCTCCTACAAAATCATGGACACAACCAGCACAGAGGGTGCTTGCCTTCAAACTGCATAACGAGGCAGAATTTTTAGGGTTTATAAATGTTTGGGGTATGGGAAAGGATTTCGTGATCTTCTATTTTTACTCTGGTCTCTCTGAGACTTTGTTACTTTGTAGAGCATTTTATGCTGATTATTTTAATTTATGCTAAATTTTGTCTCATTTAGCTGATATTAAATTCTGAAAGTTTATTTTAGTTTTTTGGCTACCTGTTTTGAAGTATTTAGTTCCTCACAAAGATTTTTACATCCCAGGATTCCTTCTAATCCTCTCTTTAAATCAAAATAAGTCTCAGCTGTGTACTTATTTTAATTCTGGTTAAGTATCAAGTTTTCTCGTTTTGCGTTTCAATTTTAATTCTCTTTCAGCTCACTTGGTGTACTCTCAAAACTTAATAAAATTAATATCTCCCTTATTATGCTATAACTTTTAATAAAATTTGCTCTTTCCTTAGAATTCTCTGCTCTATCTGCCTTACTTTTTGCAAATCTCCCCTTTTCATTTTGACACGTGTCAGGTGTTGACATACTCTAACTCTGGTGCTTCTTATGATATCACCTGTAAGTTCAGATATGAAAATCCTATTTTTCACCCTTAAATCTCAAACTTACAGTTAAACTGTTATTGTATTATTATTATTTATTTATTTATTCGTTGAGGCCAACTAGGATCACGTTAAGCCTATGTGCATTATTATTATTGTTGTATGATTATTTTCATATTGTGTGAGCATATTTAAAAAAATTGATTTTGTTTCTCTAAAAAACATGCTTAGAATTTACTTACGGCCTCTGGTTTTGGTCAGAATGTGTTTCTCGTTGCTGAAAACATACTGTCCTTGTTAAATTTGGACTATCTATTTAAATGACTGTCATTCATTTGTTTAAAATGTTTTTCACTGTCTGTTGATTGCATGATTATGCCATCCAACCGCACGGTGAACGAGTCTTAAAGTTGCTTTACTGTCTGTAATAAAATTTTTAGCCTATAGAAACCTAATACAAAAATGTTTGTTTTTAATAGTACCACCCATGAAAATGAATGTAGCATTTTTCATATACTTTAGAATTATGACTTTTATTTTTGACATATTATTACTTCGGTTTAATTTTGAACTGAAAAGTCCTTTGTTGTTAATATTATGTTTATATTAAGAAATTACTGCGTTAGAGGCTTTGAATCAATCTCCTTTTATCAATTTTGAAAGCCTATTTATCCATGACAACCTCCAGTATAACTGGCAGCATGCATCTTTATATTCTAATTTAAGCAAATAGCAGCCTTTCTCACTTAATGGTGATAACTGAATTCATGCCTCATGATTTGCAAAATACTTGTTACATCAATGAGTATTTTCTTTCCAGTGTAGATGCTTTTCTGTCTCATATCTGATCAGAAATGTTTATTTCTGATTCAGTTCTGTCATCATCAGCTAGAATGTAACTGTTTTTATTTACTGCCAGTACGTTGCCTGTTTCATCCTCTTTAGATATTTTTTCAGGTAAAGGCATTTAAAGTTTTATGTTCACTGTATGTCTGATTGAACAATAAAAACAACCTTAAAAAATTCAGGGTGAAGAGTACTTGTTTAGACCTGATTGGGGTGAACAGTTAATTGGAAAGCACCAACCAGTAGTAAGCATTTGTGACACAAAGACAGATAAGATATATATTTTGGATGGAATTCCTTCACATTTTTCACCAGGCCAAGTAATATGGACTCCAGATGGCCAAGGCATAGTGGGTGTTGTATGGAAAAATGAGCCTCGAAGACTTGGCCTTATTTATTGTACCAACAGAGACAGCTACATATTTCATCTAACAAAGGATGGCAACTTCAGTAAGTAACAAGTTTTACAATATTTAATCACTTATAATTTGTAGTGATTTTTTAAATATAAAAAATCCAAGTATGCTCTTGTAAACCAAATGTTAATGGTTATTTGACTTGCATCTCTTACTTCCAGGTCTGTTGACAGAAGAAGGGCAAGCAGTCCGTTCTCCACGTTTTAGCCCAGATGGAAATTATCTCATTTGGCTACAGCGGACAGCAGGAGGACCGCATCATGCAGCACACAAGCTCATATGCTGTGACTGGGAAACAAGAAAGGTAACTGAACATTCTGTTCCTCATTTGTTTTACTTTTAACACTGATTATATTGCTATGAATGTATTGAAATTTTGTCTTTGCATAATATTTTATGACAGCAGTCTGTAAGAACGTAGGCTGATACTGGAGGTGAGTTTCATGCCTAGGCACCTTAACTGAATCTTACTTGTTAAAAGGTTCTCTGAATTTGCCTTAATAAATTTTAAATGACCATGTAAATCCCTGGATATACAACTGTAAAGCTTAACGGCCGCCACAAAGCTTATTTGAACCAAAAGCTTAGGAAAGGTTACTGTTCACTACAAAAATACATAAAAATCCACTTGAAGAAAAAATTTGGGACCGAGCGTGGTGGTGTAATGGCTAGCATTCTGGCCTCGCATTCGGGAGGACGGCGGTTCGAATCCCCGTCCGGGCATCCAGATTTGGGTTTTCCATGGTATCCCAAATCACTCCAGGCAAATGCCAGGATGCTTCCTTCAAAAAGGCCATGACTGAATTCCTTCCCATTCCTTGCCCCCCATCCTTTCCCGTCTCTAAAGACCTTGCTGTTGAGAGACATTAAGCATTAAAAAAAAAAAAAATTGAATACCAGAATATTTTTCCCCCTTATTTGCTTGGTTAACTGTCCCAGAGACAAATAAAGGAAGGGTATTATGTGCATCCACTTAGTAATAAATTATCCATTATTAAATCAACACATACCCATTGATATTCAGGATGCTTCCTTAAAAAGGCCATGGCCGAATTCCTTCCCATTCCTTGCCTCCCATCCTTTCCCGTCTCTAAAGACCTCGCTGTTGAGAGACGTAAAGCAGTTAAAAAAATTTTTTGAGTTTATTTCAAAGTCACATTTTGAAAATTTGCATTTACTGTTGAGTAGGCGATCGAACTAAACGTTTCTAAAAAATATTGCATATTATAAAGAGGAAGAATTTCACCGGCCTAACTCCATTTGAAAATTTTAAAAGTTCATAGTCATTACCAAAGAGAGTCACACGTAAACTAAAGTCAACATGGAGCCGCTTGATCTATGTGTTCTAATGATGTCTTTCAAAGTTCAGTCCAACTGGAAATTATCCCAACTGACCAGCAAGTACTTGACTATGCGACGACACATACTAGCGCAGGTTCACTACGCACAACATTCCCGGATTAAAGACCACAAGGTGGCCTGGGCCTCTATCTATATACCCCCAGCCGCATGATCTGTGTGTTCTAATGCTTACCAAAAGATAGTGTAACAGAATGTGATTATAGAATGTGTTCAAAGTCTACCCGTGTGTAGCCTAGTTCTTACGGTTTACAAAAAGTGTTTAGCGAAAATTCTCAAATGATTAGCTTTCTTGTAAATGAATTTAGTTTGTGTGTGCAATGGTAAAAAGTTTCCGAAAAGTAATTAGTGAATCCCCGAAGTGTAAGTGATTTATGCAACTTTTTAGTCGACCCTGCTGAATTACAAATTATCGTGAAAAAATTAGTGTCAAAGTGTTCTACATTTGTTCCTGATTCCAATAGTGTAATTTTTATTATGATCAGTGGTGTAATCGCAAAGTTATTAGTTTGTCAAAAATCGGGTTTGAAATCACCAAGCCGCTATTAAAGAAAAACCAGTTTATGTTTAATAATTATTCTCGTGTTGTTTATGCTGAAAAAGTGATGTTATCTGAATTTTTCTCTTATTTAGTTACGTGTTTTAAAAGTTGTTTTGTTTTCGGAAATGGCTTGGTTTATTCACAAATGAATTTTAAATACTACCATTTTGTGATTAGTGATGAAATGATTTTAAATTTTATTTAAAATCTGTTATACTGCATGAAATGTTTTGAAACTTTAATACGTTATACTAGATTTTTCGTTCTTTCGGGAAATTTACTTTTTAGTTTGTGAAATTATTGAAAACATGTGATTAAAAATGTTGAAAGTGCAAGTGTGTTTAATGAAATGTTTAAAATTTTATGTACTCTATTTACATGGTCGAAACTATCGAATTTTACTGAATTTAACTTTCTTTCTAATTGTTATTATTATAAAATTACTTTACTGCTTCGAAAAGTATGAAGAATAAGTGAAATTATCACGTAACAAAAATTAACTATTTACAAATTGGATAACAATGGATTACCCTATTTCAGGTTAGTTTAAAGGTTATTATTATAAAATGTTTATTTAGAGCTTATATTGTGTGTTGAGTGACTTTACTGTTTCTAAATTGGCTTATTTATTGAGTTAGCTTGCAGTATCTGCTTCTGCGTGAAACGGGTTTATCATGTTCTGTAGTAGCAAATTGAAAAATTTAATGTTTACTGGGAAGCTTACTCCCTCCCTTATGCTCTGCAGCTATGAAAACTAGAATTTACCCAAATTCCAAGGTGCTTACAAGTCTCTAAACTTAAATATATAATTGCTTAATACAGAACATCTAACAGCAAATACCCGTATTTTCAGAAAGAAGTCCTGATAGACATTATACGAAAGAGTGCAAGAACAGTTGGAGGAAGCCCATTTTATGGGTTGTACAACCAAGCATTACCTCATCGTTGTTGGACAAATGATTCAAGGCGGATTTTACTGAGTACACCACAACAGTGCAAAGTTAAATCTTATGTGGTAAACATAGGTGAGAAAATTTCTTTGCTAAAAGGGTCTTTTCTTTGTTTTTCTAGTCAAATTTTTATGTAGCTAGTGAACACTTTTTTTTTCTCATCTGAAGCAATTGCTTACGTATGTTGTATAAATATGTTTATAATACATTAAATTATGTGTTCAGACATAGTGATAGGTTTAACATCAAGAAAATTTGATCCACAAATAAAACTACAGAGGTTGTCTTGAACCATTCTTTGAAAAAGTATCAAAAGGTTCATAACATGTAGAGTCTAAAATATTTGATTTATCTTAATTACATGGTTATTTTATTTTACTTGTATTTCATTTCAAGGTACACAGTATAGAAATATTTGTCTGGGGATGAGGATTACAAATATGATAATCAGACATTCTGATTAAATGTTGTTGCTGATTGTGTATTATTGCTTCACTTCATTGACAATATGGTAGTCAGTTCTGAAATGTAATAGTAAAAGATTTAGATGGAAGGAGCGTTAAGTAAATATCAGGAAGAGAGATATTGACTAGAAAATTGTCAATTGTGCATATTTAAGCTGATGGATAGATCAGAGATTGTAAGCAGAGAATAGCTTTTGGTTTCTGGTTTGTGGACAATAGTGTTTGGATTGCTGTGAAGAGGCTATCATTAACATAATACCAACACATTTTAATCTTGCTATGGAAGAAGAATGCTGCAAATAGTATAGCAAATAAAATCTGTTAGGATTGGTCCAGTGGTGTATTGCATGTATCTGGAGTCTATTATGATAATAGTAATGGAAAAAGCTTACAGATACAAAATGTAAAATCATAATTTGTGTTAGATTAATTTTAATAAGCAAGCAGAATGTGATAAAAAATACATGAAAGAAGATTAAAAGGGAAATATTTGTCTGTAGGAGAAACTTTCAGACTGGTTTTTACACACTGTAGTGGGGGGTCGTGATAGTCCAAACATTGGGCGCCATATTGTAATGGCGGGGTCGTGATTGCCATTACTTTAAGTTTTAATATTAACTTGGTTATTGATTTTAAAAAGAAATTAATATTTAGGTAGCAAGGATCCTGATTGCTGTTGATGAAACATATACATTACACAATGCTGAATTTATTATGTTCCTATGGCTTGTACACAGCCGGATACATTTAACGTTACGTTAGACATTATGTGAATCTGGAAGCAAAAGCACTATCCGGCTTTACAATCTGAAGATAGCAAACATAAACTGAATGTTAAATATTTCATTTATAAAATTAAATACGTGATATCATCGTGGCCACAAGCCAACAATTAAATGTTATATACATAGTGGATAAAATCCCTTGGGCGCCTTTTGAATTAAAAAGATGAACAATATTAAGGCTCAACTGAATTTACAAGGAGCTTTAAAGTTCATGAGGTTATTTTCCAGCTAGCTTTTAAAATGGAATTGAGCAGAGATCCTGTCTCATGGGTCGATTACGGATCCTTCAAAGACTTTCCAAACCATGAAACAATGATGGGTGATGGAACACATTACCAAAATCACCAGCATCAGCAGAGGTGGCGTGCGGCATAGACCAGTAAGTTGTACCATCAGTGTATGGACAGCATCAATCGACCAGCCTATGGTGAAGCCAGAACCCTCCAGCATAGTGCCACTTTGCGCTATGACGTCTGGACACGGCGACTGCTGACCACAGAATGCCCAGTATGGCCGCTTCTCTTCTTCCCGAATTTTCGTTACATGTAAAAGGAAGCCATGAATTAACATTTGTTGACCCCGTATATGATATGGCATTGGATGTCTAACTTCTTCCCAAAACCATGTGAGGCTCGAAGTCATCCCATTCGCTCTCGCCTCCCGCTCGTCTTTCACCCCTTGTGCTGTTCAGGTATCCTTGCACAGGGTCAATGCACTGACCTTGACGGTTGGCTACCCGCTGTAGCCCAGCGAACAATGGCTCGCAGCATCCCACGCTATCGGTAGAAATACCGTTACCAGCTTCAAAATCCCTTCTCCTTCTCCAAGTAGCAACCTGTTTATTCAGACAAATTGTTAAGAAATTATGGCAGCCTGGGATATCCATTATGTGGATCGGATAATTAAATTACTAAATATTAACATAATCTGAATATAAAATAATTAAATACAAATATTTACATATTTGTAGTACGCCACAATCCTGCTAAAGAATGTAACCCATCAGTGTGGATGCATGCATTAAGTAACCATTATACTGTATCAGGAAAATAGGTTCCAATTTCGAGCCCAGCACACTGGTCATTGTGACATTAAGGCAATTTTTCACAATCAACTAGGCTAATCTTCTCCTCATAAACTACACATTTCACAAACAAAAATAAACTTATCACACAGATCACAAGTTACATGTTTCAGACAAATGGTGACATATCTAATTTCTCCGTGCCCCTATATATATACACACACACACACTAGCTGCCCCGATAGACTTCTTTCTGTCAAATGTCCTATCGTAGTCCAATAGAAAAAATAAATAAATAAAACGTATTTCAGAGATATCACTTTATTTATTGATTTAATGTCTCAATAATAAACCACGATTACCTACAAAATAAGTTTTCTGTTTCATACACTGCAAAACATTAGTAATAATGTGATGATATTTTTATTGTAATGCTTTATGGTACACGATATTTTTTTGTTTGGTTACTTGGCGTGTGAACAAATAAAGCTGACGGTTTTCCAACGCGGGAGCAGGCAACGTACAACTGTCCATGAGAGAAGCATGGGTTTTCAAGATTAACACTGCAAACACTCAACGACTGACCCTGGGATTTATGTATGGTCATAGTGAAAGTAAGCTGCACTGGAAATTGCAGTTGTTTAAAGTCAAATGGTATGTCAGTTGGTACCATGGGGATGCACGGTATCAACACATCTTCTCCCTTATATTTTCCCTTTGAAATTGTTGCTTCGATCACATTGTACGGTAATTTTTTCACTGCTAGCTGTGTGCCATTACAAAGATGCGGTTGGTTGATATTTCACAACATTATGACCACCGATCCTACTTTTAATTGAAGATTATGAAGCAGCAATCCTGGCAAATCCATTGAGTTCAAAAATTCTGGTGGATAGTTGACAACATCATCTTGGTTAGTTGCACAATCAACTGATTTGTATGTCCTTAATTCACTGGCAATTTCATTTACATCCGTGTTTTTGTCTCTGTAATATAGCTCGTTCGTTCAACCAAAAAAATTTACAGGAAATGTAATGCAGCCAATCAAAACGTCTACAGGGATTTTGTCATTACCACTGCCAATGAGTTGTTTTGAAAACATTTCTTCAGATCGGTCATTTTGCAATTTCAAAGATAATCAGAAAGCTCCTTTGCTTATGTTTTGATTGACTGACAGTATTATTAATTTCATTGATGACATGCAAACCCTTTTTTCCTTCGAACTTTATTTTGGGTATACATAGACTAATATCCATACAGTCTAATCAACTTGAAGGCATACCAGAGATAATCCTAACGCGCCTTTGTTTTGTTTTGATTTACTGGTTTTTATGGGAAAATTTTGGATTAGCCGAATTTTGCGATTCATTTTTATTTATATAGATTTTAAGAGTAGAAGTAAGAATTCTAATGGATATTGCTTCTCAACTGAAATACCAGTAATCGATTTTGCTTTTTAGGTATTCTTAGTATTGCATCCTTCTAAACTGATGCATTCTAGTTTCATAGTCGAAACTTTCGTGATAGGCGGCATGGGTCTAAATGTAAACACACTGAACAAATAAACACACGATTGGTTTTCGAGATAAGCGAAAAGCAACTAAGAAAATGCCACGCATGGAGGAAATAATGATAACACGTACGTCAGTCATATAATTTTAGCTGATCACACGCAGGCATAGATTAATATCCATAGAGATTAATCAACTTGAAGGCATACCAAAGATAATCGTAATGCGCCTTTGTTTTGTTTTGCTTAAGGGAAAAGAAAAGTGTTGTTTTTACTATTTTCCTTCCAATTTTTATGTTTTTTCTCTCCATAAGAACTTTCCTTGTGCCGTAACGAAAATATAAAAAAAAAGAATTAGCCGAATTGGTGTAGCCGTTCTCGAGTTTTGCGGTTAGCAACACATTTGGCGATTCATTTTTATTGTATAGATATAAATCAATATTATGACAGGCATAATGAGCTTGTAGATGATGGAAACTTGCTTTTAAAATAAGCACAACCTTGATATGGGATGTACTGGATGAACTGTGGAGTGGAAACAATAAAAAAAGATGAAAATGGTTGAAGAATTCAAGAATGTTCAACAGTGTTAGTTTCATGATTTATATGGCATCAAAATGATCACACAATAAATTAAAAGTGAAGAAAGTAAATGTGTATGGCTTTATTGACCCCTAAGAGTAGTCAAGTAACCTATTGGCAGAGTATCTGCCTTGCAATGGACCATGTAACCTAATCCATCAATCCTACTAAGTAAAGTTAACCTGTACTTTGGAATCATGCAGTATACTAGCATGTTTTACAAAGAAAAGCTTTACAAAAACTGCAGACTGATTTAGTGCCACCCCCCCCCCAAAAAAAAAAATTGGCCAAGACCCATATTTAAACCATGACCTCACAGTTTCTAGTCTTACCCAATTGTACCACTAAATGTGAAAGAGTGGTAACAGCTGGAAGTAACAGAGCTATAGAAATCCACAAATGAAAATAATCTAGTTAGACATCTTGCAGAAGTCTGAAATTTAATTATCGCTGAGATCAGAATCACACCTGTAATGAAGCTTTCAGGTGGCAGAGTTGACACAGATAAGGAAATACAAGTGTTCCACAAAATGACTTTTTTAAGATTAGTTTGTGGTGTGTGTTAACATACAGTTTTTTCCCCTCGTCTAAGCAAAGATTGGCATATATGCATTTCTTTTAACATTTTACAGTAATTTCTGAAAAACAATTTCCTATTTTCTGTAATTAATTTCATACAATTGATTCATTGTCTCAACTTTCATTGCATATAACTATAAATGTATCCTTGTATAGGTTAAAAGCTGGAAAGTGTTCTTTTTTTCCCTTAAAAAAAAAGATATTTGTTTTTTATTTACAGAAACTAAAAACATCACTGAGCTGGAATATGAGCATGGCAGTCAAATGGTACTGGATGTGTGGAACGACATTGTAGTATGTTCTCGCAGTTCTCTTAAGATGCCAGCCAGCCTTGTGTTAGGTAAACTGCCTCCAACTGGTAATGAGGGAAGTATTCAGTGGTCATCTGTCACTAATTGGCAGTCAGCACCAGCACTCGAAGCTCTGGTTTGTCATAGCATGTCTCTCACTCAACATGATGATTCCCAGTCTTCAAATAGTAAGTATTTCAGACCAGGTTTAAAATGTCTCAGCTCACTAAATATCAAATGTTTATTAGAGAAGTAATGATAATGTCACCTGGCATTGGTTAGGATGTGTCCCCACTGCAAAAAGTTCAAAATTTAATAATTTGTTGTCAAGGAATATATTCAGTCAATAATTGAATTCTTTTGAAATATTTTTACTGTGTTAGAAGGAAACAAAAGCAGCAGGAACAAAATAAAATAAAAACAAGGACATCAATGAGGTGTAAAGTCATAAGTAAAAAAAAAATAAAAAAAAAAAAAATTATGATGAGGGAATAAACCCCACTTACCACAGATTACAGCAGGATGGCATGAACACGTGAACAAACATATATAGGTCATATAACCTTTCTTCAGTTGTAGAACACAGCAGACACTAGCTGATCTTTTGGGACACGGTTGAGCAGAGTGAGTGGTTGAAGGCTTGTTCAAAAATTGAAAAAAGGACAGGTAATGAGTTGATGAGTCGAAGACAATATACCTGAGCTTTGCAAAATTAGTAAATAATTTGTAAAAACATACCATGGATAGAAGAAAAGATAGCTGTCAGCTAATAATATTAAATATGAACAGTAAATTGGAAAAAAATTATACAAAATATTTCCTGGGTGAGCAATGGTTCATGTTAGTTAGAAATAGTAGGGGTTTGAAATTGAAGGTAGAGGTTGGAAAAGGAGGAAAATTTAAAGAGATCACTGGGTATTATCTTAAGTTAAGACCTGTAGTCCATTTTTACTAGTGGCTGGTACCCACCTTCCAAGCTCAGGGAGGGAGGACTCTGATCAAATGACTGGAGAAGCAGGAATTGGATTATCAATATCATGCGAGGTAGCATGAGCAGTTACTGAACGGCCTGGATTCTGTGCTGTTCGTGGTTATTGATTCTTATTGACAGTTAATTAATGGTTATAACTAGGTAGGAAGCAGGCAGTAATTACAAGTTGACTGGTACATTTGATGGATGTTTTCACATGCTGCATCTCATATGATGGGAAAACTTTCACTGATGGTGGAAACATGGTGTATCTTACACATCTTGCAGCTCGTTACCACCACTCCCTGTCTTTTTTTCCATTTTTGAACATGCCCCTTACCCATTCCCTCTGATCAACTGCCACAAATTGCAACAATTGGCACATAACACCTACATTGTGTCTGCATTGTTTGACTGCTGAGGAAGAGTTGTCATTATCATTCTTCAGTTCTGGTTTCCTGAGTGCTTGTCATGAGCACTCTCAACTACTTCCTGTGCATGAACAGTTGATTTTCATGAGTAATCCTCCACACCAGATCCTCCTTGATTTGGTCTATCCTTTCTTTATACACCTTCCCACAAATCTTTTTCCTGTGATATCCATAGTAAAGTAGGACTTTGTTTTTCTTTCTTCCTCCATCGTTAGGAAATGACTATACCACCTTAGTTGAGACTGTTGTAAGGATTCTGCCATGATGATATTTATACTGACTTTTGCCTGATTTATTTCATTCCTTACTTTGAACTTTCATGTCCCCTGAAGCATGGTGTACACAAACTTGATTAAATGCTTGAAGACTTTTCCAAATGGGGTGTATGTTTGTAGTGCATAAGTCAGTATGGAGATGTAGGTTTTAAATAATACATGTTTGCTCTTTCTGGGCACTTTGCCCTCCCACAATAGAGTTCTGACTTGGTTCTGTTCGTAATCTCATATTGTATGTCCAATAATTACAATGTCTCATGTGTGTTCTTGCCATTTTCACGTATCAGCGCAGTCCCTCCATCATCTATGGTAGGGCTGATATATTCTCCTATCCTTATTTTTAAATATTCTAAATGTGTCATTTTCTTTTACCTATTATGTTATTACTTGGTGAACAACATGGGCCTGTTTGTTTCTTTACAGAATCTTTTAGTGCCATCTATGTAGGTCCAGAAAGCATAAAAGAGAAAGAGATACCTCTTATTGTTTGGCCTCATGGTGGACCACATTCAGCTTTCAGTAATACTTTCTCTTTGGATGCAGCTCTGTTTACACTTCTTGGTGAGTTCAACATGGACACTTTATTATGAGAAATTTTATATAAAATAATAATGTTTAATGATTTGAAATTGTAACATATCTTAGAATTTCGCAGAATGAAATTAGTTTCCAAGATAATGAGTTAAATTGAAGTATATGGTACCACCATTTTAAAGCCATTTTTACAGTTAATTTTGATAATAATCCCAAGTAATATGTCCAATATAAGCATTAATTCAAGTATGAATAGTAAATTCAAGAGTTAGATTCATTTAAACAACCTGTAGAAAAACTTAACCTCAGATTTGGACATGTAATATTTAACTTTCATATCACTTTGCTAAATCAGTATATTTCTTTAGTTCAAAAGATGGTTAGGTAATAAATAGCCAGAAGATTAAGTTTGTTGTTAGAAAAATCTTACTTAGGGTTTAAAGATGTTTAAAAGTGATTTGCCAGTTTAGAATTTTTGTCACGTAATTTTCCACTCTAAGATCGAAATATTCAGCCATTAGAAAATAGTTGAGAAGTCATTTGATAAATAGAAAGTAGCATAATTTTGGTTGTAACAACATATTAAAATTTTGGAAATTTTCATGGATTTTAAGGATCATTTTTTAAATATAATTTGGTATAGCAAGACGTGCTTCATGAAAAGGTTAAATATTTCAATCACATTCGGTAAATCATGAAAAGAAATTATGTTCAGAGTAAAGTTTATTTAAATATAAAGAGTTTTCAGCAAGTTTTATTTCAAAATATTAAAGCATTTAATTGTAATAAAGTGAAATAGGTTTTGGAGCAAGAAATGCTTGAACAATGTAGCTCGAAATTGGACCGCATTCTGGAGGAATGATATTTCTAAAATTTGTAATAAATCAGGGAATATATTTACAGATTCCAAATTTTTACAGCAACCATTTTACAATATGGAAATTTGTTTGAAGCTATTTTCAAGTTGATACTTTGAATAATTTAAGTAGTAAAATTTTGTTTTCAAACTTCATCCAACTTTCAAAATTAGGTAAAATACTTTATTTGATATCAGATGATAGAAGAGCAATAGGAGAATAGAATGAAATTTTTTTCAGCTTGACAGGAGTAATATTTCGAAAGTTATGGCAATAACATCTAAATGACTCTTTTTCTGGCGAAACTACTAAAGCTACAAATTTTTTTATAATAACCTAATTTGACGTTTGTAATGACATCTTGCAACCACCAAAATTTCAGAGAGATAGGATTATTTTTGTTGTCAATATCAAAATTGTATGGCAGAATATCGTCAGAAACTTATCAGTTTTCTGATGCAATTCGTGGGAACTACTGGAAAATTTGGTTCCCAGGCACAAGCAGCAATGATGCTATAAATACCCCCTCCAGAACCTTGCCTCTCCCCAGTCTAAAGCAGCAGTCTAGTTGTGCAGTACCAGCTATGTAGAACGGTAGCTAGTTTGGACTCGTGGCGCAGCAAATTACAAACTTGCGCGGAAATGGTTGATTTTTGAAATCATGTTTGAAAGGAACTTTAAATACCTCATGTAGCCAAGTAGCTGTAGGGGTGTGAGGTTGGTCTAACTCGAATGGTTGGTTGGATCTGCAAGACGTTCTTCTGTAAAATTGTCTGATCGCCTGTGCAGTTTTCTGACTGTAAAATCTGAAGAATATAGTTATCTAACAAGAATGGACTAGTGAACATCATTTGAACTTATACCTTTCTGTAGCTTTTTTTTAAAAATAAGCTATGTGGCCACCATGGTCATTATATTTAAGTCAGAACTGTAACATCCTAGGCTACGCATAGTTATAGCTGAGACAAGGTGTTTACCTAACCCCCAAGGTAGAGCTTTGTTCCTGACAAAATATGACATGAAAAATGTTTTGTAAGATTTTTTAAAAGTCTGTTAGTTTATAGTAATATGAGAACAGTGTCTTAAGTTCTTGGCTTTGAAGGTATATAATCATGCCATTGAAAAAGTGACTGTAGAAAGTTTACAAAGGAAGTGTTGATAGCCACTTACTACTACAAGCAAATACAGTTTGCAGGACTGAAAATTTTTCTGACATAATATTTCAGTGCATTCGTATTATCATTGTTGTGAAGGAAGTTTGGGAAATCCATTTTAAAAGGATGAGTGAATTTAATACTTCTGGTTCTTTCCATATGATTTGAGAAATACCTATTTGAGTTGTTATGGTATTGCAGGAGTGAAACAATTTTCTGCATTTTCTGATAACAAAGTTAGTTTCATTTCTGTAAATATGTAGAATCACATTTTAAAAAAAATATTTCAAGACATACAAGATATATATGGCTTATCATGAATGCACACTCTGCCTGTATGAGGGTTGCTATTTATATTTCTGGCCTAATAATTAAAAAACAAATATTTATGATTGAAATTGGTTTTATTGTTTCTGAAAATATTCTCCTTGAAAATCAATACACTTTTGCATGCGTTTGAACCAATTTTAGAAACACTTTTTCCCCTCCAGAACACGCATCTTGAATGCATCAAACGCTTCTTCGGGTGTCGAAAATCGTTCACCACGTAATTTATTTTTGATGTGCGGAAATAAAAAGAAGTCATTGGGTGCAAAATCAGGGCTTTATGGCGGATAACCCATCAATTCAGTGTTTTGATTGGTCAAAAATTTGAGCCAATATGTGACAGCTCGCATTGTCGTGATGAAGAATTATTCACCTCTTCTTTGACTTTTTCCAAATTTCTCCAAAGACTTCTGGTAAAGAAATGGTTGTGTACAATTCAAAGTTGACTGTTCTATGTTGCTGTAATGCCGCTATCACCACGTGACTGGTAATGCCGAAGAAACAGGCAACTATTTGCTTCAATGTGCTTCTTCCGCGAACAACTTTTGTCAGACTTGGCTTGTCTTGGAAGACCCATACAGTCGATTGCTGTTTTGTTTTGGGCTCATATGCGTAGATCCATGATTCGTCACCTGTGTAAATGTTATACACAGTCTTTGATGCACCTTGAACGTATTTTTTTAACATTTCCTTGCACCAATCAACACGACCTTCCTTTTAAGTGTTTGTCAGATTATGCGGGATCCAAAGCGAACAAATCTTTTTTACGGCCAGATGATCATCCAATATTTTATTGATGCTTGTCGTACTAATGCCCAATGTCACATGATGATCTTGCTTTATCAGCTCACGCACAGCATCAATGTTTTCTGGCTCAACAACCAATTTTGGATGACCCTGACGGAATTCGCCCTGAGGCGAACTTCGGCTACGATTGAATTCGTTATAAAAGTTTTTTACAGTGCTATATGATGGTGCTGTATCGCTGTATAAAGACTTAAGTTCATTGATGCACTCTTGTCTTGATAATCTACTTCGAAAGTTGTGAAAAATAATCGCATGAAAATGTACACAAGTTAATTCCATTTTTCGCCCGAGATTAATTTTTAAAGTTACTGCAAACAACAGATCGTGCTCAAATGACACATTGTTATGAAGAAGGCTATGTTCAACAATATCAGTGTTTCCAATGGAAATGTCAGAAGGTGCCTGGCAACACTAATTGTTGCCAAGGCTAGAAATATAAATAGCAAGCCACATAGAATTTATTTAATCCATTTAGAAAGACTAAAAAATTTCAACGTAACCTTCTTTCACCTTGTCACATTACTGTTAAAACATGGTGTTTCATCTGTTATTTCACTGCAGTCTTTGTTAGTTGCTGAGATTGAGAAACTAGTGCATTATGCACCCTCTTACGATATAGGTGGCCATTGTGTATTGTTCAATGGTTTTGCTACAATGATGTTATTAGATTCCAACAACTTTTTAACTGTAACCTGCCATTATTAAAATTGGTTGCCTATGAATATATTTTAGTGGCTTCATTCTGTTTGCATGATCTATGATTTCTGTATGCTCAAACTTTACCTGGTGCTGGTTCTACTATCGCCAGTTTTTTGTGGGTATCTGATATGAAGGCATCTCTCATGTTGTATGATTTATTCTTCAGCTATGTAAACAGTATTGTAAATGTATTTGATATTGCAATCACAAGTTTTATACATTGTGAAGGCACAATTACTAATATTGTCCTTTACTGTAAGAAGATGGTGACATGGTTTTATTAGTGGTTGGAATATTGTTCTCACATTTTGTTTGCCCAGGAACCTGCCAGTCTTGCTAGAAGTTGCACTTAAAACTGCAAAACAGCAATCCTTACATACTAACCAGTCGGCTGTCTGTGTCATACTTTTTATTTCATCCCCAAAGGAATAAGGGAATGTTCTTCCATCATAATTGTTCTTACGAAACACATGGTGCTCTTCTTTTGTGCAAATCGTAAGTGGGGTGGCTAGTTTTTCTTGCATCACAGTTGCAAATGAACTGAAATAACATGTGGTCTTAAACAGAAAGTGTTAAATAGGTATTTATCCAGTGGTGTACTAATTTCCTCTTCCTGTTGCTTATATCCTGACTGTCCTTCAGGTTTACTCTTGTTTTTCTCTTGGACTGTTCAGTTCAGCAATTCTAGCTTCTTTTAGTTCAACATTGTGACTGACACTGGTCAACTTTTCATTCTTCACTGCCCCTCTGCACATAAACTGACACTGTTTAAGAACTTCTCATTTCAGTTCAGCACTTTATCATTAATGCAAATGCATTATGTAGTAAATACTGTGTCAAATAATATGTGGCTAGATACAATGTTTTAGATTCATTTCTTCTCTACACAAATGTAGCAGCAGTTGGACTAACAAGGAGGCTGCCAGAAATGGTAACAAAAGATTTTGATCTCCTAAATGATAATCCACCTAGTCATGTAGCAACCCTCGGCGTGTGCACACCTCCCGAGCCTCATGACTCATTTTCTACATCATGATTAAGGTTTAACCGAAATATTGAGTTTATTTGTGTGTTTATATATGTTCTACTCTCGTCGCTGTCAACTTTGGTAAACCACAGATAAAATTCCTTCCTTGACGCATCACTCATTATTAATAGAATTAGAAGTAGCATTATTATCATCATTTATTTAATTACCTTATTTTATTTTTCAAAATTTAGCTGTCCATATTTATTTACTTTATTTCCCCCCTCTCCTTTTTTTTATTTATTTATATATATATATATTTATATATATACCACCATCTGCGTATTTATATACAATATCTCAGCCCCACCGCCATATTGATAATCCACCTAGTCATGTAGCAACCCTCGGCGTGTGCACACCTCCCGAGCCTCATGACTCATTTTCTACATCATGATTAAGGTTTAACCGAAATATTGAGTTTACTTGTGTGTTTATATATGTTCTCCTCTCGTCGCTGCCGTCAACTTTGGTGAGTGATGAGTCATTTTCCCTGTCCTTACAATTAAATATATTTTGAAGAGTATTTATCCAATATGTTTGTGGTACAGTATTTGCATCAACATATCTTAGTTCCTGAGATATTTGCATGCACAAAATCCCGTAGTTGTTGAATACCGGAGACATTGTATCCTAATAAAGGTGGGGCAGCATGCTCAAGTTGGTAAGATGTTTGTTTACAATTTATGGGTTCTGTCTGGTTCAGATCTTCTCACTTCCCTATGTATTTTTATACAAGCTAGAGTTTTCAGGCCAGTTCAGTCCACAAGTCAAAAAATGTCAATTATTCTAGTTCAGTATGTTCAAAGAATAATTTTGGATTGATAATTTATTCATCGGTTGGACAAACAAACTTGACAGCATACAACAAAATCTTTGAAAATGAAGATGGAACTTGCTCAACCACATTGAAAATAGTTTCACCTAAATTTGCATTGTTTATTTTTTTGACAAATAAAAGCTTTTCTTAAATAAATCTAGAATGCACTGGCTTTCTTGAAATAGCAAAAAGAAATACATTTATAATACATGAGTAATATTTATAATGATTTATAACATCGGTTTATAAGACGTTGATTTAATTCATTTTTTTTTTTTTTTTTTTACATAAAGAATGTAAACAACTCTGACCAACAGCTGTCAAGTTAGTTAAACTTCCAATAGATGACACCTTCTATATTCTTTAAAGAATGTAAACAATGTCATCCACCAGCTGTCTTGCGTATTAGCTAAACAGATAGGGTTTATACAAATAGGGTTTTTATAAATGAAAACATTAATTTTAAACTATTTGTTTATTTTTCGTCAGTAGTGGGGAGCATAATCTTAAAAATGATGTCTCAGTAATTAATTTTGATGAAGTATTAAGGGAGATATGTTGCCAAAAAAAAAAAACAAAAAACAAAAAACTTTGAGTAATAATATATACTACATCTACATCTATACTCACAAATACTGTGGGTGGCAGAGGGTGCTAAGCACCAATCCTAATTCTGTGCAGAACGAGGAAAGAAGGAATACATAAATGAATCAGTACGGCATCTTATTTCTCGAATCTTATCCCTCCTGTCATTGCGACCTAAATAGGTTGGCGGAAGAAGTATTTCGTTGCACTCGTAAATTAAAGATTTCCGCATATTCTCCAACAAATTCAAACGAAAACAACGTCGTCTGTCCACCAAACAATCCGAGCCCAACCCACGTATCAGCTCTGTGACACTTAAGTAAGGACTGTAACTAGCAGTCACGAATTGAGCGGCTCTCCTCTGTACTTTCTCTAATGTGTCAATCAATCCCTTGCGATACGGATCCCAAATTCCACAACAATAATCCAAATGCGGACACACTAGTGTTTTGTACGCTATTTCCTTTGTATGAGCATTACAACTTCTCAAAATACGACCTATGAATTGTAGTTCAGAATTAGCTTTGCCTACGACGGAAGTTATATGCAAGTCCCATTTCATGTTGCTTTGTACTGTTACTCTTAGATACTTCAGGGAATCCACAGTGTCAACAACTGAATTGTTAACTTTGTACTCCTGAGCAAGTGGGGTCTTTTATTACTTATGTGCATTGCCTTGCACTTTTTACAGTTAAGTGTAAGCTGCCATTCACGGCACCATTCCGAAATAACATCCAGATCATGCTGAATTTCTAAGCAATCGTCAGAGCACCTCACTTCCCCATAAATAAGTGCATCATCAGCAAAAAATCGCATCCTGCAATTAACGTTGTCACTGAGATCGTTTATAAAAATTAAGAAAAGAAGTGGTCCTATTACACTTCCTTGAGCAACGCCAGAAGTAACATCTAGCTTAGAAGAGGCTTTCCCGTCAACAACGACATACTGTGACCGACCAGTTAGAAAATCGCGTATCCATTCGCAAATCTGATCAGATATAGGCTACCGTATGCTCGAATCTTTGCTAAAAGTCGGTTGTGTCGTACAGAGTCAAAAGCTTTCTGAAAATCCAAGAAAATAGCATCAACTTTTGATCCTGCATCGATAGCTTTCATTACATCATGGGAAAATAGAGCCAGTTGCGTTTCACACGATCGGTTCTTCCGAAATCCGTGTTGGTTTGCTGTAAGTAACTAGTTTTCATCTAGAAACTTCATAACGTTAAAGCATATGACATGCTCTAGAATTCTACTACAAACAGATGTTAGAGATATGGGTCGATAATTCCTAGGATCTCTCCAATCTCCTTTCTTGAAAATGGGAATCACCTGCGCTATTTTCCAGTCAGAAGGTACTTTTCTTTCTTCTAAAGATTTACAAAATATATCTGACAGAAATGGTTCTATTTCTTCCGCATATTCCAAAAATACTCTTACTGGTATACCATCGGGACCCGGCGCTTTCCCCCACTTCAGGAGCTTTAATTGCTTTATGATACCTACACTATTAATTTGTACTGGATCCATCTCAAATTCTACACGCTGTGGAAAAACGGGAATGTTTTCCATGTTTTCATCAGGGAAGGAATTTTTAAATTCGGTGTTAAATATGGTAGCATTGTTGCGGCTGTCATCAACTACCCGACCGTCTTGTAGTAGAACTGGCATATTGTTGTCACAACCACTTTTTTTTTTTTACATACGACCAAAATTTCTTTGGATTTTCAATGAGGCTCTTGGAAAGTGAATTGCAACGAAAGTCATTAAAGGCCTCGCGCATCGCATTCTTGACCCGTCCTCTTGTCTCAGCTAGCTTTTCTAAATCACTCCTATACATCGTCCTTCTTGAGCATGCATGTATCTTCCTTTGCTTTTTAAGTAACCTTTTAACTTCACGTGTATACCACGGGGGATCGTTCCCATCCCTGATTGTCCTTTTCGGTATATGTAAGTCCATACCTTCCCTGACTATATTTATGAATCGAAGCCACATCTCTTCAACCGAGCCTCTTCCTTCCATAAAGGTAATGTAATTATCCCTCAAAAACATTCTTAAACTCTCCTTTGGGGCCTTTTCGAACCTGTAAACAACCCTATCTTTTTTCTTTTTGCATGCAACTGTTAATTTTACTGTAGCAATTACAGCTTTATGATCACTTATTCCCGTGGTGGTAGAAATGTCTGTGAATAATTCAGGCCTATTTGTAACGAGAATATCTAAAATGTTTTCGTTATCGTTGTGGCACTGCGTTGGTTCAGTGACGAGCTGCTCAAGATTAAGATCTGAGAAAAGGTCAAGAATAATCTCACAGAATATTTTATCCCTGCCACCAGTGATGTGGGCATAATTATTCCAGTCAATATTTGGAAAGTTGAAGTCACCTCCTAGTATTATTCCATGATCCAGAAATTGGCGAGCTATATTACTTACATTATTTCTTAAGGCCTCGGCAACACCTCAATCTGCATCTGGTGGATGATAGAAAGACCCTATTACAAGTTTTGTCCTAGCTACTTTTAGTCTAATCCATAGGATTTCCCAGACTGTATCAATATTTATTTCGTTACACGACAGGTGTTTACAAACAGCTGTAAATACACCACCTCCATTTGAATGTAACCTATCCTTACGGAAAACATTCATGCTGTTGTTAAAAATTTCTGCTGAAATTATATCCGGTTTTAACCAGCTTTCAGTACCTAATACAATATCAGCTTCTGTGCTGCTAATAATGCTTTCAAGCTCAGGCTGTTTATTACAAATACTTCTACAGTTAATAACGAGTACTTTTAACGGTCGAGAATGATTTACGTTACTCCTAACATATGGTGCCGAATTTAATTGGGCTGCCCGTAACTGTCATCCCAGTTTTGGGTCTTCCTCCCTCAGCCTAGATGACTCGTGAATTAAATATGATGAATAATGAGGTTGGTGGTTTGTTATAGGTTGAAAGAAGAACTGTCTCAATTGTAGTAATTATTTATTTGTTTAGTGTAATAGGTACGTAACAAAATACTTACAACATGTTACAAAACAATTAGGAAAAACTTTTGGATATACCAAATGGGACCTTATCTTTAAAACGATTAAAAATCATTTATTGATTTTGATTATGTATGAAGGGAAGTAAATGGCTGATCTCAAATAGACACCTTTCAGAAATAATGATACTTTTCACCTTTAAGGGCCGAATTCCAAAAAATTCTTTTCTTAAAATATGATGTGACCAAAGTGGAGACCTTAATCTGTAAAATGATACCTCATTTATCGATTATGGTTACATATGAAGGGAGACAATGGCTCATGACCAAAAAAAAAAAACCATTTAGTAATAATATATATGATGACATTAAAAAAAATATACTTGTTATGGGATTACCAGGGTAAGGACGGTGACTATTATCTGAGTTTGAGGCCCGGGGTGTGTCTCTTATCATGAATATGTTGTAGACCAATTCCCACCTTCAGAGTTTGGATGAGAACATGGATTCAGTGAGTACTCTTAAGGCTCAGACTTTGAAACAGTTATTGAGATGAGAGTTGCAGGAACTGAAGTTGTCAAGATTTTGGAAGTAAATTGATTGTCTATGACCATTCATTCTGATGGATAACTGGTTTATGAAGAACTCAGGCAGTCGTGGCTGGCAATCAGGTATTTGAGGATGGTATAGTTCAGTTGGCATGGCCTGTGATGTTGTAAGTTTCACCAGTGATAAAGTTACAATAGGTTATGATGGATGGAAGGATATTGTATGTTTTGCCACGAGGCTTATTACAAAGGAAGGAAGTGTATGGTGGATTATGAGCAGTAAAGGGTTGGTATTTGTGCACAAGTATATTTTTTAAGTTAGGTGGCCTGCTGAAGGTGATGTAGTGTGTTGTGAAAAGGACAGTGGGGAGAATGTGACGCATTTCAGATAAAAGATCTGAGAAAGTTGTAGCCACAAAGGAGAATCTGATTCAGGGATTCCAGGCTAGGAGATAACTGGGTGAGAAAGTCAGGATTACATTTTGTTTTGAATTGTCTGTTTTGCTGTACTGGATGGTTGTTGGCTCAAGATTTCTGTTTATGGATCAAATCCAGGGTATAATTATGAGATATAATCACTTGTGTCTTGTTGTTAGAGTAAAAGGTAAAGGATTCTTGATTGGGGCATAAGTATCTGCCTCAAATGGTTAGGCTGTTGGGGAGGGAGCAGTTTGTGTTATATGGGTGGCAGTTATCAAAGTGCAGACATTGTTGTATGTCTATACCAGAAAAGGTGATGTTAGTAAGTTTACGATCATGTGAAGTTTAGGCATTAGATATTGTTAAGGAATTTTAGGAAGTTGGGGAGGAGGTTTCCGGGTAAAAAAAAAAGTTATCTTTGTTTCGGAATTCCCTCACGACATTTCTTCCTGCTCAATGTTTTCTTTTATTTATTGACAAGAAACTAAAACAATGATTTGCTAAAAAATAACTGATCTCTGTTTTATGCAATGTGCTTGCTTAGAAAATTATTTCATGAAATAAAAGTATGCAAATGAAATAAATAAAAGATAATGCATAATGATTTGTAGTAATAGAAAAACAAAAATAGTTGATAGAGAATAGATTCTATCTCTAGTCCACAAATTGTGGAGCAGTCATCTTATCAACTTGACCACACTGCCCTACATTTAGTAGAATACAATATCTTTCATATTTAACAACCATTATTTTTTTCTTATGAATATCTCAGAAACTGGGGTCCAATTGAAGAAGCGACTGTATTGTGGGCATATGTGGTGAATATCCTTCAACATATATTTGCTTGATGGAAATCCATTCCTTCCATGTCAGATAGTCTCCTCGTAAGAGGTAAAATATGTTGAAAGTGAAAATATGAAAATCTTGAAAATAAACTAATGGGATTTAAATGTTGTCTATAGATGTGAGTTTTGATGATGGATACTTATTTAAAAAAAGAAAAATGAAATGTGTCAAATAATTGTAACAAAATTATGATGGCATTACCATTCTGCATCATTCCAGACATGCAGCTGAAGACTTTAATTAGCAGTTGCTGCTAATGAGAGGGTTGTCACATCTATGCACATGGAAATATAAGCTTTTTACCAGCATTTCTTATATTCTACCTACTTTCAGATACATAGATGGGACCATTTGATCAACTACCCAAAACCATTAGGGTAAAAACATGCCAAGCAGGTCGTGGTGAAGTGGAAGATTGTGGTCGCGATGAAGGTTGCTGTCGCAGTCGATGGGAAAAAATAAGCCGCGCAGCTCGCGGTGTTGGGGAAGGTAGATGTTGAGGTATAGCTGCTAGCGTTTATTAGTGTTTTGAAAATCCTTGTGCCACTCGTTGTAAATTGTTTGTCTTGTGTTTAACTCGAGTATCATTTTACTTTATTTAATCTGCAATGATTTGTGGAAGTGATAAATATAGGGATGATGATGAAGATCTGTCAGCAGCCACAAAGTGGTGGATACTTTCTACAGCTAGTAATGGATACTTCAGTTAATGCCAATAAATTAACAGACACACATGCTTGGTGAATGTCACCATTTAAATCAGAAACTGAAAAATCATCCAGACTAATTCGATGCCTACCTACAAAAGACACGGTCACAAACTTTTAAATACATTCACAGCAAAATCCTGGACAAACTGGAGAAATCAAATGTTTATAACAGTTACAGCGCCAGTCCAATAAATGCCGAGGAAAAACTCATTGTGGCCGTAAATTAATGATAATTATTGTAAATAAAGCAATGTACCATTTAGCAAAGCATTTCAAAGTCAAATTTTAAAATTTTCATCCAAAATCAGAATTTCCATTTCAAATTCACATTTTATTTTAAATAATAATGAAGACGAGAAATATTTTTTTACCTTCTTTAAATTTATTATTATTGTTGTTGGACTGAATCGTCTGTTTGAAGTTCCATTTCCGTCAGTATATGATGTGTAATAATTTCTGAATAGTCAATCAAGTCACTAACAATGAGTAATTATTTCAATTACTGTATAAAATTTGTTGTAATTTATCTACCACTGACTGTCTAATTGCTTGAAACTTTAACTTTTCGGTAACTATCCAATTTATAAAAATCTGTTCTTATTATTTCATACAATCATTTATTTAAAACAGAATTTAGCATTGTCAATGTCAGTACATTGTTAATTTATATCTGCAGTTGTGTAATAAATCAATATTTAGAATAAGACAAAATTAAACAACACTCTGTACAGTAGCAAAACCAAACTGCGTAATCAAGTGTAGAAGGTAGATCACGTGACCTAGCTCAACCAATCAGAGCCAAGCAGACCTCCAGCAGCACGCTAGGCAGTGAGGTGAAAACAAAATACTCTGTTTTCTCATCGACATCGCGGTGAGCAGCAGGCATAGCGGTGAGGCTGGTGGTGAAGGCGACCACCTCGGCGTGGGCTGTCTCATTACTAACAATGCTTTTGTTTCACATGGATGAAACATCTACCATGACCGCGAGCTGCTTGGTATGTTTTCGTCCTTACAGTGTGGCTGGTGTTTCAGGAGCAGGATTTAATTCTGCACATGTCCCCAAAACTAGCATGTGATATGTTAATGTACTCTGGCAAACAATTTAGCTGCAAAATGGAGATCAAATTGAGCAGTGAAATGAAATTTAATAATCGTAATTATTGCATTGTAACAATAGAGCAGTAGACATGCAGTTTTAATAACTTTGGAGTGTGGGACATCAAATGGGTTGTTATCTGGTGCTACAACAAATGTGAAAGATATCCATTATTAATGAATTAGATTTGATGGAATATTTTAAACGAGAAGAACAAATTTTAAGAATATTTCTACAGAAGAATGAAAATATTTTTAATTAGAGCACAATTTAGAGCAATACTGCTTTTATCTGCATTATACAATTAGAAAATGAACATTTTTTTCTACACACATTTAAATCATTTTTAATTGTTAATATGGCATGTAATCATAGGTTTTCCCAGAGAATCTGATGCTTGAAGATCTCTCAGGCATGCGGCCAGATCAATCGATTATGAATGAACAAATGTTTGATGGTGTAATGTGCCATCATCTTCAGGTTGTGTCTGGTGGCTGGTGTGAGGAGCGCAGCCCAGGATGCGACTGCTGGGCCATTCCGGCCAGGTCGGTATTAATACCCTTCTACCCATCCCCTCCACTCCCACCACTGCACTCCGATAGCGGTGGTGGGGGTGGCACACTCCAACGCGTCGAGCAATGGCCTTCGGAGCCACTTCAGTGCTGGGTTCCAAGCTTAGCTTAGTTGGAACCTGTATCTTTGTTTATGATGTTACTCTGTAGCCAGATCTCAGTGGGCTTCCTCTTATACACAGTACTACTTGCCTCAGTTACAGGGGCGTAGCTACTATGGGGCTAGGCGGTGCAGTGCACCGGGGCCCCTACCGCTCAGGGGGCCCCCAAGCATACCTCAGGCGGGGCCCAAAAACGCACCTCTGAGGGGCCCCTACGCGCAGTTTAGAGGGCCCACCAGCCTTCACGGCAAACTGGCGACCTTTTTTTTCTCTACCATCGTGTCTAAGGGGGCCCCTGAGCCCCTCACTAAGGGCCATCACTGCTCATGGGCCCCTAAGCCCAACTCAAGGGCCCCCATCCTCAGCTCAGGGGTCCCCTACCAGCACACAAAGCAAAAAAAAAGGTCGCCCATCTGGCCTGAGGGCCCAAAATAATTTTTTTGCACCGGGGCCCTTGTTGGCTAAGCTACGCCACTGCTCAGTTAAAGATGATCTGGGACTTAGGAAACCTGGCATATATTACACACCATGCAGAGAGCAGAAAAGCATACATTGGGTAGACCATTTGTATGATCGAAGAATGGTGCAGAGAACATAAGCGTCACACTGAGCTAAAGCAGCCGACTTGGCTGGACCGGTCCAGCAGTCGCGGCCTGGACTGCACTGCTCACGCTGGCCACCAGTCGCAACCTGAAGATGATGGCACGTTACTTTGTTGAAAATTCGTTCATCCATGATCAATTGATCCGGCTGCATGCCCGAGCGATCTTCAGATATTAATATGGTATTACAATAGTTCAGGTGCAACATAGCTGAGATGAACAGATCTTTTCATTTCTTAATTGCAGAATTTTGTCATAGGTAGACACCTAGGAATTGATTATGAAAGAAACATAAAACATAAACTAAACCAATCATTCACCAAGGATGCACAAAAAAAAAAAAAAACAATAGTTCATGTCATGCCCTTACTCATAAAAATTGAAAAAAAGGCTGAGCTTGTGCAGGCACCCATGGTCAACAGAAAAACAAGAATTCATGTGTAAGAAGAATGTCTTATTTCATTATATTAATATAACAACATATTGTTTCAGGGTTTGGAATATTAATGGTGAATTACAGAGGATCAATTGGAGCAGGACAGGATAATGTGGAATTCCTGCTTGGTAAAATCGGTGATACTGATGTTAAAGATGTGCACCATGCTGCAGCTGAGCCTTAAAGCAGTTCCCTTTCTTAAATCCAAATAAAATGGTCTTGTTTGGAGGGTCACATGGTGGTTTCCTTGTAACCCATATAAGTGGACAGTTTCCTGTGAGTATTAACCATTGTTAACAGAGGATATTATGATTTAAAACCAATCAATGACCACTGTTTATTTTCTTTTATGCTTGCTTCCCTCTTTTTTTTTAGTTGGACTACAAAGCAGTTGTTGCAAGAAACCCAGTTACAGATGTTGCAGCCATGTTTTCTGTAACGGATATACCAGACTGGTAAGTAGTGAATACCAGATGGATGTAGTTAAAACACTAGAAACCTTCCAATTGAAAACTTTTTTTTTATTTTTTAAAGATTTTGATAAGATTAAAATTAATTAAAAAAAACTTCAAATTCAGCTTTTTGTGCAGGTTTTTTGTTGCTGACAGTGATACTAGATGTAACAAGCTGATAACTATTTTTGTGCAGTATCTGTGGTATCTCGTAGAATGTAATCAGAATGTTAGATTTTTAGATTTTATTTTCTCTATGTGGAACAGTGCGTAGATTTTTCAGACATGCTTTTTGATCCATTAGATAATGCAATTTTAATAAAATCTAAAAAAAAAAAAAATCACAGGTACAAATTGGGGAAATCTTTCCCAAGTTTGTTTGAATTTCCATTGGTGATAAACCATCCAAAATGAAGAATTTTATGTTGGCACAGTATTCCAGTTTATCTGTTTTAATGACACAAATAATATGTCTGGTTTAAAAAGCTGTTATCAAAAACACTACTTCACAGATCAAGCTGAAACTTGACATTCATGTTGAAACACTGGTATCAACCTCGCAGAAAAATAATAAAAATATAAACTGCATTGATAGCAATGCTATGTGTCTGACAGACCAAGAACTATTCACCGGTTTAGCATAATAGTCCCATTTTGGATACGTAAGCATTATTTCTACTGATAACATTTATATTATGAGTAATCAGCATCATTTGCAATTACTTTAATGTTAGGTTATTGGCTTTACAATTGATATTATGTGACCAAACTTGCAGTTTTGTAGTGTTGATACACTCCAATTGTCTTTTAAATACTTTCAGTGTAATTTCATTAAAATCTTGGGTATTCACTCATTTGTTGTTAAAAAATTAATATAAACTTTCAAGGGCTATATTTACTAGAGTAATTATTATAAACTTGCAATTGCTGTTCTTGCTTGAGCTTGAGCTGTGGTAATTATCCAAGAACACAATCAGTAACTAAAATCTTAAATCCATTGGAAGACAGGAGGGTGAAGAGAGTGCTGGGTAGTGTACAAGGTGTATAATGGTGATGAGGCTTGGAGTGAGGAGAATTTACAGTAGTGCTGGAAAGGAAAAGATGGCCATGATCTCAAGTTGGCATAAGGCAGAGGAAAAATTTTCTGTTGTAAGTAACAGAGTCAGGAATTGGAATAAATTATGTAGAAAAATGATAAATAATGTTCCAAAAGCATTGAAAGAATTGAAAATTAAAATTTGTAAAGGGTGAATGTAGGTGGGTGTGGAAATTACACTTTACTTCCTTGGAACTTCCCCATGTCAACTTCTCCAATAAAATTGACACATAGTTCATTAGTCAACACAGCTGTTGAAATTTGTTTGTGAATATTTTATTATTGTTACTGAGCTTTTATTGTGTGAAGGTATTTGTCATTAATAAAAGGAGTTTAGTTCAAATTCGATCAAAACTGAAACTATTGTTTAGGATAAAATTATTCTTACCAAACTGCAATGTCCAGTGCTGTCCCCAGGAACCTAATTCTAATATACTTTTTTGCATGCCTATGTATCATCCACAATTAGATACAGAACATATATTATCATGAGAAAACTATTTTTTTACAATAGGTAATTTCATCACTGCTTCTAATAGCAGGAGCACAACCTGTCGCCTCTCTCTCTCTGTATGTATGTGGGACCATGTTTGTGTCAATCTTTCTTTTTTTGTGAAACCCTGTGCTGGCTCAGTCTATAGAAGGGCAACAGTGAGGCTGCCCAGTTTAATGTTCCTCTTCTTCTTGAGTTGTATCATAATATGACCTCACCCCATAAGCACTGTGGAGAAGTTTTTGATTTGACACAGAACTTTGGTGCATGATCTGGTCATTCTGAAAATTCCTTCCAACACCAGGGTTTAAGCCTTTATCATCACCATATGTCACAGTGTTTCAGTTATCTTGCCGATGAACCTGTTTTACAGGCCTGTTAAATGGTGCAGTTCCATAAAGCTAAAAGTGTTATATAATCTGTCAAGTGTATCAGGTTTCCGATAGCTAAGTTATTAACAATGGCAGTTGCTGTATGAGCTAGGTCTTGAACAGGCTCAGTAACTAATCAAATTTGTTATCATTGGCTTAACAATATCCAGTGATTCCTTATAGGAAACTATGTAAAATGCATCAAATTAGAATTTAAAACATAAGTTTTTGACCTTCTGTACAGAGAATAACTGACATATTTTAGGATTATAATTTGTTTCATTGTCAACATTAGTGCAACTGTGCATACACTGAAATATTATTTAATGTATCCCTGCATCAGATTGTTGCCATTCATTAAAGTTTCTTTCCCATTGTGTTTTAATAAAACAGTGCTAGACATCCTTGCTAAAGCACTGCCACAATGAATGAAGTGAAGAATGTAATGTTTCAAAGTGAAATGCTTTTATGTTTTGTGAGGGAATTAAAATAGAATCATCCGTTGTTGCTTGTTTGATCTTGCTAGGATCTTGCAGTTGCATGAGTACCACACAATGCAAGATGTGAAAATTTACTTTGGTGCTGAGTGACCACTTACAGTCATTATTTTAACAAATTATTATGTTGATAGTTTATTCAAAAGTAATGTTTTGGATGAACAATTAACATTCAGGCCAGGTGTTTGGGAGGACATGGCTTTGATTCCTCATAAGACCATCCAGAATTTGCTTCCCTGAAATCACTCCATGTGAATGCCAGGATGGTTCCTCAAAAGTTCATTTCTGTTTCTTGCCCCTTGTCACCTTCAGCTTTAATGAGACCAACTTGTCCATTCCTTAAATTACTTCATGGGTAGATCACCTTTTAATAAAATTATTTTCTTCTTCAGCGAGTATATTTTTGTGACTGCTGATTCGCTCAAAGAAGTTTTATTTCAGAAAAAAACTCATCATAAACAATTGTTAGGCAAGAAACAATTTACAAGAAAGCTGCTACAATACATTAAAACACACAATTAAGTAAAACAAAATTTGTCCTAGAAGATGCCCGAAGGCTTCAGGCAAAATTTTGCTGCAATTAGTCGATAATAGAAAGTAGCTCAGTGCCTGTCAAAAGGAACAAGGTATGAAATTTCAGCTGCTAAAGCAATTAAAAATTTGAAATATCAATTGATAGTCAGCCCCATCATGGATGTCCTTGATCTGTCGGAACTGATGGAAATTCTTTGATGGAAGATGGTACAGTCATTCAGCAGGTATTGATGAATTTGACCTAGCTATAAGTGAGCTACTTGGACCAGTTGAAATGCAGGTGTAGGCAAAGTAATAATAGTCATATAGAAGGAAAACATTATATTGGGTAACTGGAAAAGGCTATTTATTATTCCTTTATTTAAGATAAGGGACAGAACAAAATATTTTTCCATAGTCTCACAGTTTATGGATCTATGATACAGGGAAAAATAAGAAAAGTAGTAGAACCAGATGAAGAACAGTTTAGATTTCAATCAGATTTATCCATGATGTCTCTTATTTTTGGTCCAAGGGTGCTTTTTGAGAAATACTGGCTAAGAAATAAACCATTCATAGCATTCATTCTGGATATAGAAAAGGTGTAGGATCAAATTTCTTATCATCTCATTTGATAGGTATTAATTAAAAAAGGTAGTTAAAAAGGAAAGAGTTAAGTAGCTGTATTGAATACTAAGAAGCTCATTCAAGTACAAGCTACATGATCAGGTTGCTTTGAGAGCTGAAGTGAAGTGCAGCAATGTAGCTCCACTACTATTCTTAAGCATTATGAATTAAATATTCAAGATGGTAATAAATAATGGTGTAAGAGATGATGCCATGATCTGGGAGAGAATGAAGAAGACTTTAAAAAATGGGGACCGAGGATGGTGGGCGAGCGGTTAATGTTCTGGTTTCGCATTTGGGAGGACGGTTCGAATCCCTGTCTGGGCATCCAAATTTTGGTTTTCCATGGTTTCCCCGAAATCACTCCAGGTGAATGCTGGGATGCTTCCTTCCAAAGGCCATGGCCAAATTTCTTCCCATTCCTTGTCCCCAGTCCCACCTGCCTGTAATGACCTTGATGTCGATGAGGCATAAAAAAACATAAAAACCAAAAATGGCTAGATTGGTGAAAAAAAGAAAAGGAGTCTGACAGATTCAGATTTAAAGCAAGTAGAACTAAAACTGTTTGATGAAGAAAACAAAACAGACTCAAATTGGTACTACTTTTGTTACATTTTGATATTGGGGATTAGAAGTTTAATACAGCATGTGTCAATGCTGATACAGTATTTTAACTTGTTGTGGAGGAAAGGGGGTATTTCTTCTTATACAGGTCTATTTTTTTGACATTACATCAAAATACATCGTCTAAGAGAGTACGGTACCTCACAGTTGAGAGACAAGTATCTTGGCACACAATTTTATAGTCTCTCATTTTGAACATGGGGACTGATCTTTACATTTCCACTGTTTAGGCATATTTGATATCCTACCTTTTTTTAGCATCTTTTCCTAATGGTGTAAAATGTATGGATTAGATTTTTGTTCTTATTGTGTTTATCATTACATATCCTCAACACTGTGTTCCAGTCTATAACTCTCTCTCCTCTCTTAACTAGACCAGTGCACATTGACACATTTTCATACATTGATCAGCCGGAACATTCTAACCCCCTACATACTATCACTATAAATCTGTCCAGGCGATAGCAGCATTACCTGATGAGGAATTGCTGCTAGTCACACACACACACAGTACATGTATTATCAGTGAGCGTGCTATCTGTATTTAGATGGGGAAGGTGTGTGATCTATCTGAATTTAACAGAGGGCAGATTGTGATGGACCGTAGGCTTAGCAATGGAAAGTGCACAACTTGTTGAATGTTTGAGGAGTGCTGTGGTGAGTGTCTTCAACAAGTGTCAAAACCAAGGTGAAACCACTTTCAAACGTCGAGGAGTTGGGTGGCCACTCCTCATTACAGATGTCTGACATCGTAGGCTGGGCAGACTGGTAAAACAAGACAGGTGGCGAACTGTGGTGGAACTAACATCACACTTTAATGCTGGGCTGACTACAAGTGTATCTGAACACACAGTGCACCGAACACACCTAACGATGGACCTACGCAGGCGACGACCCAAGCATGTGCAAATGTTAACACCATGACATTGGCAACTGCTACTGAAATGGGCACGTGACCATCATCACTGGAGGTTGACGCAGTGGCAGAGTGTTGCACAGTCTGATGAATCCTGAATACCTCCTCATCATGTCAATGGGAGGGTGTGAATCCGTCGTTTTCCAAGGGAACAGTTTCTTGACACCTGCACTGCGGGGCAGAGACAAGCTGGTGGCGGCTCAATTATGCTTTGGGGAACATTCATGTGGGCATCCATGGGTCCAGTATAGCTCATGCAAGGCACCATGACAGCCAGTAAGTATCGTACACTGGTTTCGGATCATGTATACCCCTTCATGACAATCGTGTTTCCCAATGGCAGTGGCATTTTTAAACAAGATAATGCACCATGTCACAAGGCCAGGAGTGGCTCGAGGATCACAGTGGCAAGTTGCAATTGATGTGCTGGCCTTCCAGCTCACCAGATCTGAATCTGATGAACACATCTGGGATGTGATTGAATGTGGTGTAAGAGCTCATCGCCCCCTCCCCGGAATTTACTAGGTGACTTGTGCATGATGATGTGGTGCCAACTCCCTCCAGCGACCTACCAAAGCCTCATAGCTTCCATGCCAAGACACGTCACCGCTGTTAACCGTGCCAAAGGCAGGCATACCGGCTATTAGATAGGTGGTTATAATGTTCTGGCTGATTAGTGTATATCAGTAATAAAATTCATCAACCTATTACATTCCTTTCTTGCAGAGGATACTTCTGGTTGGTTAAAGAAAGTAGTAAAGTGTTAAATTCATAAGTGATAAAAACTGATAAAAATACCTGTAAGAAGAATTCTAATGAATCCAAATAACAATTTATTTATCTTTGAGCACTTTTGTACAGTCGATAAGAGGACAGCAGTGGCATTTTAAGAGCACTCAGAAAAAAGGACTGTTAGTAAAAAAATCTGAGAGGTTATCTCGTTTTGAGAGGTACGCATTTCCTTGAAGATAATCTTAAGATGATTTCAGGCTTGGCTGAAAAGCTGGGGTTTATAACCAGATGATGCAGCAATAAAACTGGTGAAGATACGTTATTAATACTGACAGCTGCTAGAAGTACCCTCATTTAAAAATCATTTGTGAGGACTGGGTATACCTACAACCAATATTCCA
Source organism: Vandiemenella viatica (assembly GCA_031002005.1). Taxonomy (NCBI): domain Eukaryota; kingdom Metazoa; phylum Arthropoda; class Insecta; order Orthoptera; family Morabidae; genus Vandiemenella; species Vandiemenella viatica. Next base: position 95,838,409 of record JARYHS010013631.1, read on the forward strand.
ATGCTAATAACTACTAGCTTTTCGCATATTGTAGTTCTGAGCAAGATTGGTTGCCAGAGGCAATGTTTCACTTCTAACTGGTTTCCCGATGTTCTGTTTACAATTGATTTAGCTGTCTGTTACTGTGTGATCAGTTCTGTCTCCTAAATTTAATTGATTTATATCGGGGTGCCATTTTGTGTTTGTATCCAAAATAACAATATGAAATATGAGATTTTCGTGGGAAGTTAAGAGCATTGTAATTTTGTCACATGGCATCTTAAGAATCTGCTATAATAATAATAATAATAATAATGATGATGCTTAAGGCATTATTGGCTTGGAGACCCCAAAGCAGTATATCAATTTGCCGTGGCTAATTAATCTAAACCGGTAATCCTATAGGGTTAATGGAAGCTACATTTTAACATGGAATCTCAACCATAGAAGTGTTCTGGTTTACCTTGCACTATACAGCAAGCAGTGCCAGAGGTGAAGGGTCTTTCAATATCCCCAATGAGAACTGGGTACCTTTTGTTCCCGACCAGTCAGATGCCTTAACCACTGAGGCACTAGACCACTCAAGAGTCTGTTATTGATAAATAAATGTTATCCATAATATTTATTTGAATGTTTTATAGCAAAGATGATTGATGCCAAAAATGATCAAATAAAATTGAATGTTCAGTTACTATAGCTTTTTGTACCCTTGGTTCAGGCCTAGAGGACCATGAGACACTGGTAACCTGGCACATAAGCATCGAGTGTGTAATCATGAGGGTTGGAGGGCATGTTCAATACCTGTGTTTTAGATGCAGAGAAATGTTTGTTACCATCTGTCTGCAAAATGTGTATTCTCTATGGTAAATGTACAAGGTCTATACCAAAAGTAGCAGGACTGATTTAAAAAAAAAATATTGAAGATATGTTTACAATTCCTTAATCCTCATCCAAATAGCACCCTTGGGCAGCTACACACTTAGAATTACGCTGCTGCCATTGGCCATACGCCTTCTGCAAGTCAGATTCGGGGACGCTGTTGAGAGCCCTCGTCGATGCTGCTTAAACATCCTGAATTGAGTCAATCCGCTGTCCCCTCAGATGGAGCCAGATCAGGACTGTAGGCAGGGTGCAGCAACGCGACAATGTCGAATCGGGCCAACAGTTGCCTCATGACGGCGTGCCTTGGCATGGCGCATAGTCATGATGCAGAGTCCAGTTGGCGGAGATGACTGGTTGGACGCAATTCACTCGGTCTCGCAGGCGAGTTGGCACTTGCACGTAAAAGTTCGAATTGACAGTTTCCCCAGGAGAAACCAACTCCTTATGTATCAACCTGCGACGGTCAAAACACACGATCAGCATTGTCTTGATCTTTGATTTGCTCGTGCAAGCCTTCACTGGACGGGAGGATGTGGAAGGCAACTGTTGGCCCGATTCGGCGTTGCCACGTTGCTGCACCCCGCCTACAGTCCCAATCTGGCTCCAACTGACTGTTTTTTTTTTTTATCCCCACGGATGAAAAGGCAGCTGAAGGGAGAGCGGTTTGACTCGATTCAGCATCGACGAGGGCTCTCTACAGCATCCCCGAATCTGACTTCCAGAAGGCGTACGGCCAATGGCAGCAGCGTAATTCTAAGTGTGTAGCTGCCCAAGGGTGCTATTTGGATGAGGATTAAGGAATTGTAAACATATCTTCAATACATTAAAAAAAAAAGTCCTACTACTTTTGATATATACCCTGTATATTTTGTTTGTGAAATGTGTTGTTTATAAGGCAGAGTTTGGGGACTATCCCAGCATTTGCTTAGATCAGTTTTTATCTCAACTATAGGACAAATGTCAAAAATAATTCTGCAGACCACTGACTTGTATGGGCTTAATTTTTTTACCTATTTGTATATTATTAATCAACCATAGCAACACCTACTCCCATGAAATGGCCACTAGCTTAATCCTAAAAGGAATGCAGTTCTTTTCAAGGCTGAATGAAAACAGATTTTGCTATAGTAACAATGAAGTTATATCCTCCCCATATCCTGGAATTATCAAATGTTTGCTTGGTCATTGAAATATTCATGACTTTACAAAGTTTGGTTTACGCTCTCTTATAGCCTTGTACACTGCAAGTATGATATTAATTTTATATGAACACTGGTTATCAATTTTTTATGAATTAAATTTTTAATATTCTATGCATCACGTTTCCCATCTCTGTGGACCACAGGTTGGCCTAAATAATTGTAGAAAACTGCCCAGAAACCGCAATCAGGACATCTAGTGCGTGGGAACCGGGACTTGAACCTGATCCTGTTGTACCTCCCTGATCCATTGTGGTGGCTCCTTGATGCACACAGCCACATTGGCGGGTTATTACTTGTTTATTAGTTCTTATACTACTGCCTTTTTCAAATGTGGCTATTGTGTAAGCCAGAGTGATTATACTAATTATTTAGTGTCAGTTAATGAAACCAGCATTTTATGTTTTGAACTTATTTTTAAAGAATAAAACGTGTATCTTTACTCCTTGCAGGACTGCAGTTGAAAGCGGCTTCCAGTATAATGCATTTGAAGATATGAGTATTGAAGCATATGAGAAAATGAAGAAATGTTCTCCCGTTAATCATGTATCAAAAGTAGTGGCTCCAACATTACTCCTTATCGGAAAGAAAGATGCACGGGTTCCAAGCAGCCAAGGGATTAACTTTTACCACAGTTTGAGAGCTCGCAATATTAAAACAAGGTACATGATTCTGAGCTGCACTTTTATAAATTTTTATGCTACCATTACAACTTAAATATAGGCATTCTGAAGGTAATTTACCAAATGTGCAGTAAAAAATAATTTATTTTACTTTAATTCATCATATTTGTAGAATATGAGACTAATTGAAGAAACCGAACTGTTCAAATATGAAAATAATCACAAGTTTCAGAGACTTATATTTATTCTGTGCTTGAAATTTTATTTCGGTGACATTTAAGCAATAATAAATCAATCATTTTCCTGCTGTTACAGTGATTTAAAGACGCTAATTGTGTATAGATTTAATAACACATGGAACAAGGAAGAACAACAGATTTAGGTTTTTTTAATGTAAATATTTTATTAATGAAAGGCTGATATCAAAAAAATTGCATTGTTTTCAGTACAACACCTTTTTTTAACTGCTGAAGGCAGAAGTATTGAGAGACAGAGAGAAACAAGCAAGAATTGGAATCTCTTCAACATGTTCAATCCATATTTCCTCTTAACATTGTTTTGGATACAATATGCTACCATGCTAATCTAATACAGAAGCGAATCTCTTGTGCTGCATCTGCATCCCTCTCCCCCCCCCCAGTTCTCATACAATCACCATCATCCTCTAAAAACCCAGTTCACTCCATTAACAAGATCTTGCAACATGACTATGACATCCTCCAATTCTTCTCTGAAAAGTACACCCTTCTCCCCAAGATTCTACCTCCTGCCTGTTGCACATGCTTCAGTAGAGCACCCAATCTGAAGAACAGCTTGGTCTATAAATACTCTCCCAAACCACTACTACATGGATCCTTTTCATGCAACAGGTCTCTTCACAAAACTTCCAGCTATCATGACCCTTTTCTAACTGATCACGGGGAAAATCTTTACCAGCATTCTATATGCTATATTATTCACCTCATCTACCAAAATTTATCTTCTGCTTTTATTGCATTACTTCTTGCATGATCCTCACCACCAATCAGATTTCAGTCGATAAATGGATGTAGGCAAACAATCTGTATCTCCAATCGAGACAACCCAGTGGCAGTCCATGCCAATTCCGACAATTCTCGCAACCTCAACAACTGTTTTTATGTAAGAGATGTCATAGCCTTCCTATAAACTACAACCACTTCTTTAACTCTGTAGATGGAAATAACTTACCAACACATCCTAGACACCAGGCACCCAACCTCCAAATAAACTAATCACTTATTGTTTATTTATTTGTGCATGTTTCTTTTATGTATTTATGATTATTATTGAACTTCTTATATTTGCAACATTCGTTTCTTTTACCACCACCAACGATATTGTTTGTCCACAGTTATTGATAATTTATTCTGTTTTATTCAACCTCCCCCTCCATGGCATTCCCAGTCATGTTGTAGGCCTTGCTGTATATGCACATCCTTGTCGAATGGGTTATAGTTTTCTACATGAAAATAAGATGTCGAACCAAAGTATTGTACAAATGTGTTCGTATAATGTTTTGTGTGTTCGTTACAGCCCTCCTGCTTTCAGTGTTGGTGAGTGATGGGTTTGTTTTCCATGTCCTTTGTTGTTTTGATATATGTATAAAGGATAAACTGGAAAAAAAGTTCTAAATTGTTGTGTATTAGTTTTTCTGTGCCATCCCAATTTCACAACAAGTTTGGATGAAATCATCCCATTAGTGTTGTAAGAGGGGAAATGAAGCACCAAGCCTGGTGTGCAAGTGGCAGTCGGGAGGCCATTGGTTCGGAGATTATATATATATATATATTGAATATTAGGATAGGATAAAAAACCACCGCTTACCAAAGAAGGGGATTCCTGCGGCGTTGGTACACGAAAAAAAAAAAACGATCACACAAAGAATAGAACTTTCGAGCATGGCTCTTCCTCAGTAGAAGTGAGATGGCTGCACGCAAGCGCTGCTGGCAGCCAACTGTGTGAGCCACAATGTCGGTGGCTAATGGTGGGACAAAATCTATCACCAAGTAAGCGGCACTGCCATGGGCACTCGTATGGCTCCCTCATACGCTAACCTCTACCTAGGCTGCCTAGAACAATCATTCATAGCTGCAGCCCATCTGAAACCCCTCTTGTGGGTCAGATTCATTGATGATTTTTTTATAATCTGGACCCATGCGGAAGACAACCTACTCAGTTTCCTCAATAAACTTAACACTGTCAGCTCCTTGAATTTCACATGGACTTACTCCCATACACAGGCTACTTGGATGTCGACCTTTCCCTCACGAATGGCTATATCCACACAGCTGTCCATATCAAACCCCCCAACCTACAACAGTACCTTCATTATGATAGCTGCCACCCTCATCACATCAAACATTCCTTCTCCTACAGCCTAGGCATTTGAGGCAGCCACATTTGTTCCAATCAACAATATGCCAGCAATATATCTGAAGCCCTGATTTCCCGTAATTACCAACCAAATTTAGTTCACAAACAGGTTTCTCATGCCACATCACAACCTACTCAACCTATTAACAATCCACAACCCTCTAAAACCCACCATAGCCCTGTTTTGATCACCCGTTACTTCCCAGGCTTGGAATCCGTTAACCGAGTCTTGAGACAAGGTTACGACTTCCTTCGATCCTGCCCTGAGATGAGAAATCTCCTTCCTAAAATCCTCCCTCACCCACCCAGAACCTGCTTCAGCAGACTTCCAAACCTCAACCAACTCTTGGTCCATAAGCACTGGGTCCCCCAGCCTGCAAGACAGCCCCATTTCCTTGCAACAGACCCCCAGCAAATTATGCAGTATGCACCCAACTTCCACCACCTTTACCAACCCCGTAATTGGGGAAAGCTTCCCCATCACAGGATTCGCCACTTGTGTATCCTCCCACCTTATATACCAACTCACTTGTAACCATTGCCCAGCCTCCTACATTGGACTCGCAACAATTCCACTGGCCAACAGAATGAATGGACACCGACAATCAGTTCACACCAAGAACCCTGACCACCCTGTATCTCATCATGCCACTATACATGGCACCAACAATTTTAACACCTGCTTCTCGGTCCACGCCATCAGAGTCCTCTCAGATAAAAGCAGTATTTCAGAACTTAGAAGGTTGGAACTGGCCTATCAGTACCAACTGGGGACCAGACAATCTCTAGGTCTAAATTTAAGATAGCACCAATTTTCCTCCCACCCATCCCCCTCACTTCCACCTTCTCTCATAGAATCACCGCTCACCAGAGCCTATCTTTATAGATTGTAACTTCGAATTTTGCTTATTTTAAGTTTTAACTTAAAATTTCTGAATTTTTTTTTTCTGTTGTTTGCACATGTATCCATTACTTGGTGGGCTTTTGGGACCATTAACATAGGTATACTGCCCTTCCGCGACGGGTCCTTGTGTACAGTTTTGCTTTATACTTGCTATTCAGCCTGTGCTCCTCTACCTTTACCCTCACTTCCTGCCATGTTGTTTTTCCCTCACCATGTGGCTCACGCAGTTGGCTGCCAGCAGCGCTTGCGTGCAGCCATCTCACTTCTACTGAGGAAGACCCATGCTCGAAAATTCTATTCTTTGTGTGATCGTTTTTTTTTTTTTTTTTTTTTTTTTTCGTGTACCAACGCTGCAGGAATCCCCTTCTTTGGTAAGCGGTGGTTTTTTATCCTATCCTAATGTTCAATATATCCACTTTTAACACCTTTGTTTCCTAACAATCTATCTATCTATCTATATAATAACAATGAAAAAAAAAGACGCTAAGTAGCGGAAAGGAATCAAATTAGGATAGGGAAATGAGCCACCACTTACCTTTAGATGATGGATGTGGGGCGCGAACACTGTGTTCTCTTGTTGAGGAAGGGCTAAGACCCGAAAATTTCAATGTCATTTGTGTTTGTGTCTCTTGTATATGTTCACAGCACATGACAATCATCTAAGGTTGTTGATTTTCCTATCTCAGTATATAGACAAATGCTGGGATGGTCCGCAATCTCCGCCTCATAAACTACACATATGATAGAAAACATAAATTGATGAATTGTAGACAGATGATAAAACACCTAGGGCCATCACCCTACTCCCTCATTGCTCCAGGAATTGACAATCCAATCCTATTATTGGAAAAATTCTCAACTACAGACCATGAAAGTTAGATCAGGTTCAGAAAGCTATAAAATTAGTCTTATGTCTTTAATTTTCTTTTTCAAAAACCCAGTGCAGTATCTGAAAGAATTTTTTTTTAAAATGTTTCCTTCTTTAGCTGAATCATCCATCTCTTTTAATTTCAGACTGCTGCTATATGAAGATAATCACCCTCTCAGCCAAGTTCCAGTGGAAATGGATAACCTCATCAATTCTGTTCTCTGGTTTATTGAACATTTAGATTAAAATGTATGAAGTAGTTTTATACAATTGATTGGTTATCATTGTTTTTTACTTGACTATTGTTTATGCATTGTAATTTCTTAACTGAATAAACTGTCAGAAATTTTGATAAATCTTTGCCTGTAATATAAGGAAATTCACATTTACCTGAACCAATTAAACTTCTTCCTCAGCCTTTAACTCAATTCTGTAGCTGAGGAAACAGTTTGAAGAATGCCGTTTATCATGACAGAATATAAAGGTAGGTTTAATTTTTAATAAATCTTGTGTTCAATGCACTATTATGGCCAATATCATACATCTCATTACCACCCTTCCATTAAGAAATTCACTAGCTCAACAGAGGAAAAGTGCTAGAAGCCTTTTTTTGAATTATGTGCAGTAATTGTGGTTTTTACCTTTTAATACCATTTGTGTTATTCATTATAATTATACACTTTAAAAAAAAAAAAAAATCAAGTACTCAATTTGATGCCTTAGCAACCTACAAGTAGTTTGGAACTGACCAATGTTCTTTTTGCATTGAAATTTATGATGTGAACTATTGATCAACTTCACCAGGAGTTTACAGATAGATTTGACAATTTTGACAATGTATATGATGAAATAAAACTCTTCCAAAGCCCATTCAAGTTTGAAACGGAGGATGCTCAACCTAAGCTCCAACTTGAACCAACTGAGCTTAATTTCACTAACTCAATCAAGGATACTTTCAAGGAATATTATAAAGAACTATATTTAACAGTTTATTGTATGATGAAGTTTTTAAAAACCTAAAAAGTTACAATGTATGAGCAAACATTTACAAAGATGAAGCATTTTTAGAAAATGCACTTGCTTTATGTAAATTAAGAATTAATATTAGTGCTGCTAGTTAGAACATCCATATTTGAACCAAAATAGGCTGAAATTTTATGTAACAAAGGATTTAAAATTAATTAAACGTATTGACTGAGATACAATTAAGAAAGATAAAAGCAAGAATTAAATTTTATCTTATATAAGTCAAGTTCAAATGTTTTTATGTATTGGCTAAATACAGAAGGAAAAGAGAATCAATAACGAGAAAAAAAAAAGACTTACCTATGAAGCTATCATCTCTTTCATAGTTCATTAGTGAACAAACAGCACAAATCTCAAATTCCACAGGTCGCAGGCACAACTACAAAGATTTTTAAAAATTCTTCTACATTAACTGAACAGGAAATAATGCTTGCTACAAGGCAATATGAATAAAATAGAATAAAGAAAATAAACTTATAACTTAAATCTGAAGGCAGAAGGAAAGCAGCGATACAAAATATCAGTTTCTGCAACTACCTGACCGTAGTTTTAGAAGAGTTTGCATTTTCTATCTTTATTCAAGCCGCCCTCTAAAAGTAACTTAGAATTGTGTTTCATAATGTTGCATTGAACATGTAACATTGAATTTTCAGTCGTAAAGGGTCAGAATGCATGGATTTTGAGTAGTAAAACGTGAAATGGACTGTGGGGTGACGCCTTGGAGGGACCCACTGAACTGTGCTTATTCCTGTATTTTCTTTTTGACTGCAGGTGTAGGATCTTTGGTGAGTCAGCTATAAGTGCTGGTGTCAGCCAGTCACTCCGATTCATAACTACAGTGATTGCGCCTTTTTCCGTGGGAAGGATGACGAGTTCTAGATGGTAGAAAATGTTTCATGGCACGGATTTTGGCTGATGTTTGTCAAGGATTTTAGGAAACTGGGTGAAGCTAAACTGTTCGATAAGAATTCTTCAAAAATTTTGATGGGATGGTACTGGGGAACAGGCGATGGGCCAAGTGTGGATAATGGTTTGAATTTCTGGAGACTGGATTCAAGGTAGTCCTGAGGCCCAAATTCATTGACGTGAGTGGTGAAGTGGTACTGCCAGCAGTGTTCGGCAGAATGAGAAAGAGTTGCAGACTAGATTGATATGGTCAAATGTAGGGAGGGATAGATGAAAAGGTTAGGCCTATGGAGAGTACAGAAAGTTGGTCATATATTGGTGAAGAGGACAGCTCCACAGCGAGAACTTTTATTGTAGTCTTTGTGTACTTCTCACTATTTATAAAACGTTTTTCCAACAATTTATACACAAATCTAGAGAACCATACAAAACATTACTTATTGAGAGAAAGAGTGCAATATTAAAGGGATTGTTAACCCACACCAGGTTGCAAAGGAGCTATTTGGCAGGCTTTTAAACCCTTTAAATTTTACTTAAAATAAGCACATTTGTCATAAAGAAAGATTACTGGTTGAATAACATGCATCAATAAACAATTTCCCTATAGTCAAATAGTCTATTGTGATGGAGCATAGTGGTAAATTCCCTACACATCTTATTTTACTAACTCGTGTTTTTTAAATCTAATTTAATGACTTTTCCCACCGATTTTATGAATTTTAATTTTTTGTGTTTTTTATATTGTTCATCACTACCCTTGGTAATTTATTCCAAATGCATACTGCCTTACCAACAGAAGAGAATTTTCCCACCAACTTATGCCTGAAATCAAGTGCCTGCTTGTGGTCGTGGTCATATTTACCTTCCATGTACGTCTCCCAATTCTTCTACCAAATAACCACCCAAGACTCAACAACAATATACAACATAGGAACGAAGTCTTTCTCGGCGTTGAGAATGGATGTAGTCTTCTCGGGAGACTAGCCGAGTGAGTAAGATGTTTCCACACGATATTTCGGCGATCTCAGACTCCGTCGCCATCTTCTGGTGAAGTGCCGGATCCGTCAGAGGGCTGGTTCTTATAGCCTCTGAATGCGCGCGTGGTGGCGTGCGCGTAGCTGGTTGGCTGACTCGGTCGGCGCCTAGGCGGTGGGGTGGGGGTTGGCGCCGGTAGGAGGCAAGCGTGGGCGCAGTTTGTCCGCGGCCGCCGTGCTGTGCACTTCGGCGCGCTGACGACGTATTGCGTTAATGACAGGTGCCCACGCTTCGCTCAGCTGGTATCCACAGTCCCGGTTGACGAGATTGCGCGTGGTGCGAATTTCAACTGCTTCTGTGAGAATACTGTCCCAGAAGTTCCTTGTACGCGCCAATATCCTGGTATTCTCAAAATCGAAGCCATGGCGTTGTTCCAGGCTATGTTCCGCCACCGCCGATTTTTCACTCTGCCCCAGACGCACGTGTCGGGCGTGTTCCAGACATCGCTGGTTAATGCATCGTACCGTCTGGCCTATGTATCTCTTGCCGCATTCGCATGGAATACTGTAAACTCCCGGTGTTCGGAGTGCCAGGTCGTCCTTGGGGGAGCGCAAGATGTTCTTCAGCTTCGGTGGCGGCAGGAAGATGGTCTTAATCCCGTTTCTGGCCAGAACTCTGCCAATTCTCGACGTTGTAGGACCGGAGTATGGCAAGAAGGCAATGCGATCCTGTGGCTCGTTCTCGGTATTATTGAGCCTGCGTCTCGGTTCTCGGAATGCCAGTCTGATCTGATGTTCCGAGTACCCGTTGCGCCTGAATGTCTGCCGTAGGTGGTTGACTTCGCCCGGTAGGCTGTCGACATCGCAAATCGCTCGCGTCCTATGTACCAGCGTGGTGAGCACCGTATTGCGCTGTGCCGGGTGGTGGTGACTACGCGCGTTCAGGTACAGGTCTGTGTGCGTAGGCTTCCTGTACACAGAGTGTCTGAGTGTCCCATCTGGTTTCCTTTCAATCAGAATGTCTAGGAAAGGAAGCCGGCCATTCTCTTCCACCTCCATCGTGAACTTGATGTTTTTGTTGATACTATTCAGATGCTGGAGAAAACCTTCCAGGCTGTCCCTGCCGTGGGGCCAAACGACAAAAGTGTCGTCCACATAGCGGTAAAACGCGCTTGGCTTCAAGTGAGCGCTAGCTAGCGCTTTATCTTCGAAGTGCTCCATGTAGAAGTTTGCAATCGCCGGCGACAAGGGGCTGCCCATGGCTACTCCATCAACCTGTTCATAGTACTCCCCGTTGTATAAGAAGTACGTTGATTGGAGGGTGTGCCGGAACAATTCAATCAATCCAGGCTCAAAATGCTGTTCTAATAGAGCCAGCGTCTCATTCAGAGGGACCCTGGTGAACAGAGACACCACATCGAAGCTCACCAGTAAGTCATGCTGACCAAGGCGGAGATCCTTGATGATGTCAATAAACCTTGCAGAATTTGTCACGTGGTGAGGACATCTTCCCACAAGTGGGGTCAGCAGCCCAGTTAAGTACCGGGCCAGATGGTAGGTGGCTGATCCGATGGCACTCACTATTGGCCGCAACGGGTTGCCTTCTTTATGCACCTTAGGAAGTCCGTAGAGCCTGGGTGGAACCGCCGCACGGGGCTGTAGCAGTTTTAATGTGTCCTCAGGCAGACCAGAATTCTTTAGTAGGACTGTCGTCTTCCTTGCCACAGCATTGGTTGGGTCTCGTGGGAGTTTGCGGTAGGATTCGTCCATGAGGAGATCTTCCACCTTTCGTCGATAGTCCACCATAGTCAGGACTACAGAGGCGTTTCCCTTATCAGCCGGCAAGACAATAATGTCTTTATTGTTCCGTAGTGCTCGAAGTGCTCTTCTTTCTGCGGCTGAGATGTTGGACCGCGGCGGCTTTGCTTTGCATAAAATACGGCAGGTTTCACGCCTCAAATCGGCGGTGGCGGAACATAGCCTGGAACAACGCCATGGCTTCGATTTTGAGAATACCAGGATATTGGCGCGTACAAGGAACTTCTGGGACAGTATTCTCACAGAAGCAGTTGAAATTCGCACCACGCGCAATCTCGTCAACCGGGACTGTGGATACCAGCTGAGCGAAGCGTGGGCACCTGTCATTAACGCAATACGTCGTCAGCGCGCCGAAGTGCACAGCACGGCGGCCGCGGACAAACTGCGCCCACGCTTGCCTCCTACCGGCGCCAACCCCCACCCCACCGCCTAGGCGCCGACCGAGTCAGCCAACCAGCTACGCGCACGCCACCACGCGCGCATTCAGAGGCTATAAGAACCAGCCCTCTGACGGATCCGGCACTTCACCAGAAGATGGCGACGGAGTCTGAGATCGCCGAAATATCGTGTGGAAACATCTTACTCACTCGGCTAGTCTCCCGAGAAGACTACATCCATTCTCAACGCCGAGAAAGACTTCGTTCCTATATAACACACCTCTACGGGGAGGAAATGTATCGTCGAGTTAAGCGACTGGAGAAACTGCGCAAGAAGAAGTCCAGACTTCTTAGTGCGCTCGCTTTTCTCCAGCAGTGCCGGGACCAGGATATCGTACCTAGGTTTGCCGAGATTCGGCATGTGATTGATTCTTCGTCCGCGAAGAAGATTTTGCGGCGGGCCAGTCTGGCGCTTGTGAGGGAGAGGATTCGGTACACCAGACGCGAATTAGACTCCGTCTCTCAAGCACTGCTAGCTGCCCATTTGTTCCTGTCTAACCGCCTACACCGTGACGCCTGGGAGTGGGTAGATTGCTGCACGGCTGCAGAAAGCCTCAGAGTTCAACGCCGCGCAACAGCACGACAATGCGGCAAGTTCTCCCGACTTGCCCGCAGCTCAAACGGCTCGTCGGAACCAGACAACAAAACAGTCATTAATCTAAGCGGTGAGGAAATTGACGCTGACACCATTTCGGTACTATCTAAAGGGCTTAACTTCGCTCCAGTACCGAGGTCCATACCGTATAAGGAAATTCTCACTGGAGTTGAGCAGGCCGTCCGTGGTTTACCTACAGAGGCGGCAGAAGAAATGAGGCGTGAAACCTGCCGTATTTTATGCAAAGCAAAGCCGCCGCGGTCCAACATCTCAGCCGCAGAAAGAAGAGCACTTCGAGCACTACGGAACAATAAAGACATTATTGTCTTGCCGGCTGACTAAGGGAAACGCCTCTGTAGTCCTGACTATGGTGGACTATCGACGAAAGGTGGAAGATCTCCTCATGGACGAATCCTACCGCAAACTCCCACGAGACCCAACCAATGCTGTGGCAAGGAAGACGACAGTCCTACTAAAGAATTCTGGTCTGCCTGAGGACACATTAAAACTGCTACAGCCCCGTGCGGCGGTTCCACCCAGGCTCTACGGACTTCCTAAGGTGCATAAAGAAGGCAACCCGTTGCGGCCAATAGTGAGTGCCATCGGATCAGCCACCTACCATCTGGCCCGGTACTTAACTGGGCTGCTGACCCCACTTGTGGGAAGATGTCCTCACCACGTGACAAATTCTGCAAGGTTTATTGACATCATCAAGGATCTCCGCCTTGGTCAGCATGACTTACTGGTGAGCTTCGATGTGGTGTCTCTGTTCACCAGGGTCCCTCTGAATGAGACGCTGGCTCTATTAGAACAGCATTTTGAGCCTGGATTGATTGAATTGTTCCGGCACACCCTCCAATCAACGTACTTCTTATACAACGGGGAGTACTACTGAACAGGTTGATGGAGTAGCCATGGGCAGCCCCTTGTCGCCGGCGATTGCAAACTTCTACATGGAGCACTTCGAAGATAAAGCGCTAGCTAGCGCTCACTTGAAGCCAAGCGCGTTTTACCGCTATGTGGACGACACTTTTGTCGTTTGGCCCCACGGCAGGGACAGCCTGGAAGGTTTTCTCCAGCATCTGAATAGTATCAACAAAAACATCAAGTTCACGATGGAGGTGGAAGAGAATGGCCGGCTTCCTTTCCTAGACATTCTGATTGAAAGGAAACCAGATGGGACACTCAGACACTCTGTGTACAGGAAGCCTACGCACACAGACCTGTACCTGAACGCGCGTAGTCACCACCACCCGGCACAGCGCAATACGGTGCTCACCACGCTGGTACATAGGGACGCGAGCGATTTGCGATGTCGACAGCCTACCGGGCGAAGTCAACCACCTACGGCAGACATTCAGGCGCAACGGGTACTCGGAGCATCAGATCAGACTGGCATTCCGAGAACCGAGACGCAGGCTCAATAATACCGAGAACGAGCCACAGGATCGCATTGCCTTCTTGCCATACTCCGGTCCTACAACGTCGAGAATTGGCAGAGTTCTGGCCAGAAACGGGATTAAGACCATCTTCCTGCCGCCACCGAAGCTGAAGAACATCTTGCGCTCCCCCAAGGACGACCTGGCACTCCGAACACCGGGAGTTTACAGCATTCCATGCGAATGCGGCAAGAGATACATAGGCCAGACGGTACGATGCATTAACCAGCGATGTCTGGAACACGCCCGACACGTGCGTCTGGGGCAGAGTGAAAAATCGGCGGTGGCGGAACATAGCCTGGAACAACGCCATGGCTTCGATTTTGAGAATACCAGGATATTGGCGCGTACAAGGAACTTCTGGGACAGTATTCATCACAGAAGCAGTTGAAATTCGCACCACGCGCAATCTCGTCAACCGGGACTGTGGATACCAGCTGAGCGAAGCGTGGGCACCTGTCATTAACGCAATACGTCGTCAGCGCGCCGAAGTGCACAGCACGGCGGCCGCGGACAAACTGCGCCCACGCTTGCCTCCTACCGGCGCCAACCCCCACCCCACCGCCTAGGCGCCGACCGAGTCAGCCAACCAGCTACGCGCACGCCACCACGCGCGCATTCAGAGGCTATAAGAACCAGCCCTCTGACGGATCCGGCACTTCACCAGAAGATGGCGACGGAGTCTGAGATCGCCGAAATATCGTGTGGAAACATCTTACTCACTCGGCTAGTCTCCCGAGAAGACTACATCCAATATACAACATGTACATTCCTAGCACACTCTTCTCCTTCCTCTTGTCTTACACTGAATCCCAATCTAGATCCTCTATCAAGTTAGTTACAGACCGTGTTCTGCAGTAATTTTCAAAAATAAATGTAACTGTCATCCTTTGCATCACATCCAATTCTTGTATTTGATACCCAAAATGTGGGCCCCATACTGCACCACCATACTCAAGCACTGGTCTGATCAAGGTTTCTTAACCCAAATCTGTAATTTCTCTGGTATATTCCTTATCACCATTTCTAATAAATGTATTTATGGTCCGATGGCACACTCATTTTCACTTCCATCTCTTTTAATACTAACTTTTTGTTTCCTACCTTAAGAATTCCTCTACCCACCAAGTCATCTTCATAGGTTTTTACCTTTTTTACTCCCTTGTTAATGATCATTACACCCAATACTGAGGAAATGTCTTGTGCTACACTAGAAACTTAGCCTCCCTAGTCCAGTTCATCTGTAATATCTTGTATATAAGCACTAATTGAGACTCCATGAATTCCTTACCTAAAACCATGTTGCAAATTTGCAAACCAGGGTTTTCCCCACAGACATTTCTCCATCAGTTCACCAATGCTGCTGTCAAACTAAGTGGCCTGTTATATTCAACCCTATTTGTGCCTCCTTTATTATGGATCTATTACACTTTTCAAGTCCTCTGGAGAGCAGCAAGTCTTCAGACTCTAATTATTATTACAAGGTATAGTACAGTATTGTAATTACCTATCTTCAATACATCTATAATAATATTGTCATCACTGGCCCCTTTTATAGTTTTTAAGCTTTCTAAATTCCTTAATAATATATGAAGAGTATATTTCACATTTTTTAGACTGCTCATTTCTACTCATATGAAAAAAATCCTCCTCTTGCTATACACCCTCACAACCCTGGATGATAGTCCCTAATAGACTCTTTAAACCAGTTGATTAGTATCTCTGCCTTTTGCAAATCCTCAGTAAATTCTCAATCCCTTTCAACAATTATCTGAATAACTCCCCTCATTGCTACTATCAATTTCTTTTTTGATTATTTCAAATGTTTACAACTGTCTTTTAACTCTGTTGTGCTCTCTATTTACCAGCCTATATGGCTTTCTCACCTCCCTCTTGTAGTGTGTAGATTCTGTACCTTTTTTCAGTTTTAAAGGAAAGATTTCTTTCCCCGTTCTTATCATCTCATTTAACTGTTTCCACTTCACTGTACTAGTGATCTCTTTCCATATACTGAAACCTTCTCTTTAAAATGTTTTCAGTTCTGAAATATGCTATACCAATTATAATCTATCCATAATGATAATCTGAAAACTTCTGTCTCAATCACAAATGGCGACACTCTCAGCAGAAATAAGAAACATGAACATTTTGTGTTCATAAATATATGCTTTTTTACAACAATCTGTAAATTTGAAATCACAATACAGAATAATGTATAAAACAATATACAGTGAAGGTCAGGAATTCTTTTGACCACTCTTATTTCATTATAACCTCTTTTACTTTGTTAAGCAATGATTT
This sequence comes from Vandiemenella viatica, assembly GCA_031002005.1. Lineage (NCBI taxonomy): Eukaryota > Metazoa > Arthropoda > Insecta > Orthoptera > Morabidae > Vandiemenella > Vandiemenella viatica. The sequence goes on from JARYHS010013631.1 coordinate 95,854,754, forward strand.
CTTTACCTTCAATGTAAATAAACTCAAATTTTCACTGAAAAATATTTTTAATTGACTGAAATGAATGAAATGATACCAAAAAGTTTCTATTTCCAGTTCTATCCTTCGTAAATCCGCACATTTTCAGCAGAAAATAAAGTATGTTATTATTACAAAATGTTGAGAACTACACTTTCCTGTAGTATGATTGTTAAGTCTCAAATAAAAGTAGTAGTTTAGAATAGCAGCACAAAAACATAACTTCTTAATTTCCTGGACCAAAATTTGTAAAGATGTAATCAAACACAACAGACATGAAACAAGCAGGTTTTATTTCACATAATTTCTCACAATCTCAATGCTTCCTACTTGTTTTAGCACCCCTGAACCCACAAATGTAGTTCTCAATAGGTTAGTCACTCAGCAAGAATACTTGAAGTCACAAGTTTCCTCGTACTGCAGAACCTTGGAACTTCATTTGAAATCAGAACGTCAACTTTTGTTTTCAAAAAATCACAAGGCAAAAAAGAAGTCACACTTTCTTTACAATCTGAACAACATCTTCATCATTCAGCACATGATCTTTTCCAACTTTCTGTGGCTGATGCTTAACAGAAGATCCCCAAACAAGAGCACTGAAAAAGAAACAAATATATTTTATAATCGAATTTTGTAAAAATATAAGAGTATTCTGATTTAGCCTAATAATGGTAAGTAATACCAAAAACTTTACATGTTACCTAATTTTATTGTATATTACATAAATGACATTCTTAATTTTTTGTGATTAAAGCAGATAATAAGCTAATGTCATTTTCTTGAAAGTGAAGTTTAAAAAGCTAGCAAGACAATGTGTAGGTGTGCAGAGGAATGCGATAAGAACAATTTACCCTAAATCATCATTGTTTGAATCTCCCAGTTACTAAGAGTATCTTGTTGCAAAAAGAAAATGTGTGATTTATAATGACAAAAATATATAACCACAAGGAGCACTTTCAGGTTAGATTTCTCAGAAAAAGTGAGTTTGCAGGATTTTAAATAATGTTTTCACCAAATTATATTAGCCTTAGTGAAATGAAAAATAAGTTAGTACATTCATGTGGTTTTGTGACGTGGTCACAGTTTCGATGTGTTGCGCATTCCACCTCTGTCATTGTTGGACCCGCAGTTTAACGTGGAATGCGAACCATAGAAGTCACTGCAGTTCTCAAACTTATTTGTCTATCCTACCTCAAAAAAAAGTACTTCTACGTCGTACACCATGTCTCCATCCTCATACAATATTTTTGAATATGGTACAAGAACTTGAACACCTCTTTAAAAACCAGTGGTTTAATACAATACTCCATCTATTCCTATATTAAGCTAATGTTTTCAACATTCCCATTGCAATTGCATCCTCAATTATATACTATACACAGTCTAATCTTTTTCTTCCTCTACAGTTGCTTCCTTCCACTGCTGGCACAGACAAACAAGCATTTGGGTAGTGACAGCAAGCTACGGCTGTTACATATCAAAATACTGCAACCATGCACAATGACACCATTGAACAGCCAGGAACTGGGTCTCAGCTACCCACACAGCAAATTCCAGAAGCTCTCTCTCTCTTTGGTAAGTCTCAATCATTGAATTGCCGCAGAAGCAGCCACATGTCTACAGCACCACACAGTCTAGTCAGTGTCAACAACAAGTAATCACGCGGACTCTACTGATAGAGATGCTTGGATGTCCATCAAGTTAGTTAGGATAAAAGAAGTTTCCACTTGCTCTTAGTAGTTCAGTCATAATGTATGTTCACTCTCCTAATTTTTATGCTGGTGGTGATTAGCCATATGCCACATATAAATATGCTGCAGCTATTAGCAATGATTTTCCTTATAATTATCACAAGACTCCTATCAGAACCAGCGGTCAACTTCTAGACTCAACACTTAAACACAGTTTCTGTAGACAATCTTTCAACTCTTTCCAATATGCCTGACAAAACCCTGAGGGACATTACATTGGTGGCTAACAAAGTGCTGTGCTCCACTCTTACAGTTTTACGACGTTCTTTCTCAGTCCTAGATTAATATTTGAAACTAGAAGATTTCTCCTTTTCAAGAAAGCTTTATTCACTAGTGCTGTTCTATTAGCCATAAGTCGTAATTTTGCTTTCTAAATAACAGAATTTACTTATTTCTCCCATTAATCTGATTCTATAGTATTTAATCTACAGCTATTTATATAATTTCTGCTACCTTTTATTATTTTTTCTTGCTATGATACATATTTATCTTCAACTGTTCTGCAAACAGGATGATGTTATCAGCAAATAGCAAAATACAAGTTGTTTTTCCTTGAACACTTGTGTCACATTTAAATTTTTCTCTTGCTTCCTCTACAAACAAGCTGAATATTAATGGGGAAAAACGAACATGTTTAACACCATTTATAATTGATGTATGTCTGTCATGATTCTTCACTTTTATTAGAGTCATCTTATTCTTACATAGATTATGATGTTATTCTGACTCATTATTTTAGCTCTGACTCCTTTAAAATTTTTAATATCTTGCCCAACCTAATATTATCAAAACTATAAATTCTTCTCGGGTTTGCCGCCGAATTACATTTTCTATTGTCAAGCTTTCGGCGACTTTCACTGCCGCCATCATCAGTTATGAGCCATGGGGGTTCTACCCCACTTTTGCGTCGCCATGATTGGGCTGGTTGTTGTGTCTAGCTCGCTGAAGGCATGGAAATGTGAGTGTTTGTGCGTGTCTCTCTGTGTCTCTTATTATCAAAACTTTTTTTTATATACAAAAATGTCTTAAAGGTCTCCACATATACATATATATTTTCATTTAGCCTTCCAGTTTAATATTATAGCCATAATTGCTTCTCTTATATTCTTGTTTTTCACCCATTTCTCCCCTAAACCATAACTATGCTTTCACACAATATCTCTTCCATTATTCTTTCTATTCAAGAAAATAATATCCCAGTCAGAAACTGTGAAGCATGCAATGATAGACTTATTGTGCAGTACTTTTCATGTATATCATTTTAAGCTTTCTCTTGGACTATTGAAATAATACTTTTATTTAAATGAGTTGGAATTCCTTCTGAATTGTAACTTTTTAATATCACTTTTGCTAACTTCGGGATCCCTCCTCATCCTAGAAATTTTAGAAGTTTTGTAATAATCTCATGAATATAATATATATATATATTTATTGAACTTTAGATAGGATAAAAAAAACCACCGCTTACCAAAGAAGGGGATTCCAGCGGCGTTGGTACACGAAAAAAACACGAACACAGTTGGCTGCCGGCAGCGCTTGCGTGCAGCCATCTCACTTCTACTGAGGAAGAACCATGCTCGAAAATTTTATTCTTTGTGTGTTCGTGTTTTTTTTTTTTTCGTGTACCAACGCCGCTGGAATCCCCTTCTTTGGTAAGCGGTGGTTTTTTATCCTATCCAAAGTTCAATATATCCGCTTTTAGCGCCTTTGTTTCCTAACAATATATATATATATATATATATATATATAGATTGTTTGGAAACAAAGGCGCTGAGAGCGGATATATTAGACATTGGGATAGGAGAAAAACCACCGCTTACCAAAGATGAGGGCTCCAGCGGCGTCAAAACACGAAAAAACACACAAACACAAACATAATACAAATTTTCGAGCTTAGCTCTTCATCAGGTTGTAGGATGAGGTGGCTGCCCCGCGGAAGCTAGCAGCCAACTGAGGAGACCACACGGGGTGCACATGGTCGGCTGGTCGGGGTGGAGATGGAGGGGGGAGAAACAACATGGCGGGAGGCGGGGGTGGGGGTGGAAGGACCTAAGCCCGAAAATGATAATTAGACTGCACAGTGGAAACGCGGTTGCGGTCATAAGGTCACTGGCATAAAACAAACCAAGGAAAACACGGGGGGGGGGGGGGGGGATATATATACTTATAGCTTTATGCTTCGTCGACGTTGAGGTCATTAGATGCGGGATGGGACTGGGACAAGGAATGGGAAGGAATTTGGTCAGAGCCTTTTGCAGGAAGCATCCCGGCATACGCCTGGAGTGATTTGGGGAAAGCATTGAAAACCAAAATCTGGATGCCCGGACGAGGATTCGAACCGGCGTCGTCCTGAATGCGAGGCCATACCGTTAACCGTTCACCCACCACACTCGGTATGGACATAATAAAGCAAGGATTTGATGATGATTGGGGTCAGCTGTTTGAGGACGATCTATTTCCAAAATAACAACAATTATTATGAACAGCAAGATGGAGTAGCAATGGAAAGTACCTTCCCCTGGTGGCAGTAAACTAGTTTATGGAAACATTTGAATGTGAATCTATTTCTACTGTTAAAAACAAACCATCAAACTGGTTTGGTTAGATAAAGAACATGTTTGTCGTTTGGCCACATGAAGAGGTGGAGTTAAAGTTTTTTGACCATATAGATAGAACCTAACTAGCAAGAAGAGTCCCCATGGATATTGAAACCCCTAGGCAACTGACTTTCTTGGATATGCTGGTCAAAGGACATGAAGAAAAATTAACACATATATTCTACAAAAAAACTTAACTTTTTAAACCACAATTATATGTTGTATTCTATCACTACATGGTTCAAAAAAAGTTCTGATCAAGACCTTATTTTGCAGAGTGGAAATGGAAGAGAGATAACACTTCAATATGGCCCTGTGAAAGAATGGATAAAATAGCTGGATGGCAACCAGTGTTTTGAGCACTAAGAAGACAAATAAAAATGAAGACCAAGGAAAAGAACAAAAGGCCTTTCTACCTTAAATAAAGGGAGTCACTGATGTGATAGGAAAGTGCTCACCAAAATCAATATTCAACCTCTCTTCAGCAGTAAGAACCATTTTAAGCTCAGCAAAGTACTGTTATGAGCAAGTGAATATGCAATATACCCAACCGGTCACTGTTACATTGAAAGAACACTGTCATCATGTGAGACTCAAGGAAACTGCCAAATAACAGTAGCAGAGCACCACATAGGAGGGCATAGTGAGAGAGGACAAATTCACAGTACAACCAAAAGATTATTTGCAGAATGGAAAATTAGAAAATACACAGAAATTTTTGAACATCTCAAAAACTTCAACCAAGATGGGGTCTGTGGACATGTGTGCTTGCAAACAAATGTGTTGCAACAACAGAAGGCAAACCTAGATTTTACTGTCTCTGGAAAAGCAGACACATACACACTCTGCCGGAAAATCAACAATCTGCATAATGTGCCAGAAAAAAAATGAAGGAGATGTAACCAGTCGATAACAGCATATACATTAACCATATGCAAAGTTGAGAAAGGCTCCACAGCGCCATTAACAATGAAAAAGTACAAAACCAGTAAATTGCACTTTTAAAACATGACACTAGCAACAAGCATGACATTTTATGAATACTCGCTAGTTCAATTTTAATATTAACTTTCCATGTTCAAAAGAGACCTAATGAGTAAGAAATGGGTTGGAAATAGTAAGAACATTTGAAGTACCAAATAAGAATAAGCAAAGGAAGTAATTTGGATAGTTTAATGTTATAGATTAGTAACTTAGTATTTTTTGCTGTAATTTATTTCTTAACTGAAAGTGATAATTACTCAATAATTTGAGAGAAATGTTTTTAACTTACTATTTAAATTCTTTTGCTATTGAACGATGAAGCTTGTTACAGAAGTCTTCTACTGTTAATCTGTCAGAATGAAGTACAACAGGTGACTCATAATCAGGTAGTTGACCCTTAGGCTTCGTGTATCTGAAACAAAAATTAAATAATTTTGCAAGTCACTAGGATTCGATACAGGGATTACTACAAAACAATCACTCACTTTCAAATCACGATTTATTCCAAAGTACAGGGTGCGACAAAATGGTCTGACGGTTTTCGCCGCCGTATTGTTGAGCGAGTAGATGGTGGGGGGTGGTGCGGATAGGCGCAATCCAGAGCCCACACGTGGACATTTGTGGTAGCCGTTGAACAATGGTCGGGTGAGCACTGTGCGTTTGTTATCGAGGCGTTTTTTAAAAGTGGCGATTCGTGCGTTGCTGCTCAGCGGCAGTTCCGTAGACGATTTAACGTAGGTCCAAGAGGAAGAGTCCTAACTCGTAACACCATTATGCTATGGGTGAGCACCTTCAGAGCTACCGGTTCAGTGTTAAAAAAGAAGTCAACAGGTCGACCAAGGTCATCTAGGACGCCAGAGAATATCGATCGAGTAAGAGAAGCTGTGGAAGCCAGTCCTCGGCGGTCGGCCCGCGAACAAGCTGCTGCTTTGCACATGTATGACCGCTCGGTAAGACGAATTTGTGTTTCGATCTGCACTTCCATCCGTACAAAATGGCTATTGTCCAGCAGTTAAAGCCTAATGACTATGCAAAGTGTAAAGCATTAAAGAAGAAATGATTGCAATACTGACTGATGAAAAATTTTTTAATGATGAGCGACGAGGCACATTTCCATCTTGATGGTTATGTGAACAAACAGAACTTTGGTTATTGGTCGGCTACAAATCCGGAACAACTGCATGAACGTCCTCTGAATAGTCCTAAGGTTACCGTGTGGTGTGATGTAACGAAAAGGTGTGTCATTGGATCATACTTCTTCGAAGAGGGTGGTCGAACCGTTATGGTAAATTCGCAACGTTATTTGTTGATGCTAAAAAACTTCATGAGCCCTGAACTTAAGAGAAATCGTTTAGTGCGCAGTAGGATATGGTACCAGCAGGATGGGGCAACTGCCCATACAGCCAGTTAGGTTATGGACGTTTTGAGAAGCATGTTTCATGGTCGAGTGATCTCGCGTTTTGGGGACATTGAATGGCCAACTCGCTCTCCAGACCTTAGCGTTTGCGATTTTTTTTTTCTTGTGAGAGCTCCTTAAAGCAAGAGTTTACACAAACAAACCGCACACACTGGACATATGCCAAGAAATCGCCAGACTGCCTTGTGCAATGTTAGAGCAGGTGTTCAACAGCTTCAGTGCAAGGCTGGAAGAATGCTTGTTCAAAGACGGACGTCATTTAAAGGACGTTATCTTCACATCTTAAACGGATGAAATTGGTTGTTCTGATGTTATTGTCATTAATTTGCATGAATACCCTTCTGTAATAAGCAATAAAATATTTTGTATCACTTTTATTTTTCATGTTGTTTTTATTTTAAAACCGTCAGATCTTTTTGCCGCACCCTGTATTATACTTAAAAATATGATTGATATATGAAAATAACCACAAAAAATCCAAGTTTTATGCTCACTCTACAAATGTTCTATGTGTGCCCCCTCAGTCACACGACACACGTCCAGGCAGTAGTTCAATTCAATCCACACTTTTTGTGGTGTTTATCAATGCATCACTGATCCGTTTCTTCAGCTCTTCTATCATTTTTGGTAGTGGGGATACATAAACAATGCCTTTAACGTGTCCCTAAAGGAAGAAGTAAAATGGCGTTAAATCTGGCAACCTGGGAGACAGGGTAAGAAAGCGAGGTCATCACCAACACGACCAATCCAGCGATGCGGGAGTTCATGGTTCAGATAAGCACGAACATCGAGGATCCAATGAGGGTGTACAAGCTTGGATATTTTGTGGTAATTTTCATGTATCCAACATTTTGTAAGTATAATACCTATGAATAAATCAGGTTTTGAAAGTGAATGATTCTTTTGTAGTAACCCTGTATAATGAATTTTACAGTCTATCAATTACAAATCTAGGTAACAAACTACTTATTAAAAATAACAAAGGATAGGGAAAATAACCAATCACACACCAAGGTGGAAGGCAGAAGGGCAACTGCAAACACACAAAACACGAGATGAACATAACAATGGTGACATCCCCACTACTGTCATCATGTTCTCCAAGAACGGCCCAGCCATACAGTAGGCAGCATTGTGTATGGGGGCCCTTGCCAAATGGCTTGTACCTCTCTACATCAATAAGGTGTTAAAACTAAAATATTGTAAAATAATGTTGATCTCGTGTTTCATGTGTTCACCACTGCCCCCAACTTTGGTGAGTTATTTTCCCTATTCTTTATTATTTTCATTGCCCAAAAGTCTTTCCCATTTCATTATTATTGTTATAAGCTACTTATTCAATTTTTCATAAATAACTTATTCAAATTGTTAATAAAAATATATCAGGTAACATTTAGATACAGCTAAAAGCAATGACATGATTTGGAAACTTACATTCGGACAAGTTTGAGATATTCCCACATTTTCTCAAGTAGGTCATCAAAATTCCATTTGTGATGAGCAGATATTGGAACACAGTGAGGTATCTTATAGATGATATCCAGTTCTTCTATACTGATTTGATCTGTTACAGATGATAATTATTGAAAACCACAAAAGCAGTTAAATTTATACAGCTAAACTGAGAACATGAAAATCAATAGTAACCTAACAGAAGTTTTATGATAAAATATATTGTTTTTGCTAATATAGCTACTTAAAATAACCAGTAAATCTGTGAAAAACGTTTGCACACTCAACCTTCCATGCCTCTCCCTAAAATGAAATATAAAAGATTTATTCTTTCATTGGGATGAAATGTATGCAAAATACAGCAAAGAGAATTTATTATACAAATGCATTTACAATATCTGATGTCAGAAAGGAATCATCTCAAATGTTTTGTTGGCATTTTCAGTAATTGATACTGAAAAATTGTTTATATAAAAATTATATAAGTAAATGCTTCACTTACCACAGATAAAAGCAGAAGATTCTACTGCCTTCATGTGTAGTAAAGTGATCCCCCTTTTTTTTTTCCACTGTACAACAGCAGTTTCATTGTAGCTACTATCGAATTATGTAGGAATTAACAAACAATATATTTTAACATAAACTAAGTATGCTATCTCAGAAGCTAGTAAAAAAATCCTATCCACACATGCATTAATCAAAGCTGTGGATTATCTATCTAGATGAGAAAAAGTGATTTTGGTAACAGGCTGATTAAAATGTATGTAGAGCAGATATTTCAGTAGGAAGCATGGACTACCTTGTGCTCTGGAAGCTAATGAATTTAATATTTGTTATTAGAATAGAAGACACACAGAACAGATCAGACAAAAGAATTACAATATTAACCTGATGACATCAAGTCATCTCATTCCACCAATGTATTAACATACACAGTATACAAACATACTAAAATAATTTTAATATAAAAGTTCTAACAACTTATTTAATATAACAATAATTAGTGTTTTTATTTATTTATCAATCTTGTTTCATGGATCCCTAATAAATAAATAAAATTGAAAAAAAAAAATTAGATTATAATACAACAACAATTTTCATTTTTACCAAATGTGCTCAGCTATGGTAAGCGATTATAATTTACACAAGATTTTAAATTTAGTATCTCACTGAAAAATATCAGAATGTTTCCAAAACCTATCTATAATTTAGACAGTGCTTAGCACAGACCTGTTCCTTTACGAAATACCACAAAGTAAGTAAACTGATATGTTTCACTAATATACCTGCCATTTATTTCAATAACTGCTTGGGCTGAAATTGTATGTCTTCGCTAAGATACCGTTCTTCATACATGTCGTTTTCAGCATTTTGGCACTGGAGTGTTGGGAGTATCACCCAAACATAAAATGGGTTTAATCCAAAAACTCTTGTTCCCAGAACATACCATGTTATCATCATGCCAATCCTGCTCTAAATGATTTTTATTCAAGGATGTTCACTCTTGCAAAAAAGTCTATGCACTTCTGATTGCTGTCTTTACAACAATTTCTAGAATTCTTAAAATTCTTTTGAGACACTTTCATTTTTCGGTAAGAAGTGGGGGGGTAGGAAATGACTTTCATTCTAGATCATTTTTTAGTCAAGAACATAGTCTGGGAATTTATTTCTAGTCCCAACAAGAAAAAAAACCTTAAGGTCACGAGTGAGCCAATAGTCATTTCTACGGTCAAATTTTGAATTAATGGTGGAGATTGTCTATCAGAGAGAAATTTAGATGGCTGGCAGCTTTATTCTTAAGCAACTGAAATTAAGCAAGTCTATTGGTTTTAGCATCCTCACTTACCACTTATCATACTTTTATGAGATGTCTTGAACCCGAGGTCCTTGTGAACTATTCAACGAATGCTCAATATGCTGATGTTCAATATGGCCATTAATTTATGAAATGAGATTTCAAGATAAGAAATACACTTTTTAAAATGCTTAATCCTCTGCACCAGTATATGGGAGTCTTCCTGAGATCTTTCAGATGCTGTGTAGTGATGTTCAATATTGTACATTGTCAGGCTAGGATAACCAATGAATATAATTATCCTGGGTACATTGCATCCAGAACAAAGACTTTCAACAACAATGATTATTTTATTGCAGTTCAGACTTGAGATGATTAACTTAACTATGGTAATGTTATGCTTTCACTGTAGGTGGACCATTCTTTTAGATGCAGACTGATTTAAGGAGGCAATTTCAGATTGAAAATATCTTCCCCTCCCCCCAGTATGATGGAATTAGTATAGTAAACCACAGTATGGAAAATGAATTAGTGCTTAAAAAAAGCTCTTATTTTTATACTATTGATTGATTACACAAATCCTATAAGATTCAGATACTTATATATATATATTACTGAAAAAATAAAGGCCTTCTTAAGTAAGTTATTTTCCTCGAGTTCACTAACCAATTTTGTTGAGCAGGTAGATGCAGGGTATATAAATACGATTACCCTCGATGACATCTATAAGATCGTCACTGGTTGCATCATATCTGAGTGTGATATCAGCATTATGGATACGATATTCAGAAAGAATTGATTTCACAGTATCTATATCAAGCTCCGATTGTGGAACCTGCAATAAAGTGGTAGAAATAAACAATAACTTATTAACAGTAGTAAAATTAAATACATCAATAGCTAAAATTTTCATCATTTTTTGTCTTCTTTTTGGCTTATGGCTTTGTGTCTCATTGACATCGAGGTCATTAGAGGCAAACAGGGACTGGGAAGGAATTTGGGCATGGCCTTTTAAAGGAACCATCTTGTCATTCACCTGGAGTGTTTTCGAGAATCCATTGAAAACTAAAATCTGCGTGGCTGAACAGGGATTCAAACCCGCACCTCCAGAATACAAGGCCAGAGCGTTAATGACCTACATTTCATCAGTTGTTTTCGAAGTATCATATGCTCGGTACTGATGATATTGTAATGATGGTACATTAAGAAAAGTCAATTCTCACTACTATCTAAGTTGAGTGGGAGACCATACGTAAATCAGAAACAATAACTGAATTCTGAGGGATACCATGTTTGCCTATTCTGCATTCAGAGTTCTTGATTCCATTTCCAATAAATGGAAATAATAATATAATATGATTATAATTTATTTCCTGCTTGCACAGGTGGGCACAGATAATCCAAACGTTAACTTCGTTAATCATTATTCCGCTACTTAAAAAGTCAACTTCGATAATCGTTAAAGCGTTAAATGTTTATAAATTTAACGCAAGTTAAAGTTATCCGTTAAAAGTTAACTAGTCAAAAGTTGTACTGATGTATTAGTATTATAGTACGGTAGGTATAACTGCTCTCTATCTCAAGGTGTTATGTACCATGATGCAAGTGTGGATTTATTTATAAAAATTAAAATATTGTGGTTACGCTATCACCACAACAACGAATTAGTATTCCTATCTGTTTTTATCTTTGTTGAGACTGTGATCAACATAACACTTGCAAATTGTCTTACGAGAGACAATTAAGGTACTCGTGACTTTATATAAAAAAAGTAGTAAAAAACAAAAAAAAAAACATGAATGCAGAATGAAAAGCAACAATATTATAGAAAACAAGTTGGACTGGGACACCTGAATATGTGAAAACTGCGACCAGTGAAATTTGCGGCCAACCTAAAATCTACGACCAATGCTTGTTTCGGTTACCTTTGTGCCACGGCCTACCTGTGACCTAAAGGCCCCTTTACACGACCCGGCCTGGTTTCACTAAATCATGGCCTGCATGTTTTTACATGAACAAATAGAACGGAAGTTAGTCAGCGACATCCTTTTACATTACACGGCCGAAACTGCCAAACTAGCTTCTACTTTTTTTTTTTTTTATTTTTTTTTTTAAAAAAACACACATTTGTTTTTAGTTTATTTACGTTTGCAGAATTCACAATATAAAATAGTCACGCCGCCGGCTGAAAATGCTCAGTGCGCCGCCGCCAAGATTTTAGCAGGCGGTGCCCACTACTACACCGAACATACGAGCAGTGCTGCCAGTACAGCCAACTTATATTATACCGCTGTCTCTTTGAAATTATACAGAATGAAACCCAATTAAACAAAGGGGTCATCCATTGATTACATACGTGAGTGAAAGTGCTGGGAGCAAAAAAAAGTCCACATGTATACATTGATAAATTTTGAATAACAAAAAAAGAAATAGATATGCAGGAAGGGTTGCCAACTCAATGAAACAAAGGGCAAACACTTTCAAAAAGGTGCTGGAACGTACTTTACTTTTAAGTGCTAATTTTTGTATCCAATTATACAAGGCAATCTGTTACACAAACACGATACAAGAGGTAACCAAATTATAAAAGTTTTGTATCCAATTATACAATCTGACAGCCCTGCATACGAGTGGTGGCGTGGCGCACAGTTCAAACAAACGAAAAGACGTCAACAACCTATGTAACGGACTAAAGTTAACGAAAGTCCAATTTAACGGAAGTTAAGAAGACCGTTAATGATTTTTTAGGTTAACTTAAAAGTTAAATTTTCACAATTTTTTTAACTTCGTTAATTAACGATTAACGGATTAACTGTTTTGTGCCCAGCTGTGCCTGCTTGCCACTACAATTCAAATGCAACCAAAATAATTTTATGGCTAACAGAGTCAAAATGCTTAACCATATCACAGAAGATTCATTGTGATATTTGCTTTCTAATTTTACTGCTATTATGATAGTTACAAAAGAAAAATTGTCAAATTTGTTGAAACTAGTGGCACAAAAACTAAAATGATGTATTATTAAGGAATTAAGACAAATGGATTCTTTTAGATCTTGAGAGAATTATGAAAGAGAGGAATACCAAACAATAACTTGGTAGTGTTGGCACTACCAACTTTGCAGTATACATAAAAAAACTCCATCATAGTAAAATAAAATTCCAGAAACAAATTTTTACCCATTTCAATATGGTTGGAAAGCACAAATTCAGCTTCTGGTTGCTAGGATTTAAGATAGGCCTTCATTAAGATATTTGCAGTAAGTGAACGTCTTCTTTAGCAGCTGACAGAAAGTAGTTTTTAAAGCTTATCCCACAGATAATGAGTTGAAGCTATTGGTTTGAGTAATACCACTTTGATTTTTGCCTAGTAATTTAATCAATTAATTTCTGTCTGTGAGCAAATGTTTGCTTGGATTAAAGCTAGATTGTGATACCATGACCACTATTTTCCTGCATATTAACAACAACGATGTAAATACAAATTATTTACAATGTGATAGTTTCTGGGTGTGACTTATTGAATACGCGGGTAGCTACAAATGTTACATTATCTGCATGGAAAATACAGACTTTCTCTGACGGAAAAAAATCAAATGTAATATCCATAATTATTTATGGTTGATAATAGTTTTCAACGTTAGTGGTATCACTATTTAGAATCAAGCCACACCACGCATTTCTATACTGATATACCCAACTTTGGATGTGTATCTATAAATCTCACAAATGGCATCAGCATAGAAATGAGTGGTTTTCTGTGATATGGAAAACTGGATGTGTTATGCTCATACATCTATTTTCAACATTGCTGGTATCATTATCTAGACTAAGCTGAAAGGTTTTCTGATGTCTAGCTGGCAACACCATACAACATTGTCGATACACAGGTCATATCAACCTAAACTATTTTGTTTTCTTCCTGGAGGTTGTGGCTAGGTTGAACTGCGGCCTGGACTAGGAGAAAATTTCCGAAAAGCCACTGAAATGCAGTATGTGCATACAGTGAAAGCACTTGATCTCTATCGATTTAACATAAGATGAAGCCTTCATTAAAAAAAAAAATTTCACAGTGTTACTTTATTGCAACTTTTTGCAATAGAGATAAGCTGAAATGTTAAGAACAAATAATGTAGTCTTTTATGTTTTATTGGCATAATAAATCTGCTACTTCAACAGCTGATTATTTTACTGATAATTGTAGTTATGTGTATAATTTTGGGTGTCTATATATAGAAATATATGCAATGGTTTAGTTCTAGATACTGACATCAGAAAAATGTAACTCCTATCATATAAATATTGCATATCGTTTGTCAGTATCTGAAGTAAAAACTTATTTTCCATGCAGATCCCACACAGTTTATGAGACATATCCGTCAACAGAGTGACATCATAAACAACATTGGTGGAAGTGATATCACCGTTGTCCGCACGAGGCAAAGTAGAGGTAGTGGAAGAGCGATCTAGAACTAACCTGTTTGCTTTTTTAAAATTTCTTTTGTTAGTAGGAATGTATAAAATTAACAGGTATGCTTTAATATAAATAAATGAAGAACTCACCATGCACTGCAGGTTAACACCACCTTTATCTTTTTTTCTGAAAACTATATTAGGTGGTGACTTATTTAAACGTAACCCAAAGCCTTCCAGTTCATGCTCTATGAGTTTTTTGTGCTGCAGTGGTTTCAAAACATCAAGCACAATGAAGATTAAACTACAAGTACGAGCAACAGCTATAACTTGACGGCCACGACCTTTTCCATCCTTAGCTCCTTCAATAATGCCAGGCAGGTCCAGCAACTGTTGAAAATAAGATATTATTACTTAAAATAAAAGTTAATGATAGCAAACATCTATATTGTGATTACATTAACCTAGGTTCTGATACTTCCTGGGAAAGAAACAAAATACTGCCTAGTGCTACTTCAATAATTCAGCATGAAGGCTGCCACAGACAACCTGCTGTAACAGTTTAAATTTTTGCTTTGTAACCTTGATGGATGCTAACTGTTTGCAATTGCACTGATACATACCTAAAACCAAAATTATAGTGATCTGTACAAAGTTAAAACCAAAATGACAGCAATAATGAACTACACAATAATGCCAGAATTATTTGCTACCACACCAATTGTTTCAGAGAGTGATAATGTAGTAATTGTACATAACAGTCAAAGCAATAGATTCAAACTGTTAAAGAATGAAGATTAATGGTCCAGACATCATATCAGCCCCTCTACTTTTCATTTAAGCATTGCAGTTATTAATATGATCGGGAACTGCACCACTTTCGGAACCTGCCAAAAACTGGTACTAACTTGTTGAAATTTACATCAGTCGCTTCGTCAACATGTCCTCTTCACGTTTTGCGATCAATCATTGCGGAAAAGTCGCTAGAAATTTAATTAAAAATGCCGAAATATGAAAGGCTGAGCAACTGCTAAATGCTTTCAGCACTACTAAAATAACATAAAAATTATCGGTGCAGGGATCATTTCAACCTAAACAGTTTAGTTTTGTCATAGAAATCGTGGTTAGGTTGAAATACGACCTGGACCAAGTGATAAAAAATTACGAAATTTTGGCTATGCGGCATCCAACATGCAAAGGCGTATTTGTTTACAATGGAAGCAATTGATTATCTCTGGTTGCTCGTTGCTATGTAAGATGGCGGGCATCAAAGTATTACAACTCGGATAAATATGGTGTGTTTGTCAATTTTGTGTGGCTTTTTACAAAGGAGTAGAGCTGAAAAGGCATGAAAACATTACAACAAAGGATTAAATCAACATTTTAAGAGACTGACACTGATTTTTTCAACATTGGCGGCATGTAACGGCTGTTCGTCATGTCATATTTCGGCATTTTTAATTAAATTCCTGGAAACTTTTCCAGAATGTATGATCGCAAAACGTGAAGAGGACTTGTTGACAAAGTGACTGATGTAAATTTCAACAGGTTAGTACCAGTTTTTGGCAGGTTCCGAAAGTGGTGCAGTTCCCATATGATCTCACCACATATATTTTTATTTAAACCTAAATGAGCAGCAAATCTTTCAAACTTATTACATTAGAATGTATAATTAAGTAAACACCACCACCGATATTGTGAACTTCACAAGAACTGAAGTGAATGCAATTATCAAGACGAAACAAAAAGTGTTAGTGACTCATATACTTTGGTGGGAAGTGAAGAAGTGGTATCATAATACTGAAGTAGTCAAATGCAAGACACGGCAAGAAATACATTTCAAAGTAATTTTAGAATTGTCATACTGGTCCAAGTTGTATTACAGCCTAGTTTCTTGTTGAAAATAATGGTTCAGTAAGAATTACAATCCAATTACGATTTGAAAATATAACACAATTAAGTCAGTGCAGAAGGATGTTGTTGTAGCAGAGTCGCAATCTCCATTAGACCTTATATATCTATCTATTTAAGAACTATAAACAGCCACTTAATGTTTAAAAGGTGTATTTTTTAAATTAAATGGAGCATAGCACTTTATGGCAATGAAACATGGACTTTAGAAGTATCAGAAAGAAGTAAAATTAAAACATTTGAAGTGAGGTGCTATGGAAGGATGCTAAACATTATGGGGACTGATAAAATATGAAATGAAGGAGTTTTAGAAATGATGGGCGAGGAAAGAAGTTTGTGGAAGAGTCTTACAGAAAGAAGAGATAGGACGGTAGTTCATATTTTGAGACATGCAGGATTTGTTAATTTGTTAGTAGAGGGAACAGTTAAAGGTAAGAACTATAGAGGAAGACATAGATTAGAACAGATAAATCAGACAATTGAGAACATGGGTTGTAAGTGGTATAATGAGATGAAGAGGTTAGTGCAAGACAGGCAGGAATGGAGGATTGCATCAAACCAGGGAGGGGGGAGGAAATTACCTGTATCTTTGCACCTTTGTACTTGATGCATCCAGGTACTGTTGTAAGTGTTGTGAATTCGTAAGCTGCTACCTCAGAATACACACCGGCTAAATTACTCAACAATGTTGATTTGCCAACAGATGGGAAACCTGAAAGAGAAGAATATTACTATTATCTTATTACTACAGTATAAAATTGACATTAAACCTACCATTTCAGTAAATAAATCTCTTCTAGTACACCCACCTACGAAACCTATTCTAGCATCTCCAGTTTTTGCGACATCAAATCCTTCTCCTGTTCCTCCTCCACCACCCTTTGGAGTAATAAGTTCTCTTCTCAATTTTGCTAAGCGAGCTTTCAACAGACCAAGATGACCAGCTGTAGCTTTATTCTTTTGCGTTCTTGCCATCTATACAGACAAAACGTAATTTGTTTGCTTTAGTTTAAATGACATTTTAAATATGAATGATATGGTAAGACATGTATTTGTTGATTTAACTTTTTACTTAAGGTTAGTAAAAAAAATTATAAAATATGTATCGCCAGCTGTAACCTATAAAATCAGGCAAGGAGGCATGGGATTAGAATCCCTCAGTCACTTCTCTCTTAAATTTGGCACAGTACTTACAATGATCAGTAAAAATATGGTTAAAGTAATATACATGAAACACTAACACTAATGAAAGAAAAGTGGGTTAGTAGTAGATCGCTATATTGTTCTACCACCAGCACTACAAAACTAATATAAACCTCTTGGAATGTTCATGATTATGATTTTGTTTTTGTAATGTGTTCGACATTTCAGCTTCTAAGCACTACAAAATTCACATGAAATTTACAATAGCGAAATATTTTTTATGGGGGAATAAATAGTTTACGCCGCACGCAAATACCACATTTCTAGGGCTTTAATGAAATTTTTCTACATGGTCCAGGTCGCATTTCAACCTAACCACAACAACTAAGAAGAAAACCATAGTTTGGGTTGATATGATCCCTGTACCGACAAAGGTATTGGTGGAAAGTGTTGTAGCGGTATCGTAATCTAGAATTAAACCAAAAAAGAATGTATAAGTTTTTAGAGTATTTGAACAGAATGGAACGCTTTGAGCCAAAATTATGCTATCCTTCGTCTACCAAAACAACTGAGCATATCCAAAATTAATTTCAAACTTGAAAAAAAAAATTAGGTTTACCTACACAACAACTAAATGGCAATGACTGTCGATATACACCGTTAACAGAAAATCCCTGTGCACTGAATGTTACTTTGTAGTAATATCTACGTTAATATATTAGTAACTATAGATGTAATATGACATTTAACCTTACCATGTAGAAGAATATAACCTAAAAAGGAAATTAAACTGATCACAATTTACCTCGGCCTCTATAGCCGCAATCTTCTCCAGTATAGTAGACATGTTTCATATGTGTTGATTGCTATTTATAGAGATTAATATTAAAAACTCATTCCAAAATATTCACTAACTCATTTCATTGTCAGTAAACAAACATGTGTCTAACAGACGATCATCATCTGTGAAGCACGTTGCAATGTCGATTGATCTTCAATTTTTAAATGTTAATCGATCATTTGATTTGCTTGTCGACAGAAAGTTCGACTGAATCTTTTTGTTTTGTTTTTATTATATGTTTATTATCCTATCAGCAAATTTAGCTTTACAGGATAAAATTATCTTTTACAAATCATAGCATTCTTATTGCCATGGTTGAGTTCAGTCCACCAGCTGCCCACCAGGCCATCTCAGTAACTACAAAACAGTGATACAGTAAATATTTTGCGACAATAGTGAAAATAGTGTTAACAATATTAAAAAGAAATAAGAACAGTTATTAGTATTAAATCAGCAATATATATACGGTTACTAGTGTGAAAATAGTAGTAAAAAAAAAAGTTGTAATGAAATTTATTTAAGGTAATTACACTTTTCTTCATGATATACATATAGTTTTTTAGTTTTCGGCGCTGAGGTTAATCTTGTTTCACATTTGGTTTACTGGTTCATTGCTTCTTTAGAGTCACTGTTCGATAGATAAATGTCTTGAGGAAGGCGTTTTTTTAGTCTAGTTTGACCTGTTCCTTTTCCTAGCTCATAAAATTACGCACCAGGTACTGCTTTCATTCGTTTTATAAAATTTTTAGTTTGTTGTCTTATGAATTCATTAATGTAAGAAATATTTAATTTTTGGTGTAGCTGACTGTTGCGTTCCTACCATGGTGCGTTCACAGCTAATCGGATAACTTTATTTTTGAATATTTGCACTCTGTGTAACTTGCTACGACTAGCACATCCCCATATAGAAGATGCGTCTGTTATGAGCGGTCGATTTATCATTTTGTAAATTAATAGGCAGAATTTTGTTTTTAATGAGGATTTTCTATTTAATACCGGGTATAGTTTGTGCAATCTGGTGTAGGCTTGGTTTATTTTATTATTAATGTGTGTGTTCCACGTTAATCGCCTGTTAAGGTCGACACCGAGGTACTTAATTGATTGGTCAGGTAGGTTCCATGCAATGTTATTTCCAATCATGTTTATCTCTGGCGGGTTTAGTGGGGATCTCAATGTGAAAAATTTGGCTTGACATTTTCCGGGGTTTAGAGATATTAGTCAGTGTTTTAACCATTCGGTTAGTTGTGCAACTGTATCCTGTAGGTAATTGCGTGCGTTGTGGAATTGTGTGTGTTATGTGAAGTGTATACTACTGTGTCATCAGCATACATTGCAGTCGAAGTATTTGTGAAAGTTGGATTATCCGTCGTGTATATGTTGAAAAGGGTGGGCCCTAAAACAGACCCCTGTGGGTCTCCTGCTGCTACTGGTCGTTCTGTGGATATTTTTGTGCTCACTCGTACACTGAAGGTTCGATTCTGTAGAAAGCTTTCTAAGATTTTGTACAAATATAGAGGCATTCCTGTATTTTTGAGTTTATATAAGAGTCTAGTATGCCATACTTTGTCAAATGCCTGGGCAACATCGAAAAAAGCAGCCAGGGTGTGATGTTTAAGTTCAAAGTCCCTTGTGACGTCTTCAACCAGGCGTAGTATTTGGTGTGAGGTTAAGTGCATTGGGCGAAATCCAAATTAATGTTGTAGGATGATTCCTGTGACATCAAGGAAGGAAGTTAGTCGCGTCCATATTATCTTTTCTAGTAATTTTGATAAGGTTTGGAGTAAACTTATAGGTCTATAGTTAGAGGGTAGGAAAACGGTTTTTTATTTTTATTGAAAACTATGATATTAGCATGTTTCCACTCTCTTGGAAAACATCCGGTACAGAGAATGCTGTTGAAAAGTGCTGTGAGATAACTTACTGCCTTAGTAGGTAATTACTGCAGTGCTATGTTGGGTATATTATCATGACCTGGCGATTTTCTTACGGGAAAACTCTTAATTATTTGTCGCAGTTCTCTTGGGGTAGTGAATTTTACATAATTATCCGCTCCAATGGTCATATGCTGAGAGGAATCTTCGACTATTTTGTTGAACTCATGATTTACTATAGGATTCGGTTTATAGACGTTTTAAAAATGATCTTTTAAATTTCGCCCTTCTGTGAATCATTAGATATGTATTTGTCTTCCATTTTAAGGGCGGTAAGATAGTGCGTTCCCTGAGAATTCGTTTCGTAGTTTTCCTTAGAGACATATCACCAGGTTCTAATTCCGATAGATAATTGTGATATGCTTCGCAGCGAAATGAGTCAAGTTCTAGTTTGAGCGTGTCTAATTAATTGGTTTAGGAGTCTGCGTTGGTGCGGGAGTCGCTGACTTTGCCACTGTCTTCGGGTTTGATTTTTGTAGTTGATCAAGTCAATGATTCGTTGCGGTATTCTTTCATGACGTGACTTAAACGATATTGTTTGAGGTTTCTTGGCTGATAGTTCTATCGCCTGGTAAATTTCAGTTGTTAGGTGTTGTATGCCTTCGTTAATGCTGTCTTTAGTGTCTTGCCTAGAGAATGATAATAGAATCTGATTGACATTAAGTTCGAATAAATTCCAGTTTACCTGCCCAGTTATTATCCTTGGTGTTTGTTCTATTGTTTCGGGGCTTGTACCAAATTTTGCTAAAACCGGGAGGTGATCTGAATCTAGCTCAGAAATTGCTTCCATATATATTGGTAGTGGTGTGTTTTTTGCTAGGGCAATATCAAGTATGTCAGGCACAACATTTCTATTACTAGAAAAGTAAGTCGGCCCGTGTGGTGCGACTATATGCAGACCCAGGTTACATGCAGCGTCGAGCAGTTTCCTACCGTTTGGTGTTGTTGTTCGACATCCCCAAGCTAAGTGCTAACTGTTGAGGTCCCCCATTAATATGGTAGACTGGTTATGATAAAATATTGGTACGAGTTGTTGTCGTTTAAGCCTCCGATTTGGTTGTTTATAAGCGGCAATGATTGTTATTTCGGAGTTAGTTTTAATTTGTATTCGGATTCCAGCAGTTTCGAAATCATTGCTGGGCATATAAATCGAGTAATGACTTATGTAGTTTTTAATCATTATAGCTACACCGCCGGAGGCTATAGGCGCATCACGGTCTGCTCTATATATTTTATATCAACTGATTTTTAATGTATCGTTAGAGGTAAAATGTGTCTCGGTTATACAAGCAATATCAACGTTGTGGCGACTCATAAATTCTGCAAGCGCGTTGATTTTTTATTCCGTACATCGTTTGAATTCCAGTTTAGGAGTGTTAATTGAGAGACATTGACAGTATTATTTGCCATTTTGGAGGAAACTGGCTACTGATGACATAATAATATCCTTTATCATGGGGAGAAAAGCAGTGGGTAATACAGAGATTAGTTCATGTATTAATTTGGTCCATGCGGTACCTTGCTCGGTGTTATGCTCGTTGTGTGGTATGTTTGTGTCGTAAGGTGATGATGCGTTGCGGCTTCCTTGTAGTATGTTGCTGTACGAGGGTCGAAAGTTATTTTGAGGTATATGCTGTGAATTTGTTTTATCTTTGTTTTGCGTGATTTGGTCAGCTGTGTATTTAGGATGTCGTAGAAGAGGTAGAATTGTTGGTAGAGACGGAAATCCTGGAGAGGCCAGATTTGGCGGTGTGTGCATCTCAGTCAGCTGTCTATCTGAGTTAAGCTTGTTTTGGTGTAAAGGTTTCTTGAAACTTTTAAGTTTAATTTCTTAATAATATTTACATCCTTTAAATTTTGCTGGATGTTCCTCACTACAGTTAACACATATCGGTTTTGCTGAATCCTGTTGTAGGGCGTCTAGAAAGATTCAAAGAACATAGCAACATTTTTTAAGCCCTCATTATATTCATGCATTTGGAAAAAACGTAAACTATTCTGGTTATTAATTCATTAATTATGCAAGAATCGTAATTAGTATATATGCCAAAGCATTAGCTTAATCACAATTAATAATTTAACGATGAAGCATATGTCCCAGCTGCAATATTTCGTTATCTGCTTTTTAATTTAACGGTTTTTTTTTAAATTATTTCCGCTTTCAGTAAAATTATTTCAGTTTTTTCCTACTCTTTCTCTTTCGTCTTTGACGACTTTTATTTTGAATTCTTTCAGATTGAGTTAAATTGTTTCCCTTGGACATTTATTCCAGTCCAGGACTCCCTTAACTACTCCCTTTTGTTAAAAAAAAAAAAAAAAAAAAAATGCTAGTTCGTAATCAAGGTAATCTCTTCCTTTCCACGTACTATTCCAATTCTTCTAACAACATCAATTCAAACTTCATTGCCAATGTAGTCTTATA
Source organism: Vandiemenella viatica (assembly GCA_031002005.1). Classification (NCBI taxonomy): domain Eukaryota; kingdom Metazoa; phylum Arthropoda; class Insecta; order Orthoptera; family Morabidae; genus Vandiemenella; species Vandiemenella viatica. The sequence continues at coordinate 95,877,428 of JARYHS010013631.1, forward strand.
CTCCCCCAATGCTCTATCATCTACTCTCTTTCAAAGACACCAAACCCAGATCCTCTATATTTCCGGTTGCCGACTCTGCTCTGCGACAGTTTCCACAAACAAATGTAGCTTTCCCTCTTTGCACACCTTCCAACTCGTATATTTGATACCTTAAATGTGAGTTTCATTCAACCCCACCATGTTCGAGTAATGATGAACGTAAACTGATTCCTCTCTTCCTCCACCCAAAAAATAACAATAGTTTTTTAGTATTAGCAAGATCGAAAATCTGGAATAAGAATGAGCGTGCCACATACAGAAGCAAATGGACATTGTCTAACATTGCAAGTGTATGGTTTGATGTGGAAGACGTTGTGTCTTGAGAAGCGACAGATGTATCATAGATATGGAGTTAGGTTCATCCACATTGTTTAGTGATTGGTTTAACTGAGATCAGCCAAGCACCCTCAGTCTTTCAGAGTGAAGGTATAGTATAGCAAAATTAATCACTTTGTTAGCATTGCATCTCAGTCTTCAACATTACCCCGATTGTATATAGCTTTGTATATGTTGTATCGTACCATATTCATGAAATAGCTAAGTTGTGTAAGATGTTTTGGTGCCAGAGAACAGCTGTACAGCTCTGGATGTCACAGCGTGAGTATGAGATCTGAAGCTGGCGGCGGGATACGCCATCGAAAGCTTGTATTTCATTAACACTATCCATTATATTTCAGCGACACACCGGTTGTTTTTAACAGAAAGTTTATTTATTTATTATGAGCATCTTGTTTTGTCATTCCCTTAGAATACCAAACGGTAGTTCACCAGTTTCTCTTGGTTTAGCGTCCTGCCCTTTGGCGACTTACGCTACTATGCACAAGCGAAATGCCTGATATTTGTATCTTTCCAACATTATTAACCGGGAATTAGCTCTCACTCCGATGCTATATAATTTCGTAAGCTCACTCATTCACTCAACTCGATAGCTATTGGCTGGAGAACCGTGTCAGACTTCGCACGCAAAGCAGCTACCAGAGATACCATGAGAAAAAATTTGTGGTTATGTCCACAATTTAATAGCTTAGCAGCTGCTACCAAATTAATTGCCATAATACATTCATTAAGTTTTCTTTTAGTTGAGTTTCATAGTTAAGAAAATATCGATAACTTTACGTCTGAAAAAACGTGGAACTGCTTTTCAGCAACTTAAAAATTTTTAAAAAATTACTAATAGTTTTAGGCATTTTACTGACCACTTTCGTTATTGGTCTTTATTCATGTTCGCTGTATGTGAGTTATTAGGTTATTTTAAGTGGACATCAGACCAAATGTGTCACGGAATCGACTATTCTGGCAACTTATTTGTGCTTAACTGTTTCATAATATGGAATGTGTATTAAGTTCTCTGGCCGTCTCAGATACTATGACCAATGTTTACATTATGAGTGCCCAGTCTCAATAATAAACAACGTGATGCATTCGAAGCAAACAAGGATTTTTTAAAAAAAATTTGCAGAGTGTAATGGTCAAATACAAGTGAAGCTCGTGTTTTAGCAAGTTCGAGCGTATGACCTTTGAAACAGTTACACGATAGAACGATCGTTCCTGTCTGTGTTTAATACCTACCTCTATTAATGCCTCTGAGTTCTTTAAGCTCAAGAGATTTTATTCATCCTAAGGGTAAAACACAGCTCAAGCTTATATTTGGCCAGATCAGATCAACCTGTCATAATCTTTCATTGTAAAAACTGGAAATATTCTAGACCTTTGACGATATGCAGAAAACAGTCACGAGCTTACACTAGTGAATTAATAATTTAAGTCTATGTAAATGAGCGTTCCCTAAAGTATTGTGGTGTCCTTTATGCGAGCATCCTTTTAAACTCCGATTATAGCTCTATGCCATTAATTCGTACTTTGTATTTTATTTTTAACTTCAAAGGACCATTTAAGTTTCTGACCAATACTTAAGTACAAATATTTCACCATCGTTTAGTAAAGAAACGACGGTATACCTGCAGCTTCCATATGTTCTATACATGATATTTTGTGTTGTGTGAATCCTAATAGTGATGATTTGTCCGCTGAGGCTTCTGGGCAATGATCAGTCATGCGAGGAAATTTCTTCATCGCCTCAAATGTTTATCTGCACTAAATGCATACGTCATCAGACCCGGGTACATGTTATAAATTATACACCGGAAAGCTTGTCTATTGTAGCAATGTCCCAAAGGTATATCTATACATCGGTTTATCTGAATAAACTAACAGATAGCCGACTATTTATTGATATCTCCAAAAGGAGTTTAAAGTGTGATGTATTGCACAGACGGAATCGACCTGCATCCAACCCATTTGCCCAATCAACCAAACTCAATGAAGAATACAAAAATATTAAATTATTTCTGCAAAAAATAATTAATATGAATATCAATGGGTATGTGTTGATTTAATAATGGATAATTTATTACTAAGTGGATACACCTTCCTTTATTTCTCTGGGACAGTTAACCAAACAAAATGAGGGGGGGGGGGAAATATTCTGGCATTCGAGAATATTTTTAACCGTAGGTGGTGCCAACCTAGAAAACGAGAAAAATATCATTTCCCGCCACTCCACATCAAGCTAGGCATGAAAAAACGGTTCATCAATGCATTTGAGAAAAATTGAGAATGCTTCAAATATATTTGCAAAATATTTCCAAACCTAAGTACGGGAAATTTAAATGCAATAATTTTCGACGGTTCTCAAATTCGGACGTTGATGAGATACGCGAACTAATAAAAGTTACCAGTATTGTGGAGGTTTTGGCTTGGTGTAACTCAGTATTGGCACTCAAAAATTTCATCGATAATCACAGAGCGCCAAATTATAATGAAATTGATCAAAATATGTTGGTAAGCTGAAGGATTTTAGGAGCGAACATAAGCATAAAAATATACTCTTTCCAAAGCTATCTGGATGGATTTCCCAACAATCTAGGATATTACAGCGATGAACAAGGAGAAAGCTTTCACCTGGACATAAAAGTGATGGAGTATAGATTACAGATTGTTCTGTAAAATCATAAAAAACAAAGTCATGAAGAAAGTATTTGTCTTAAGTATAATATTGATTTCTTACAGTTTTCACTTTTATATAAATAAATTAGATAAAAAAATACACTGCCTCTCAAAAAAGTGAAGCACACAGTAGAGGACGCGGAAAAGTAATGAAATTTCTCTGGTTGAGAGGATATTTGATGTTATTTCAGTGATTAAATACCAGAGTCAAATTTACAAAGAATTTGGCAGTATGAGCCCACTTATCGGTATGACGTTACACCCCCTCTGGTCTGGATGCAGGCAGTAATTAGGTTGTGAAGGGAATCATTAAGCCGTTGTATCCTCTCCTGAGGCATGCTGGCCCACAACTGTTGCAACTGATCCTTGATATTCTGAAAGAACCTTATATATTTAAAACAGCACTCTCTCGCTGTAACATTACGAAGCTTCTGGCCTGTACATTTACTAAAAAATAACTTCCCACTTTGGTTCTTCTTTAAGTCAGCTGACTTGCACCTTATATGGAATAGCGTCAAGTAATTAATGAAATACAAGGTACTTTCCCTTCGATCGGTGGTCACTTCAAACCTTCCTCTGAAACTCACAGAAGATTAGAAGGAGATCTCAAAAGTACTAAATGATAACGGAAAGAGATTAAATAATTTCCACTTGATTCTTTATTGCACATCTTTCCTTAAATTTCTTAGAATCACTGACCAGTATATTATTTAAATTACTCCAAAAGATTCTTTAAGGATTCCCAATAACTAAATTTCCTAGTAGTTCCTATCAATTACTTACACACCTGTTGAACAATTAAAAATTATAACACTTTGTTCAAAAAATACTTGATGGTTGATTCACAACTTCTAAACTGAAGCAAACGGCAGTATAGACGTGGTGATTTTTTAATAGTCGTGCAACCGCAAAATATTGACTAATAATTAATTTTGTTGGTATTTTATTGCTCCCTAACTGACCTAGTCACTCAGATATAAACATAGCTCTTGCTAGTTTCGACGAAAAAACCTAATTCGAGTGATCATTCTAAAATCCTCACTTGCGATGAACAATAACAAGTAAGTACACCAACTTACTCCTTGTACACGACAAAAGACCAACTCAGACGTTTATCGCAAATTACTAGATGCATACGCTGATCTCAGATACTGCCACTAAAATTAAAACTTTGCTCTGAACCGAACGTCCTGCTTCCGACAAAGATTGTTGATAAAATAGCCACGCTTGGTGGTTGCACTACCATTTATGGAATTAGCCAAATGCAACCCCTAGACGCGCTTACCTTCCCGCGTCGGTTCGTGTCGCAATCTCTATCCCCTACCAGTGAATCCTAATATTACAACGCGCTCGCAATTCACAAGTCTTACTATAAAAATCAGAATAATGTCCTAAAGTACACTCTGTGAAGCCCTAGAGTCGTAACAATATCCTGCATACTGGCACTGGGGTGGAGTTGACGTCCGAGCTAGTCGCACACGTTATATCCGGGACAAACCTGAGATCACGGGGGTTCCGTAACATCTCGCAGACAGAGACACGTTCCGCGCGTGGACGAGCACTACCCTGTTGAAAACTGTCAAAACCAATAAGCACTGGCAATATTTAATTAACTGTAAATATCTTTGTGCTTTAAGAATCTCTGTGCTTTAAGGATCTTTGTGCTTTAAGAATTACTCACCTAAGATTGCTACTCTTTGAATTCTGTTTTCTTTTTTTACTTTGCTTATATATTCTTCAGTTTTCTGCAATGTAGCAAATTAAATTAAACGGAATACCTAAATCAAACCACTATATTAACAATTTAACAAGCGTAACAGAATATTGATATTTAATTTAACACAAATACCTTTGTGCCTAATGTTGATATTAAAACCTGATTGCATGTTGTCGTTAATGAAACCACTACATCACACATTAACACATCTATAAGCGTAATTAAATCGCGATTTTTAATTTAGTGTAAAAGTCTTTGTGTTTGATATCGATATTAAAACCTGATATCATTTTGTTGTTTTATTGCATATCAGTATTTGGAAATGTGATTTTTCAGTTATCTATTATGGAAATGATTTATCTCGTTATGAACACTGACGTAATATTAACCAAAATTTATGTTTAGTAGTGTAATTCTTCGTGAGTTTGGATAAAACTAACACACATTAATAATATCTAAATATTAATAATTTTTCTCTTAGCTTTAACTTGTTGTACTTCATATATTATATCGTGTTAAAACATAGGTAAAAAAATCGTACACCAGTATGAAAATCGAAACTGAGATAATAAATAAAAGAATAAAAAGTTTATAGATTTACATATTTTCTTTCTCCGCATTAAAATTTTCTACTAGAATAAAAAGGGCATTTTTACAGACACCAGGGTCCGATCGCGTGAAGCAATAAGAAAAGTATTTTGAATTTTACAAATACAAAATGTTTCAAAATAATTTTTGTATCAGGATATTTTAAATACAAAAAAGTAAATATTTTGATTTTAATTTTGTTGTATATCTATTATCTTGCCTAAACTGTATAACAGGAAGATTATTACACATAATTCATATAGAAAATAACTTTTATAATAATTTTCTTAGTAGTAAAGTACTTTTAACCTCAGAACATAACCTTGTTATACATTCATTAACTTACTAAAGCCTTTTGGAAGCGGGCTAATCTCATATAGTTGTATAGTAAAGAATTTTTATAACCATTTTTGTAACAGTAAAGCACTTTATAAATGGACTAGCTGTGCCCGCGACTTCGTCCGCGTGGAATAGTTATTTTGGGCATCATATTTATTTTTGCAAACAACCTCCTCAGCTTTATAAATTATAGCAGTTACCCACGACTTTGTCCGCGTCAATTTCTGTTATTATTTTAGACAATTTTTTGCAAATTTAGTTTTTAAGTTTTTAAAAGAACATAATTATTTTAAAGTACTTCTGCGTAAATTATATTTTTAGTTTTATTTTCTTGTGGCAGAAGAACATATTGGTTTTCTCCGCAACCCGATCTTGACAACGCGACATATAGTTGGCCGTGAGAAAAGCAGTCTTGACGTAAATCGATTCCTACGTGTTTAAATGTTTGCCCCTGTGATTTATTAATTGTAACGGCGAAAGATAGCTTAACGGGAAATTGAATTCTTTTAAAATTAAAAGGTAAATCATTTGGAATCATGGGGATGCGAGGTATAAGCACTGTTTGACCAACTGCTGGACCAGTCAAAACTATTGCAACGATCACGTTATTGCGTAGAAATTTAATTTGAAGTCGGGTTCCGTTACATAAATTTACTGGTTTGAGATTTCTAAGTAAAATTATTGGGGCACCTATTTTTAACTTGAGGGAATATGGGGGAAGGCCACTTGGGTTCCAAGAATTAAGAAACTCTTGTGGGTAATGTACCGCATCTTCTTGATCCATTACGTTATCAATAGATGTGTAGGTAACTATGTCTCCTGGAAGTTTACTTAAAATTAGGTCGTTAATTTCGATTTTGTTCACAATTAAATACTCTTAATCAACAACACATAAAAGTGTTAATAATTGTGAAATTATTAGAACCAAAATATTATCATTAAAACAAAATGAAATAGTATTTAAAAAGTATTATTAAACGACAATATTATATCGCAAAAACAAATAACGCTGCATACAACCGTTCAGAAGGGAGCCGACCGCGCGTAATATCTTCTAAGATGTTCATTGAAATTAAGTGATTCCAAAGACAATTTTGTTCACAATTAAATACTCTTAATCAACAACACATTTATTTGGTTAAAGATTAATATTATTATGTTGATACAACTCTAACAAATAATTGGTAATAATGCATTAATTTCGACCAAATTTGATTACCATAAAAACGGTTCTAGTGAGTTAATCTTAAAAGATAGACATATGCTGTCGCGGACATTTTTTAGATCATTTCAAGAGGAATAATCCTTTCATACATATTTTTTGGTATCTTGAACCGTTTTCGCAGCGCACGCAACAGAAGCCCTCAAAGATGAATAATTTTCCACGTTTTTTCCACATTTTCCATTGTTTCTTCGCTCCTATTAGTCGCAGCGTGATGTTATATAGCTTAAAGCCTTCCTCGATAAATGGTCTATTCAACACAAAAAGAATTTTTCAATTCGAACCAGTAGTTCCTGAGATTAGCGCGTTCAAACAAACAAACAAACAAACAAACTCTTCAGCTTTATAATATTAGTATAGATTCTAAACCATTTTCGTAAAAGACATAACATTCAAATAAGGTGTTTTTTCAGTCATAATGAGTTTTGTTGCATTCATTTCCACTAAGAAAGCCTAGAATGGCGATCATATTTTGTATGCTCTTAAAATTATATTTAAGGAGATATTTCGGAAACAAAGAATTTAACTTTATAAATAAAAGAACTAGGAAGATAAAAGTAGGCTTGACTCAGAGAGAAAAATTAATTTAATAATAATAATAGTACAGTTTAGCAGTAATTCCAGATTTAAAGAGAGAAAAACGGAATTCTAGTATCAAAGCTTAATGACATCGCACGTGTAACTTTAAAAATTATTAACACTTAAATGAGTAAAACTATGAGAAAATTTGTCATGCTTTAGAAGATTCTAAATAAATTAAACCATGACATATTAAAAGTTTGGTATAATCCGAGTAAAATTAGTGTACCACGAGAATGTTGGATTTTCGTAATTCACCAGTGAATAGTATTACCCCGCGGGAATACACCATTGTTGTATAACGAGACAGCTAAAGATTAGTCAAGGCTATAAAAAGTCAAGCAGCGTTCCCTTGGGAAGGCAGTTCCCAGTAGTACTTGGTCAGCATAGGTCGTGCATGCCATGTCTCCGTAAGAACGTCACCTGCGGGTGATAGAATTTGGCCGGTGGGTTTTGGCACTTAGAAAATTTCCATACTAGGCAACGACGTCATCTAACATTTGGCAATCGAGAGTGTACTACTATCATGAACTGAAGAGACTTTCTTAAGTTTTCACAAACTGGGGGGGAATTGTTAAAGATTAATCGAAGTTGTGGACTCAAGAGAGTAAGTTGAATCTACCTGCTGTTTTCGATAAGGGGTATGTAGATCAGATGTAGGCTTACAACTGATACCAGGTATGCTACAAAATTTTTCAGAATATACAATTTTCAATGAAGTGACCTTTTATTTGACTCTACAGCCTCTCACCTGTTAGCTGTTACAGGTCAAATTAACAGCTTGGAGGCCGATTTAAAGAAACCTAGCAACTCACGGATCCGATTCAAGTAGTGTAAACTGTATCAGTAACGGTCATACTATGTCGTGCATAACCCCCATTACAGCGCAAGTTCGTAACAATTTCAAAAACATCTATTTAAAATATTCTACATCTCTAGTTGAATTTTTGAAACAACGCTGCGCTTTTGAGGAAGTAGCAAAAATCGGCAGATGATCGGAAATGGAAGCAATGAACAGTTCGCGTATTTATTCGCACCGTACTCGATGATACTGATCCCGACTATCCAGGTCTTGATTTCTCATTGAGATTGTACATAACGTTACTAATTATTGCTAGGGTGTTTGATGGTTTATTTAATTTATTGTTATTAATTATTATCTTTACAATATTGATGATTATTGATTATTAATTTTGGTGCTGGGATAAATTTGCATTGTAACATTAGTTTAAGGTTTGTAAACATCAAATATTTATTCATTTATACAGAAACAAAATATGCAATGAATCACAGTATACGAAATATACAGGGAAATGAAATATTAAGAAATATTATGAAGTTAAAGAGTTCACTTTTCAATCTCCACAAATTTCTCCGTAGAGCGTTTCAGGTCGAAATAGCGTGGAACTCAATGTAGTGAAATTGTTTATGAATAACATACCGTCTTATCAGCATTTGCATACTGTGTCACTGATTATGTTTAGTCAATTCACAATGTATGATTTGTATGAATACAACTTTGAAATCATTGCAACCGCTCATCTGAAAAGTCGATCGCAATTTCCAGTCGCTGTCCAGTCACTTTTCCTGACATGTTATCAGCAAGTTCCTTTCTTTTCCGCGTTACTTGCCGTTCAGTGAGACTTATGAAATTCATCCATCCTCCTATTGCCGGGAAACTAATAACTCTGAATACATTTGTATATTAGCCAGATTTCAATGTACATCAAAATGTGGCGGATTTTCAATCGTTACACGATATATCATTCATATTGTAACGAGACTGCTGTGTCAGACTCGTACAATGTTATAAATAGCAACAATAATTAATATTGATAGGAGGGCTGGAATATTTTGCTCGAAAGTATTTTCGCTTTGAGTCTGGGAGGTAGTCACCTGTAACGGTGAATCGAGACCCTTTCACACCTGAGCTGGGGTAGCAATAGTGTTGCAAACTGAAAAAAAACAAAATGTTTTTTTTCAGCTTTGTGAAAAAAAAACATGAAAAAAAACCTAGCACCCGTGTTTTTTTTTCTAAATTTTGTTTTTTTTCAGAAAACAATATATTTGATAAATTATAGTTTTATTTAAGGAACTTTCATTTTACAAGTGTGTTTTAAGTCTTACTGAATCATATAATGTCTCACATAATGATTCATAAGTGTATCTATATAGGTAACATAATTTTATTCATCCTCTATGTCAGTACCACATTCATTAGTATCAGAAATACCAACACTAGTTCGGTCGGTGTCGGAATTTTCTGTCTCTTCTTCTGTCTCCTCTCACTTCAGAAATAGTTAAATTTTCTTTTACTGGTTGTTCTTGTATTGTGCGCTAAAGATTTTGAGATTGCAATTTTAAATTGTGAGCAAAGTACACACTGTGCATAAAGACTGCACCTATAGTTCTGTATTATGGTCTTTTAAGTTTGAATTAAAATTTATTATCATACAAAATAGGAGCTTTATTTCTTTTCAATCGTTTGTTTACACCAACGGTTGCAAGGAAACGATTCATAATTAGGGACCGTGCACAAACTACGTGAATCGGTCCAGAGGGAGGAGGGGTTAGCTGGAAGGCTACGCTGGGCTACGTGGGGAGAGGGGGGGGGGGTTCCGAGCCAGGCCACGTAACTTTCCTTTCGTAACATTTTTCACAGTTAAAATGAGGAACCGAACTCATAACAGCATGTGAGTATTTATTTCCCTCAGTTAATTATATCCGTATGTAATTTACAATAGTCTGACAAGAGAAAACAGTACAAAATGTCTTCTGGAATCAAAACGGAAGAAAGCTACGTGCTTTTTGAAGGGGGAGTGAGGGGGGGGGGGAGGCAAAAGCCACGTAGGGCTACGTGGGGTTCACAGGAGGCCAAAATGGAGCTATGTGGTTTATGCACGCTCCCTTACTGACAATTTAATGAGTCAGTACCACTATACTCTGAGAGTTAACAAGTATACGAATATAAGGAAAGCCCAATAAGGCAAAAAACCGTGGATAAATTTTAAATTCCTGATTTTTTTAAAAGATCTGTAGGTAATTTTGTAGGGCTGGCAGCACTATTTCAAATAGCAAGTATCAATCCAAACAATGGGGAATGGGGATTCATTTCGCGCAACCTAGTCTTTTCGGGAAATCCCCGTTCATAAAGAAAATTTCAGTCAATTTTGCCAATATTTTCGTATTTTTTTCTTACTGAACCAGAAAAATATAGTAGTTTTTAAACTAAGATAAGAACTTAGAATAAACTCTAAAACAGTCATTTTAAACGATAACTGCCTTACAAATTTGAGATTTAGTAGTTGTTGAAAAAAACGTGTTCCAGAAAAAAAAACATGTTTTTTTTTTCAAGTTTTTTTTTTCATGTTTTTTTTTCAAGCCAGAAAAAAAACCGTTTTTTTACAACACTAGGTAGCAACAATTTTTTAACTGCGAGGGAAATCCCTTTTATCTGTAGCAAGTGTCGCCGAACTGACCCTTCTCCGGTCAAGTGGATAATTCGGCTGGACCATCTATTGTGCCGTACGCTAGTGGAACATTTGGTGGCCGAAACAAAACTCGGAGAAGGTCTGATATTTTCGGGGTGGGACAGTTATGGTAGATCCAAGTGTGAATCACGTGGCTGTGAACTCCCAATGAACGGGTATGTTACAAAATAATAACGAGCTGTTTGGTGTGTTCTGGGTCCACATCTCCTGCGGTCCCGGGGATTGGTTTTCGACGGGGTTGGAAGAGGATTCCGATCCAACATCGGGAGAGAAGGGGGTCTTCCGGTGGTGTCTGGTGGACAGACAGGTCACGCCATCACCGAGTCTGCGATTACGACGAGACTTAGAACTGGACGGCTTAAGCCACTTCTGGCTTGCGGTACCTGTGGCGGTTATCTGAAGGAAGTATGCGTGTTACCACCATTGGTGCCACAGCTGCTGCATAAACGGTAAAGACCTTCAGCCGAGCAATCTGATTTGATACGGGAAGACTGTTATAAATTCCTATCAATCAGGAAATATTATTTTATATAAGTCCAAGACTTAATGGCGCCCTCCTTGAATTCCTTTTTTGTATAAGTTTGTATTTGTGAACAGCTTTATAAATTTCACATGGATATGTTATTGTTTGCTTAGAATTAACGTCTTATGCCACATATTGTAAGACTCGGTGTTGATGTTTGTTTGAACATTTGATTTTCATGTTTTAAATTAATTGTAAAGTTTACCGACGTCTGTTGGCATTCAATGTTTGATTTGAATAAATCTGTCAGGTTATGACTTTACATTAGTAATGCAAGATAGAATATCACTTTGCACCTGCTTGAGAATTATAGTTTCTTTATAGTAACCATCAATATTATACATTCTGATTACATTATTCTATGGAAAAGCTACTTTGAAGACTCGTAGGAGAAAGGTTTCCATCATGCCTATAACTGCATCTTTTTTAATAAGTACCATGGGCTTACCTTGTTAGATGTTAGAGACAGTACATTCTACTGCAGTTTATTAACTGTTGTTTGCCTGTCATTTTTTCTCGTTTCTGACATTTGAGAGATATTTTCCCCTAATTTGAGAGGTAAATTACTAGAGTAGGCTCAGTTCACAATAGTGATAATACAATCCCAAACATTTTTCAATAAAATCTTCGTTAATTGTAAAAGAAGATGGCCAATATGGGTTTAGATTTACAGGGATTAAAATTCGCTGACAATATTTTAATATATATCAAGTGCTTCGTCTTAATTTGCGAGTTGCTAAAGGGTTTTGCTACTTTTTGTACTGATCTCTTAATGGCTTTCCATGTACTTCGTGTGCTTGTTTTATGGGCGTACACCCGCTTCCAAGAAGTTGCCTTATCTTCAACATTGACTGTTGGAACTTGCTGCATCCCTTGATTGACCAATGGTGGAAAGCGCTTTGCAGAAGAGAAGCAGCAATTCGACAGTAGGAGCCAGAGTCATTGAGTATTATGTTGCAGTGTGATTTTTTTTAAATATTTTTTTTATTTTTTTTTTTTTTTTTTAAAAATCAGTTTCCAATATTATGGGCATTGGTTGCCAATTTTTAGACGAGTGTCATATTTATATTTATGCGAATATGTTATACAGTCACAAAGCAGTAATCCAACGAGTAGAGCTAAGACATTCTTTACGAATATGCCCATTTATTAGGCAATTGAAACCTTGGCACATTTTGCACATATGGTTTAAATGGACAACGTGAACTAGCCCTCTTGGGATATTTCATGATTTATTAAATAAAACACTAAAATAAAAGGCTGCATGGAACGATATTTCATTTCCATATTCTGCACGAGCAACGGAACCCTCCGTATGCGGCCTTGTGTCCACCTAAGGCCGTGTGTAAATTGTGATGGAAAAGGGACTAACGGACTTGCGCTCCAAAGGCCTCGAGAATTTGGAACGGGTGATTTTCCCTTATGTGCTTGCAGTTTGGCCTGTCAGTTTGTGTGAGGGTGGGAGGAGCTCACGTGAGAAGAAAGCCAATGAGCGGAGGAAATGGTTAGCGAATCAAAATACTCTTTTTTAGTTGTTAGGACGTTAAGTTTATAATTTCATGGCAAATGGAGGCACAATTCGCTCCCTTCTCTGCTGGGATTAACAAGTGTGCATCGAAGAAGGGATAGGAGAGTTTCCATAATAGAAAACCAAGCTGTGTAGTTTCACTTCTCGTCTGGCTTCTGTTCTGGTTTCTTGTCTGGTTGCTGAGCTGAAGAGGAGGTACTTGTCTGAAATGTTCAGATCCTGTGCTGATCAAGTTTTAAGTGAATCAGTGCAAGTGTGCCGTTTGTCTGGTCACTGACTGGTTGATTGTGAAAATCGATGTCACATCTCACGTGTTTTGTGAGCTATACCATACGTCTTGGATTACATGCCGATATCTGTATTATCGAACTGATGATAATGCGATCTCTATCGATCGCAACCAACACCAATTTGGCGTTGCCGGAACTCGCACCCTGTTGACTCTGCCGACCATATCTATATACTATTATAAATCTGTGAACAAACTGTCGTGAGATGTGAGTCAGTATCACGCAAAAACTACCGCTGAAAATTAAATAGTGTTTTCAAATTTTTAGAGCGAATGGTCCAGATTAAAACCTGCGGTAGTAGTTAATGACTTATATGTACCGAGAAACGAAGTAATAAATTAAATTCATTTCGAATTGAAAGAAATATGAGCACAGACCACTCTGGATTTGAGCTGAACACTTCTTTGAAGAAACATTGACAAAAAACAAAAAATTTTTTTACTTCGATTATTTAGTTGTTCAGTTTTGTACACTAAAATAAACAGAATATGTGAATCAAATGTAATAAGACTTAAAATAAACAGTTCGTTTGAGGATTGTCATTACTAATTCGAGTTTTCCAACACCAAAGAACCTCCATTTCGCAGCCAGTATTGTCATATTTAATGATTGTTTTTCACAGCTATCTAACACACTGCAAAGCAAGAGCGTAATGAAATATTCAATGTTTTGCTCCGTTTAAAAGCGTGAAAATTAATACTATTGACAAACTAATATTTCCAGAGTATGAAATATAAATCTGTTCTTAATTCTTTTTTTTTTTTTTTTTTTTTTTTTTTTTAAATAAAGGTCATGCAGAAAGTAAAAGTATGATTATATATCAATTAACTTGAAAGCCCATCAGAAATGATGGTTTGAATACAGCTCCAGCAATTTATTTTTCACGGTTGCTTAATTAAATAGAATTGTTATGAAATAACGCTGAAAACTCGAATTTTGTAATGTAAATTTTCGCTTGTAGTTTATATCGTCATAAAGTTTGAACTTATGACGAGCTACTGAGTTAATCACGAGACCAGTATGGAACCAATGAAATTAAAAATTAAGCAGGAAGCCTAAAATCTTATGCTACAGCACATAAATTATAAAACTAAATCCATCACGCCTTTTGCTTCAATAAAGCGCGGTAGTTGTCGGTGTGGTGCAGGCTTCATTTCAATCTAACCACAACCTCCACTAATATTGCTGTTCGAAAATAATAGCTTCTTTCACAGACGCACTAATACAATAACTATATCGCTATCTAAACTTCACCCATTGGAACTACATCAATGAATCAGTGGAAGCAAAGGAAATTAAAACCAATTCCTAACGAACTTACGTGATGCCGGGTAACCTTGGCATACTTGGTCAACAAGAATATGTGGACAAAAAGTGTTATGTTACACCACACTGTTCGCCACTCAGACGCTAAAAACATAGCAGTTTTTTTACAATAAATAGCCCCGTAATTCTCATATTATCACACGTAAAACTTTCAATTTTTAATCATTTAATACTCTTGATATGAGGATGCTTGGGGATGAATTTCATTCATTTATCACATCTCCGTTTTGGTGTCGCAGTTTTAATTTCCGCCAGTGTATATGTGTTGTAGGTTTTACCAATGTTGCTATATGTTAAATGTGCCATTGTAATAAAAAGTCACTTTTAAAATCATGTTGCAGTGTAATTAAGTTTAGTCACAGAGGAATCCGGTTGGATTGTCCTCAAATGCCACGTAAAAAGATAAAAAAATCTGTGTATACAATTCTTTTACGTGCTGATCTATTTAATAAATGCAATAATTAAAAAGAATTAAATACTTTGTGCAATGAACTTTTGTTTTAAACTTAAATTAAAGCACCAATGATCACACTCAAGAAACAGACCGTATCTGATAGAGATTACTAACCTTAATTGTCTGCCAAATGGGAATTATTATAGACTCGGGGCCACATCCACAACACGGTCGCGGATTTACACCTAGCCATAACATTTGGTGTATTTAATAGCATTGTCCATTAACTCGTACTTTAATGTATACAGCCAGGGTCGGCCGTAGGGTGGTGCGACCGCACCGGGCACCGTCATAAGGCGCGCCGAAAATGTAGCGATGGATCGTTTGCTCTAGAAATTAAAACCCTAGCACCTTAATATAACTTAACCCTACCCGACAAAATAAAGTCTATAGTAACCCAGCTTACTGTTCACATATTATTTGATCACACTAACCATAATAGGCTATGGCTTCAATACAAATTCAGCTAAGCTCTTAATTTCTTATCTAACTGATAGAACTCAATTTGTATTTAAAAATGGAAGGTTTTTAAAAGGTAAGGTAGTGGAGTATGGGGTGCCTCAAGGCTCCATTCTAGGGCCTATACTATTTAATATATATATCAATGACTTTTTTTAATTTAATTAATTTAATTGCAATGGAGCACATGCTCGGTGGCAATTTCCCTACACACCCTATTCTCCCCCTATCCTGCACCCACCTACATTTGCCCTCTACAAAATTTTCTCTTTAAATTCCTTCAACGTTTCGTGGAAATTATTCATCATTTCTCTTGGTAACTCATTCCAATCCCTGACACCCTTACCTAAAAAGAGAATCTTCCCTACACCCTTGTGCCTGAAATCGAGTGCCAGCTTGTGGTCATGGTCATCTTTTCCCTTCCATGCACTACTTTCATACCTACTGCAATATCTTTCCATGCCTCATCACCAGTATATGCCCTGTACACTCCCATGACCCTCCTCATCCTCCTCCTGTCTTGCAATGAATCCCATTCCAGCTCCTTTATCATATCCGTCACTGATTGCATTCTGCGATAATTTCAGAAACAAATCTAGCAGCCCTTCTTTGCACCCTCTCCAACTCCTGTATTTGATACGTAAAATGAGGGTCCCATACTACACTACCATATTCGAGCAATGGTCTGACCAAAGTTTGTAACCCAATTCCTTGACTTCTCTCGTACATCCCCTCATAACTCTCTCCAACAAGTGCAGAACTCTGAAACCTTTTCCTACCACCTGTCCTAATGTGTCCTGCCCAGTTAAGTTTGTTATCAAAAGTAATTCCAAGATATTTGCATTTCAAGTCTTCAGCAAGCAATTCTTTCCCCACCTTATATTCATAATTAACCTTTTGTTTTTTATTTGTGTATCTAATAAGCTGACTCTTCTTTGCATTTATCTTCATTCCATGTTTACTAACCCAATTAGATATCCTGTCCAGATCACCCTGCAACTGTTTACAATCCTCTATCGTTTTGATTCTTTTATACAGCATTATGTCATCTGCAAACAATCTAATTTCAGCATAGTAAACAATCAACACAATTATTCATTAGAATAATGAATAGCAATGGTCCCAATACGCTACCCTGTGGCACACCCATTTTTACTTCCACTTCTTTTGATACTACATTTCCTACCCTAACTTTCTGTTTTCTACCTTTTAAAAATTCTTCTACCCAGCAAATCACTTTCTATCCACTCCAATGGTTTTTACCTTATTTACTACCATTTTATGGCTTACTCTGTCAAACGCCTTTGACAGATCTAGTGCTACACTATCAATTTGGCCTCCCTTTACCCATTTCATCTGAAATATCTTGTATATATCCCACCAACTGAGATTCACATGAATATCCTTGCCTGAACCCTTGTTGCCTGCTTGAAAACCACTTACGTTCCTCACATATATTTCTGATGTGGTTGCATATAAATCTTTCCATTAATTTACCTACCACTGATGTCAAATTGATTGGCCTGTAATTCTCAACTCTATTTCGCACCCCTCCTCTATGTACCGGTACTACTATTGCACTTCTCCAATCCTGTGGTAAGCAGCAAGTGTCCAGACTCAATTTAAATAATATTTCAAGATAAGGTACAATGTCACATCCGGCTATCTTTAAGATATCTGTAGTAATATTATCTTCACCAGCCCCTTTATGTTTTTTCAGCTTTCTTATTTCCATCATGATTTCCTCAGGATGAATATCGAATTTTTTACTATCATCATTTCTAATTGTGTTGTTAAGCTCGTTCTACGAATTTAAACCCTCCGTTTCTGATTCATTGGCCCTAATGCTCTCACAAAACCAGTTACTTAAAATCTCTACCTTTTTCAAATCCTCAGTAACTTCTTCTCCATCTTATTCAATAAGCGTCTCAACACTCTCCCTTCCCCCTCAGTTTTTCTAAAATAGCCATTAGAAATTTCTAGATTGCATCAGTCAATGAATCCCCCTTGACTGGATTTACTACTCTTCATAAAACCATCTTTAAGCCACCCTACTTTGGCTATTATTTAAGTCCTTGTTTAGTTGTTTTAAGTATTCCCCTAACTACCCTGCTTGTCCTTGTTTTAACTCCTGTTATTTTTTCCCCCTCCTTCTTTATCAACTCTTTGAATCATCACTCTCCTCTATAGTACACAGGTTCTCTACCTTCTCTTTATTTTCTTGTTTTGGAATACATTTTTCTTCCTCCTTTCTTATTATCTCCTTGAACTCTTCCCACCTTGACTCTACTGTACCTGAGCCTTCCTTCCATTTGCTGAATTGTTCTCTGA